>CAKAOJ020000075.1:72500-477500 GCA_916701645.2 Sebastolobus alascanus | reverse complement strand
AAAATCATGTATTTGTACATCAGTTACTTTAATTACACCGTGTTACCTTGAATTCTTGAAGAAAACTTTGTTTTTCTCTCACGCCTCCACGGTGAAAAAAAACCCCGGAGAAAAGTCTTGATGAATTGAAGTAAATGTTGGAGGCGTTTAACAACAGCAAAACTAAATCAAAACATCTGTTTAGAAAACTCTCACACAACTGGTGCAGAATAATCCACGTCTCATTTATCCA
Source organism: Sebastolobus alascanus (assembly GCA_916701645.2). NCBI lineage: Eukaryota > Metazoa > Chordata > Actinopteri > Perciformes > Sebastidae > Sebastolobus > Sebastolobus alascanus. Next base: position 477,268 of record CAKAOJ020000075.1, on the reverse strand, counting down.
GTCAGATGCTCACTTCTTCCCAAACACAAGCTTCTCCACTAAAACCTGACTATTTAAAACACTTCTGCATAAACAGTCTCAAACTTTCGCTTTTTGATTCTGCGTTCACCGTGGAGGCGTGAGAGAAAAACAAACTGTTCTCCAAGAATTCAAAGTAACACGGGGTGAGTAATTGGTATAAATTGATAATTTTAAGGGTGAAGTATTCCTATTAAGCATCAATCTGTAAAGGTAGTCGGTCTAAGAAAAATTAAAGAGAGACATTAATATAAATATTTCCAATATCCAAATCTAGTCTTTGGCTTTTTTAGCATCAACAAAGTCTTGTAGAATTTTTCAGTTTTTTATCAATATCATCACATCATGTTTATATGCACAAAATATTAAATTTTTTGCCCTTATTTCGAAAAAGACAATATTCCTACTAATCTGTTTAAATGGCTGATGAACGTGAATATTCCACTAATATTCCCGTTTAAATGCAGCCGTTCATACTCCGATTAACGTAACCGGTGGTGAACTCAGCCTCCGTCTTTCATTCCTTCATCCACCTTCTTGAAAAGGTCTGTGTTGAGATATTTATCTAAAATACTGTTGATATCCAAGTCTTTTGTAATGTTTAACAGTAGGTGTGTTTCTCCTTCTGACCAGAAATGATGGTTGTACTTTTTTTGTTTGTCGCAAACTGCAGTAAAAACCCAAACAGTAAATACATGTCCCAAGAATCCTCCTAAAACCTGAATCCTTTCAAACCATATCAGGATATCCAAACAGAATATGCTGTTTACATGACCTGTATCAAATTGACTATATGGTCGTGTTCAGAATATTAGTGTGCATGTAAACGTAGTCAGAGTTACTCTGGATTGGTAGTGTTAGCGTAGGTTGGACGTACCGATAGCAAACAGCTCTATCCCAGCTTCCCTCAGGCTCTGAGCAGGAGGGATCACATCGTCCTGAGACTTCCCGTCAGTGATGAGGATTCCTATCTTGGGAACGCCGGGCCTGGATCCAGACTCGGGCTTGAAGCTGTTCTCCAGGATGAAGGTCAGAGCCAGACCTGGTCGGACACAGAGAGACAGGAGTATAGAGTGAATACAAGGTGACACAGACACTGGTACGATTACCTGAAAAAAGGTTCTCAGCTTCTCAGTACAACACACTGAAAACAAGCAGTCATGGTCCTGTTAATTTACCTGGTAAAAAGTTTTAAATTCTTCAGCAGGGTTTCAGTTTGCAGCCAAAGTGGTGAAACTATCTGTGTGACATCATCTGTTCTAATAAAGCTCCCAAAATCAGGGACTAAAAAATGTAGCATTAAAAAGATTGTTCTAATATATCAGAACCAAAAATCCCAAAACTTTATACCATTAAAAACATGACAAGAGCTAAATGTAAAACAGACGTAACCCATGGTGTAACATGAAGTATGTTTTTAAATCTGTTAAATCAACCACAACGTGCAGAAGCCTGATAATAAGACATTTTCTTGTATTTTTCTGATCCTTGTTTTGACATTCTGTTGGACGAAGTGACATCGACTGTTAAAACGACTGTCAGCAGAACATTAGAGCCACTTATGGTGCTTTTTAAAGAAGAGTTGTGGTAGTAAGTTAAGCCCCGGCTGACAGTATGATTGCGCTCGGCGTTCCCCTCGGAGCTGATCTGAGGACAGCCGGAATGACTGGTGACGTCTCGGCTCAAAGACTTAATGAACACGATGGTTTTTAAGTGTCATTAATAGCTCGTTGAGTGTTTCAGTGTAATGAGTGAGTTAACTTAATGAGCTGTTGGGTCCATTAATGACACCGCTGATACTTTCTGTCTGTTTTCAGCCTCGCTGGGTCGTTGAACATTAATTCAGCTTGTTGACCAACAAACGACTTCACTCTGAAGAAGTAACTCTGGCGGTTTGTTCACAGTCAATATAAAGTTGTATAAATGTTGGATGATACTGACTCTGCTCATCTGATTCACTTTGTATCACCAGTAGCCGATTGTACATTAGCCATTTTCTAAGTCTGACCTAAATACTTTTCTCTCCTGTGTTTATGACTTAAGAACAGGTGAATTTTTATTTTTCTCAGGATCAAGTTTGTTGTTGTAATACTCATTTCGTCCACAAGAGGTTGAAGCGCAGCACAACGCCATGTTCTAAATAGGACTAAAAGCATTTATGGTTTCTTCCAGGTTACGTAACATTATGGTCATGTCTTTCTTTGTGCTAGAAATTAGGGCTGTCAAAGTTAACGCATTAACGCAAATTCATTTTAAGGCCACTAATCTCTTTAACACATTAATGCAACAGCCGCTATTTGATCTTTTGTAGGTCGTAGCGGCTCAGTTTTAAAGCTAGAGTGAAGATACTGATATCATATGAGACTAGAAAACCTAAAGAATCCATCGGTACCAACCACGTCATACTAGCTTGTTGTGAAGGAGGTTAAATAACGCTACAAACTTAGCAACATTTTGGCGAGAAAAACCTGTCATTTTTGGGGGCCTTTCACATCTAAAAACGCTTCCATCCTTTTATCCAATTGCTTGGGAGGTTGCACCTTCCGTTACTAAGCAACCAAAACCTGCTCGCTGCGATGACGATGATGATGAAGTTGCGGTAATTTAGCAGTAAAAGCCTCACTGACTAAAAATCCCTCACAGTAGCTTTAGGGCTCGATTTCTCCGAGTCAGTTTGGCTGATCTTTCAACTGGATGTTTTGATGTTCTTGGGCGGAAATGATGAAGCCAGTAAAATAGTCCGTGGGACAGATCATAAAACTCTAGGTAGTCCTGCACTAAAATGATTAACTTCTGCTACATATATTTACCGTAGAATGATATTTACAGAAGAAAGAAAAGACATCTGCCGTCTGTGATTGGTTGTTCCTCGTCACATGACATGCAGTGCACGTTTTGTCTTCCAAAAGCTTGGGAATGCTTGCTTACTTTTGTCACGTCTTCTGCATGTCTACATTGAAAACAATGGATTTGAGGGTGCAAAAAACGTGGCATGTTACGTAAACGGCCCCTATTAGCTGTTGCTTTTATGATCTGTACCTCCTTATGATGATGGTTCTAAAGTGAAAGTGGAAATTAAAACAGCAACGAGCCCCCTGTCATTGTTAAGATTTACTTTCTTACTTCTTGAATATCAGTGGAGCTGCTGTTGTATTCACACTGACTCACAGTCTGCTCTTATCAGCCAGGTCACAAACATTTGAGCACCAAGCTGAAGGTGAATTTAATAAGCTGAGGTAGAGGACTGGCTTTGGTCCAAGCCGACCTCTGAGGCGTTATCTGTTAGCTGTGATGAGTATGGAAGACCATAATAACCCAGAGGAGAGGACTCTGGGGGTTTGGTACCTGTCAGTGTGTTTCCTCCTTTATACGGCAGGTTCTTCACCGCCTCCATCACGGCCTCTTTGGTGGTGTGAGTGTTCAGATGCCACTCGATCCTCGGGTCTCCGCTGTACTGAGCCAGGCCTAAAGACACACGGGTCACATGGATATTACAGTCAATAGCTGCAACTAAATATTCTTGTTCTCATTTTATACACATTTACCTAAAATTCAGCCTGATTTCTTTGGTATCTTTGCAAACTTTTGAATCTCGAGTACAATTTAAAATAAAATTCTGTGGGTTAAAACTAAGATTTAAGTCCTGATGAGGCTAAATAAGGGCGCTTTAATAAGGTTTTTAAAATGTAAACACTTGAAACCCAGAAATCAAAAGCTCCTCACCGATCCTGGTGTGGTCAAACTCCACAGCGAAGGCCTTGACCAGGTTTTCCAGGAACGTCCTGACCAGCCTGAAGTTGATGCGGCCGATACTCCAGGAGCCATCCACCAGAATAACGATGTCGGATATGGCCGAAGTCTTACACATAAACGCCTCTTCACCTGAAGACAAACACAGAAAACAGTAATTTACCGTGAGCCTCCTGCCCTGCTGGTGACAGTTCTGGTGTGCAGGAACATTTTCTTGTATTAAAGTGAATATCCATGATGTAAAGTATGAACCAGATATTAAAAAAAGGATGTAAAACATGTACACAGTCGCCTACAGCGCATACATGATACATCTGCAGTGGTAAAAGTAGGACAATTTGATGTGCAGCTTCTGTCCCAGAGTATTACAAAGTGTTTCATTAATTCTAATTCAGTTCAACACGGTATAATTAAACCCTGGAGGAGCGAGGTACTTAGTTTTAGCAGATGAAAAATAACAGCCCACTCTGTTGTTTGTCTCCACAGTTTACTGGGTGATAAAACAGACCAGACTCTAATGAGGCAACAGCAGTTCATTTACAAAAAGCCGGTCCGGCACAAAGTGAGCCAGAGGCCAGCCAAATTAGGAAACAACTATATTTCTATCAGCCAATTATCGTTCTCACAGAGCTCGGGAAAACCTCTGTGAGTTTGGGTGGAAAAATAATGGAATCGTTAAAGGACTGCTGGTTTTAATCCCAGTGGACTCAATGATCAGAATTAATAAAATACGGCCGAAATGCAGGTTGAGCAAGGCACTTTAACTCCCAGCAGCTCCAGTGGAAGAGCAAGCTGCTGCTGATGTCTAGTTTACACACGATTTTGGCTCCAATTTTCTGCCGAATAGATAGATCCAGAGCAACACAACCTCCTCCCCACTCCAGGTAGATAGAGCCAGAGCAACATGACCTCCTCTCCACGCCGAACAGATAGAGCCAGAGCAACACGACCTATTGGTAGAGCCAGAGCAACACGACCTATAGGTAGAGCCAGAGCAACACGACCTATTGGTAGAGCCAGAGCAACACGACCTCCTCTCAACGCCGAACAGATAGAGCCAGAGCAACACGACCTCCTCTCCACGCCAACCAGATAGAGCCAGAGCAACACGACCTCCTCTCCACGCCAAACAGATAGAGCCAGAGCAACATGACCTCCTCTCCACGCCAAACAGATAGAGCCAGAGCAACACAACCTCCTCCCCACGCCAGATAGATAGAGCCAGAGCAACACGACCTCCTCTCCACGCCGAACAGATAGAGCCATAGCAACACAACCTATAGGTAGAGCCAGAGCAACACGACCTATAGGTAGACCAAGCCGCGGTATTTGACGAGTTGGGAGTTAGAAAGTGTTGTCAAAGCCATAACCACCTTCCTAAATATTGAATTTGCCCCAATTTACCTAGTTTTATATTATTTGTGTGGCTTTGTTTTGCCTTTATATCAGATTAGATTAGATATATGTTATGGAGGCAGAAAGGAAATGAAAAGAGAGAGGGAGAGAAGGCTGACAAAAGCACGGCAAGGACTATTAACCTGTTTTCCTCTACTAGCAACAAATCCAGCATTAAAGGCCTCAGAGCCAACAGAAGATGACAGTGGTTGCACCGGGAGATTCAGGGGTTTGAATGTTTTTTTGTGAGAGCCCTGCATGCCCAGCAACCCTTTCCTGAATAAACAAAGCTTAAGAAAACACACAGAATAAAACTCAGTCATGCAGCCGTTAAGCAGCGATGATTATAAAAACAAAACCCTGATGGTTTAACTTCAAAACAAACTGGTAGAACAACTGTTTCCTTGTATGTAGAAACACGAGCATCGGCCTCTGATTTGCATTAAGCTTTAGCTTCAGCATAAAATCTGACACATACTTGGCCCGGCGCTGCCCAGCGCTGTATATCTGCACCCGCTGGCACCCGATTTCTGATCCTCCACATGTATAAGAGAATATTTCATTCAGGTTGCAGCATGTTGTTACATCTCAGGAGGTGGAGAGGGTTGTGTGAGTGTGCGAGTGTGTGTGTTTGGAGGGCTGGCGAGGGCATTCTTCAGCAGTCATTTCATTCATCATTGACAGGAACTTAGAAGTGTATCACTCCTTACAAGTTTCTACAGTGTCGGAATTTAAACCTCCTCCTCCTCGGTGGACCGGAGGAGTCTCGGTATACCTATCACGACCTCAGAGAGCAGATTAAAGCAGTGACACACGATTACTTCACTGCTCTGGAAAGAATGAGCCTCGAGCTCGCTGCTGATTATCGGCTGCTTGTGCAGTGAGCGATATACAGAAATCGTGTGTAGCTTCGGGGGATCTATTAGCAGCAATGGAATATAATATTCATAACTATGTTTTCATTAGTGTATAATCACCTGAAACTAAGAATGCCTGGATAACCGGCTGCTGTAACACAAGAATTTCCCAATTTGGGATCAATACAGTTCATCCATCCATCCATCCATCTTCTACACAGACAAACAGAACACTGGTTCTAGAGAAAGACTTTCAAGTGCAAAACTTTGGTATAACCAGCCACTGTCTGACTTCCGTTGCTCCTAAAGTAGTGTTATTATGGTATGGATGGCCTCTGAGTGAGGCAACCACACCACTAGATGCCACCAAATCCTACACACTGTACCTTTAAAGCTATGGTTGGTAATCTTAAGAAACTAGCAAGAGTACACTAGATTTTAAAAATGATCCAACCGAAAAAAACCCTGTCCAGTGTTGTCAACTCTTTTCTAAAGAAAGTAGCAGCACTAGCTCCAAAAGTCACTATAAGGCTACAACCACACTAATACGCTTTCGTTTTTAAATGAAAATGATCTCCGTCCAGACGAGTGTTTTAGGGCCTTTTCAGAAATACTTAGTTAGTTGACTAGTTATATACTTGTAGCCCACTTTTGAGTCTATGAAAGTACACTTTAAAGTATATTCTCAGTAGTTTAATAGTTTTTGCTGCAAGTATACTTGTAAGTTTTCTTTAAGTTAACTTATAGTACTTAGCCAGATATACTTTTCTGCATACTTTTCAGTATAAGCCAAGCACACTTAGACTTTTCTGTATACTTGTTGGTGTAAGCCAAGTATACTTCAGTATAATTTTGTTAAATTAACTCTGATGAGTACATAAAAAGTAATCTGTAAGCATACTAATAGCTCACTTGAATAAACTTCTATTTTGTAAGCTTGCTTTAAAGTAAAGTATTTGTGCACAGTCAGCATGTTGGTGTATCAGAGTGCTCCTGTGCATGTGTGTTTTCTGTCTTTACCACTGAGATATATCCAGATGTTTCAACCTACAATAGCAAACATGACTTATTCTCCCCAGTAAAGACGAGAGCAGCAATTTAAAGCAGTAAATTTGTCACTTTTGCAGACAGCTGGTGGAAGAGTCTTAATTTGGTTCTGGTCTGGTTTGGTCTGTTGGCTTCACTGAGCTGTAATTTGGAAGGAAAAGTGTAAACAACGGTAGCTTCTGGTTGACAGATGTATTCTGGAGAGGACAGAGTAGAAATTAAAAACACAGTAAATCAAAATCTTAACAAGCAGAAAGCAAAACACTTTCTCTCTTCTTATAGTCCTGATTGTGATGCAGGAGTCACAAACAGCCATAAACTCATAATATTACTATAATCATGCAACAGTGTTAGAGAGATCTTACAGTGGGTTCACTTCACTTTTCCGTACTGTTTTGAACTCCGGAGAGGTATAAAAAAAAACCTGATTTTAAAACATCATTAAATTAGGGCTGTCAATCGATTCAAATATTCAATCACGATTAATCGCATGTTTGTCGAGAGTTAATTGCTAATTTTTTATCTATTCAAAATGTACCTTAAAGGGAGATTTGTCAAGTATTTAATCCTCTTATCAACATGGGAGTGGACAAATATGCTGCTTTATGCAAATGTATGTATATATTTATTATTGTAAATCAATTAACAACACAAAACAATGACAGATATTGTCCAGAAACCCTCACAGGTTCTGCATTTAGCATAAAACAATATGCTCAAATCATAACATGGCAAACTGCAGCCCAACAGGCAACAACAGCTGTCAGTGTGTCAGTGTGCTGACTTCACTATGACTTGCCCCAAACTGCATGTGATTATCATAAAGCGGGCATGTCTATAAAGGGGAGACTCGTGGGTACCCATGAGCCCATTTTCATTCACATATCTGGAGGTCAGAGGTCAAGGGTCCCCTTTGGAAAATGGCCATGCCAGTTTTTCCTCGCCAAAATTTAGCGTAAGTTTGGAGCGTTATTTAACCTCCTTCATGACAAGTTAGCATGACATGGTTGATACCGATGGATTCTTTAGGTTTTCTAGTTTCATATGACACCAGTATCTTCACTCTAGCTTTAAAAATGAGCCTCTACAACCTCTGAAATATCGATTGCGTTACTGAGTTAAAGAAATTAGTGGTGTTAAAACAGATTTCCGTTAACGTATTATCGCATTAACTTTGACATTCATCGCCGCTAGTTCTCTGATGTCGGGATGGTGCGTCCGGGCCTCAAGTGTGTTCTGCAAAACGTCTGCAGGTTGTCAATTATGTATGTATTCATGTCTTTATTACAAACTCCCATCTAATAACCTGGAGACGCAGGTGACAAACTCTGAATATTGGATCTGGTTTAAACGGATTTAAGGATAGAAAGGAAGGTTGTTTCTCAGTCAATACAGGAAGTGAAATTGAAGGGCAAAACAGTGCTTTAGAAAACTAAGTGAAAGAGGACTAGCCTCCTTTTAATAGCACGTCTGGGAAAATACTCGCACCTGGACAGATGGTGGAAAAGAAAAAAGGACAGAGAGGGAGAAGAAGAAGCGATGGAAAAAAAGCTGTGACAGATGCATATTAAAGGGTGTAACTACACAAGTGAGTCTGCTGCGAATACCAATGTTGTGTTTCTGTCTGCTTGATTTACTAATCTTCCCCTCGGCGTTTGTTTTCTTTTATTCCGTATTCTCGGGGAGTTTGCTGTCCTGATTCTATTGCCTTTATATTATCAGCAGCGCCGTTCTGTTTTAATTACTTATTAATGCTGTAATTGCAACGTGTCTCTATGTTCACTTAACAGCCACACATGGTAATTATACAAGAGCAAAAACAACAAGATGAAAGTAAACAGGATAATGAGAAGGAACGAAAAGTAACAGAAAGGTTGAAAAGGAAAGAAGATAAAAGACGGAGAGAGATCAGTAGAGAGGTGAGCTATAGAGCGATGGGTGTGGTTGAGAAAGAAAACAATGGCACCCCATAATAGGTCTAATCCTACACGACTTCTGCAAAGGAAGTGATGCATTTGAGTTCTGGTTTATTTAGAATAAACAGAAGAAGAAGGTTGTTAACTTGAGCAGCAATAACCACGGTGGCTGAACTTACATAGCAAAGAGAGCGACCTACAAATAAACTAAGAGACCAGCAGAAAATCCAAAAGACGACGTCACAGTTCCAAAGTGATTTATAGGAAGTGCAGAGTGGAAATTCAACGGCAATAAGCATCAGGAATAAGAGAAAGAAAGAAAGGTGGAACATTTGGTGGAGTGGAGAGAGATGAAAGTAAAGAAGAAACAGAGAAGAGGGTACCAGAGGACGATGCGAGGGGACAAATCTACTTTATTAAAGCGCCTCAAACAACCAGAAAATCTCTAAATAAGCCCTCCATCAAAATCAAGAAAAAACTTGAATTACCACCTTAAAATTGTGTCTCCACCAACCAGTCAAGTTGCATCCATGTCTGTCCAAAATGTCATCATTTTATCATTTTATCCTGTTAGATATTTGTGTGAAATTGTCATAATTATCATGAATTCTTGAGGTCTTTGACCACCAAAATCTCATCAGTTCATCCTTAAGTCCAAGTGGACGTTTGTGCCAGATGTAATACAATTCCCTACAGGCATTCCTAAGATATTGCGTTTGCGAGAATGGTACAAACATACGTACGGACAACCCTAAAACATAATTCATAAAAACTTTGAATTACACCATATTTGTTCTTGGAGTTGTGAACAGATTTATTGAAAAATAAACATCCGTTTCCTCATAAAATGTCATAATTGTCAAAATTTGAGGGCTGTGTCTTCACCAAATATCAAAAGCTGAGGTATCAGTCATGAATTGGTTCCATCAGTTGATTTAATTTACCTCGATTAGCCAACTATAAAACCGTGATGCAATAAAAAATCCAAACATGAGCCAGCAAATTAGTAGAGAGCTTAATTTTACAGAAATCTGCTGAGTCATACGTGTTAATATGAACTTCTATTAAGTTTTAAACACCTATGATGCTCTGCGGGGGGGGGGGGAGCAGGGAACTATCGCTGCATGCTTGGTCACACTTTGGTAACCTGCTTACTGCTGCAGGCGGCGGTGTTGTTTTCTGTGATAAGAAACTTCCCCGATACGATCTGAAATGTCCTGAAGTGAGCCGGCGTTGATCGATGTTCAATGCTGTGACGAAGCAGGACAGAGGAGTCAAGAGTCACAGCCAGCGCTGACTGATGGGAGATTGTCTTTCGGTACTTTAGGTGTCGACCACGTCGTTGTGCTAAACTGGTACAAATTGCCCTCTGGAGGGGACGAAGTGTTTCAACAGTGTGGAGGGAGGGAGGGAGAAAGAGAGAGGGAGGGAGGGAACGGAAACTTACAAAAGAAAGGTTTGTTGACAGATTCTTCAACTACATAGCTATTAGCAGAGAGGACCCCGAGGCAAAGAGATTCTCCACAGGTTGAAAGGTCACGATGGCGCAGGTCTGAGGCTCATCCCCAGACAGCGAGGGTCAAGACTATCACACAGGACGTGACCCCAGAGGGCTGAGTGTAAACAATGTTATAATGAGTCCTTTCTATGGACATGCTCCTCATACATATTCATGACTTCAAGCAGGTTGGTACAGGCTGCGCTCTCCTGAGTCCCCACATACACAGAGCAAGGCACTATACCTCTGTCAGGGTTACGGGTTCAACTACCTCCTTTGGTCAATGGATAAAGCAAAGTACTGACACTTAACACTTCCATCCTCTTTAGGTGCAGTTAGCTTTGTTATTGTGAGAGTTTAAAGTTTGTCACCTGCACAAGATCTAATGTTTTGTTATTATTTTCTGAATAAATCATAGACTGAATATAAGAAGTGGACGTAGTCACCGTGACGTCACCTATTGGTTTATGGACTATGTTTTGAAGCCTTGAGTTCGGCATTTTTTCCGTCACCATCCTGGTTTTTGTACCATCGCCATCTTTGTTTTTGGCCATCTCCATCTTGTTTTTTTGGCAGTCACCATCTTGGTTTTTGGCCGTCACCATCTTGGTTTTTGGCCGTCACCATCTTGTTTTTTTGGCAGTCACCATCTTGGTTTTTTGGCCATCACCATCTTGGTTTTTTGACCGTCACCATCTTGGTTTTTGACCGTCATCATCTTGGTTTTTGGCAGTCACCATCTTGGTTTTTGGCCGTCACCATCTTGTTTTTTTGGCAGTCACCATCTTGGTTTTTTGGCCATCACCATCTTGTTTTTTTGGCAGTCACCATCTTGGTTTTTATCCGTCACCATCTTGTTTTTTTTACTGTCTCCATCTTGGTTTTTGGCCGTCACCATCTTGGTTTTTGACCGTCACCATCTTGGTTTTTGACCGTCACCATCTTGGTATTTGACCGTCACCATCTTGGTTTTTGGCTGTCACCATCTTGGTTTTTGGCCGTCACCATCTTGGTTTTTTGGCCGTCACCATCTTGGTTTTTGACCGTCACCATCTTGGTTTTTGACCGTCACCATCTTGGTATTTGGCCGTCACCATCTTGGTTTTTGACCGTCACCATCTTGGTTTTTGACCGTCACCATCTTGGTATTTGGCCGTCACCATCTTGGTTTTTTGGCCGTCACCATCTTGGTTTTTGACGTCACCCATTGGTTTTTGGCCGTCACCATCTTGGTTTTTTGGCCATCGCCATCTTGGTTTTTGACCGTCACCATCTTGGTTTTTGGCCGTCACCATCTTGGTATTTGATCGTCACCATCTTGGTTTTTGGCCGTAACCATCTTGGTTTTTGACCTTCACCATCTTGGTATTTGGTCGTCACCATCTTGGTTTTTGGCCGTCACCATCTTGGTTTTTTGGCCGTCACCATCTTGTTTTTTTGGCCGTCACCATCTTGATTTTTGGCCGTCACCATCTTTGTTTTTGGCCGTCACCATCTTGGTTTTTGACGTCGCAATCTCGTTTTTTGGCCGTCACCATCTTGGTTTTTGACGTCACCCATTGGTTTGTGGACTACGTTTTAAAGCCTTGAGTTTGGCATTTTGGCCGTCGCCATCTTGCTTTTTGGCCATCGCCATCCTGGTTTTTGGCCGTCGCCATCTTGGTCTTTGCAAAAAAGTTTATACCAGAGATTCACACGCCAAGTTCACACCAGAGGGGCGAATTATTCAGTTTTCTATCCTGGGAGTTAAAGGTAAAATCAGAAGTTTAACATAAAAATGCTGTTGCAGTGTACTTATTATTTTGTTGTTTTCACTCTTTTAAAGTCACCAGAATGCAGGAAACAAAGTCTCTGAAACGCAATTTTATCAAAAGCAGCATATTTTCCCACTCCCATGTTGATAAGAATATTAAAAACTTGACAAATCTCCCTTTAAGGTACATTTTGAACAGATAAAACAAGTGCGATTTATTTGCGATTAACTATTTTAATCGATTGACAGCCCTTATTCAAATTCTATGCTCCACTTTTTAAATTTGCAAACAGCAAAAGTTGCAGAGAAAAATCTTTTCTCCTCACTTTTGTTGGGATAAACACGGCACGCTATCAAACAGTTTCCTGTCCAAGAAGTGAAGGTTACAAAGACAGAAACAGAATATCTCCAGCGTCTCTGCTCATCCAAACGTCCAGCATTCAAAGCGAGGTCAGGGCTAAGTTAACAGCTTGAGGCGACGGGGGAGGAGATGTAACTGCAAGGCCAATACCTTCCGTGTCAAAGGTGAGCTACCCACCTTAGGGCTCCGTGTGATAGATTTATCTACGCTCGGCTAACTTACACGCCAGGAGGTCAAGAGGTCAGCTGCCTGCGATTCCACCGCTCTGTGACGGCACCGCGGCTTGTGAAACAAATGTCATGTCCAGCTCATGTGGATTCCACCTGGTCATCCATGTGGAGAGTTTAACAGGTAGTCAGCATGTTTTCACAACATCTACGCTGCAGTTATTCACCTTTAAATCATACAGTACGTCTGGTGAGCACAAAGCAACTTCCTGCTAGTAGAAAGAAGAGTTTACTTTCTAAACACATGATGAGAAGAAGCTAGTTTCTTCAAATGTAACTGGATGAGTTTAGTGCATGCTCAGTAGATTATTAAATTACTATAATTAATTACAATGTTCCCAAATGGTTTTGAATGAGGTAATTATAAATAATTACCTTCTTCAGAATGAAATTAAATAACTGAAGTCTATCGGCCACTCTTCGGAAATCTATGGAGAGCGTACTGTGCATGCAGAGGGTTGTACATTATACTGATTTAATGGGATGTTGGTTAATGATCTATACATCATGTACAGAGTGAGCTGCTGAATGCAGTGCAGGTTACAATTCAATCAAATGGTGCAGATTTTTAACAAAAATATGCCATAAGACTAAGTATTGCTTTTTATTAGGGGTGTCACGATTCCCCAACTCCACGATTCAATATTACTTTCGATTTTAAAGGCACAATTCGATTTTTGATTTAGACATGTCATTGAAACAAACATGCGTTAGACTATGGAGTCTTGGTTCGTTAAGATTAACAGGTCATTGGTTTTATGTCCCCTTTATTCCACTGTCATTTACACTTTTAAATTATTGAGAGAACTAAACTCCCTTTTTATTTAGAAAGAGTTGCAAAAATTACTCCACAGTCTACAATATAAACAGCTGCATCTTTTCAATATCATTATCTCTGTGACCTCAGTACATAATAGTAAGAGTAGAAGAGCTATGATGAGTAAGGAAAAATAACTAAGTAACTAAAGTCTGCCAACCCTTCGCAACCTCAGTTAAAACACAAGGAAAGGATCGAAATTAACGACAGATGTGCAGGTGAAGCCAAAAAGCCAAGAGGCTTATGGTGGTGCTCCTCTTAAATGATAAAACATCAGTTGATTTCCTGTGAGCCTGAATGTTATCCTGTGTAAATGTCCTTCAGCAACATGCTGATTGTAAGTTAAAAGGGTGTAACAATATTCTGTATCTATGTATTTTCATTCATTATTTTTGGATCCAGAAAGGTTTAGAGGTATTGTTATGTTTATTTATTTTTATGAATGACTAAAGGTTTTTGTTTTGCATCTTCTCCAGAGAGTATCAAATATGTTTTAAATAGCTTCCCAGAGACAAAAAGAGCACACTTTGGCTCCTGTGACTGCCTGATGGCAAATCCAAAGCTTTCTTTCCTCAGACATAATGAGAAAGAGGACAACCGGCACCCCGAGCCAGTAACAGCGAGAGAGCACCTAATTTCTCTCCGAAACATGAAAGAGCAGCGAGCTGGTTAGGATGCAGCGGCAGAGTCCTCTGAGCCACGGATGACATTTCTAATCGCACGAGTCTCCTCTCATCCCGGTCACATGACATCTCTAAACCGGAGTCAAACACCGGCACAAAGTGTTTGTTTTAACCAGAATACGGCACTAAAGGTATCAGCTAGGGTTTATCACACTGAACATATAAGATATGTCACAGACTTCAGGCAACAAACCTCATTAAACGGAGGAGATAATGAAATCAGCAGCCTCATTAGTGTGATTAACAGTCCGACTGCACGATTTAATGATCATAAAAAAATACAACACCTCGACTATGCAGAAGGTTCACCTGATTCAACTGTTATCAGGCCATTAAATAGGTGTTATCAGTCACTATAAGCACCATAGATTTGGGTCATTAGGGGCCTACTACACCTACTACGTTGTAAAAGTGAAAGTGAAACTTAAAAGCAACACGTTCTAACTAATATAACTAATATAAAACTGAATGAAACATTAGGTTTTGAACACAAATATGAAGGATTCTTTAGGTTTAGACAACAAAACTACAACTTCTTTAGGTTTAGACAACAAAACTACAACTTCTTTTGGTTAAGGGCAACAAAACTACAACTTATTTAGGTTTAGGAAACAAAACTACAACTTATTTAGGTTTAAGCAACAAAACTACAACTTCTTTAGGTTTAGGCAACAAAACTACAATTTCTTTAGGTTTAAGCAAAAAAACTACAACTTCTTTAGGTTTAGGCAACAACACTACAACGTCTTTAGGTTTAGGCAACAACACTACAACGTCTTTAGGTTTAGGCAACACAACTACAACTTATTTAGGTTTAGGCAACAACACTACAACTTATTTATGTTTAGGCAACAAAACTATAACTTCTTTAGGTTTAGGCAACAAAACTAGAACTTCTTTAGGTTTAGGCAACAAAACTATAACTTCTTTAGGTTTATGCAACAAAACTACAAGTTCTTTAGGTTTAGGCAACCAAACCACCACTTCTTTAGGTTTATGCAACAAAACCCACATAGTTAGGTTTAGGGAAAAACATTGTGTTCTGGGTTAAAATAACTACAAACACAAAGACGATTACACGTTGTTGGATTCACACGTGATGCGAACTCCGGTCTCCTGGGTGCGCCTGTCAGAATTACTACGGTCGCTAGAGGTCTTTTATACCTCATTTCGGTGATCTAGCATGTGAATAGATGATAAAACTTACTAGTGGGTATAGCAGGCCCCTACTGACCCACATCTATGGAGCTTATAGTGACTGATAACCCCTATTTCATAGCCTGACAACAGTCTAATCGGCTGGAAGGTTTTCCTCTATAGAAGGATCTCAGATGTCTGAAAGATTTGAGAAGCATGTTTGTAACTTGAGGGCGTGTTTTTTGTTTGCTTATCCGCAATGGAAACATGACCAGGAATGGAGAGTATTCCCAGCACACGCTCTCTTTTATTAGCCGTCGCTGAGGAGCCTTTGAGCAAAGCGACGGAGGTTCTCAGGGGCCGAGTGTTCTTGCACTGCTGGTGTGAGAATGTCTAATAATATAAATGTGAAGCAGGGTGGTGCAGTAAACGAGCACGCTCAGCATAAAGAGCGTCCCTGGGAAAATAAAGGTTACAGGTAAATGGTAAATCCACTGACACTTGCACAGTTTGCAGAAAAATAAAGTGTTGCAATGCTACAAATCTAAAAGTAGTTGCTTTGAACAGTCAACAGTATCAGGTCAGATGAATATTTTTCACATAGAAATCCTCCATAGGATACAAATTAATGCTCTGTTTGTTGTTGTTGTTGTTGAGGCAGTTCTGCCTCTGGAAAGGAAGTCTGCAGCTGCAACATGCAGAAATGATCCATTTTACAGCAGATTAATGCACCTCATCAGTGACAAAATAAATCTAAATGAGGACAGGGAAGCGTGTGAATCATTTCAGCCTTGTCTTAGAGTAAGAAATTAAATGTTCAACTCTGTACGTCTCCAAGGCATTCTCCTGCTCTGCGGCTATGGCATCTTTACTGCTGATGCTTTTACCAACGAACTATAAATCTCAGCCTGTGATTGAAAAAGTCGGCTTTCAGGTTTCAGGTTGTTGAATCCGACACGACAGGAAATAATTTGTATGTAAATGTCTAAAAAGCAAGAAAAACCTGAATGCGTCAAGTGAGCAAAAGGGTAACTACCCCCTAATTTAATGTCATTTGGATGATGGAAACCATTTCTCATCCTACACATCAAACTCAGCACCAGATATCTACTCAGTAAAATGTCCCTCCGACCTTTTCAGGAAGGTGCAATATTACTGCTGGAGAGTAAAAATCTGAGCCAAGCTTCTTACTTTAGAGAGAGTCCTAATTTACCCAAAATACATCATTAGAAACAGATCAATCCTGCTTCAAGGTCTTTGTATTCAACAGCATCTTTAGTGTCTTACTATTGGTTTTACAGCTAAAGACGGTATTAAAATCAACGTATCCTCATACAACGGTTCCTATGATAACTTACGAAAAGTTATTCCTCATTTTCCGTGCGTTCTCCTACGAATGTCCAGCAACACGTGTCAATTTCCGTACGTTACATGCATACAGTCTTATCAAAATAAATGCGTTTACATTGCAGTCAGTACATGATACATGGCGTACAAAAGACCTATGGAAATCAAGAAAGACGTACATATTGCACGCTAAATACCTTGCACATCATCGTGGCATTTATACGCCTTTTCATGCAAACGGGCTGAAATTACAGTGCATTACTTTTCGTAGGTATAGGGTGTGTAAATTAGAGATCTTTACATCACTAATATACCAACATTCATTGTGCAGTTTTGTCAGCCCTTTAACCATTTTTCAGCTCACTTTGTCATGAAATATTAATAACTCCTGACCTCATCTCCACACAGCTGGGTGTTCCAATTGCTATCAATGTGGATCAGGGATCACACGGAGCTGAAATGAAACCACAAATCTTCCTGTTGTAATGACACAATTATTCCAATTTTGTTACAGAAGAAAGCTCTGAATTAATCCATAATGACACAGGAAGAGCTCAGAACGGTAGCCGAGCAGCGGGAGTTACCATCGAGCAGATGAGCAGTGATTCTGACACATGTAGAGATGAAAATTTGACTTTTTCCTGTGTTTCATCAGTCCACACACACTGCTGCTGGGAAAATTGTCCTTCTCAGCCCACAGGGAAAATAAATATGAAAATAGCAGACGATTACACTCCACAGGTAACAGCTCAGGTCTGGTAGAACAGAGATCTCGTTCCATTTTGTGTCAGAAAATGTCCTCTGTCTCCAGTTTAAATTGAACTTTCCAACCGTTTTCTGCTCTTAAGCACACACAGCAAACTGTATTTTGCACTTGCAAAGCACATGCTAACCACACAGAAGAAGAAACCAACAGAAACTCAACGTGCATCTCCAGAAAACTCATCACACTGCTGCCAACAGTTGACAGTGTTGATTGATTGACTGGAGCTCTGTGCAGAAATACCACAGGGACGAGTGAAGAACAACAAAGACGAAGTATAACGCCAGACTTGTTGGCATGTAAACAAACGCAGACGTTGGAGGTGAATGATTTTGTATTCAACACTATTTATGGGAGTCTTTAAAAACTCACGACCCTCCAAATACTGTTCAGAGAGACACTTATATAATCCATCACTGTGACGAAATGATGAGTGATTGAAAGATTTTGTAACTACAACGTAAACCCATCCACGGCAACAGTAAACGCTCAGAGAAAGTGCTGCGGTGACGTAGTTTAAAGAGCGTTTTTCTACGAATGTTGTTACATGCATACAGTCTTTTCAAATTAAACTTCCGTCTTCACAGAAAACTACTTTGTTCGGTTTAGGAAAAGATGGCGGTTTGGGGTAAAATAACTACGGATGTGGCGTTACTTAAGTACGGAAGTTACGTGACAAATTAATCAATGTTGACTTCTGGCTTCACACGGGGCACCAATAACGGTCTCCTGGTGAAAGTCTGGTGTTTTTTGACTCACCCGTCCACCGCGACCTCCTCCCTACACTGTCTTTATTTATTCTTCCTGGTTCATGATTACATGGATTAAATATGAATTGATTTCGTGGGATATATAGGAATTATAGTGCATTTCTATTGGTAGGTCTAGCTATGAACAGTGTTGATGTGCCTGTACAAATAATACTACTCATTTCATCACTCCTCCTACTATTATTAATATTAACTCAAATTATTACATTTAGCAGAGTTGAAGCCACCAATAGGAAAACATTTACATCGAGCTAAATAAAACGCAAATTCGTTTCAACGCCACCAATTTATTTAACGCATTACTGCAACTTGCAAATATATACATACATTTGCATAAAGCAGCATATTTGTCCACTCCCATGTTGATAAGAGTATTAAATACTTGACAAATCTCCCTTTAAGGTACATTTAGAACAGATAAAAAATGTGCGATTAATCGCGATTAAATATTTTAATCGATTGACAGCCTTAAAGTAAACCATTTGTATATTTAAACAGTAAATCTGGCTCTATAACATGTGTCCCATGTATTTGATTCTGTACACGACATACAGAGAAAACAGAGTACATTAATTATTCTGACTAAAACGAGTTTTGTTTCACTCTGACAGTCGTTCTCAGCTGAACCAGATGAGCTAATTTTGGCCCCTCTGTCTGCTGATAATGTACAGTGGTGCTCAACATGCTGACGGTGATGTAACTTTGTCATGAGGTGATATTAAATCTGCCCCCGCTGTGTTGTGCAGGTCGCAGCAGCGACGACAAACCTGTCACTGCAACGCGCTGCTGAGAGTTCTCGTTGACATTATTTTCACAGGTACGTCGTCACCTCTGGGGACGGAGTTCACACCGCGTTCACACGGAGCTGTGAAGAGGCACTCTGAGTGTGTGTGTGTGTGTGTGTGTGTGTGTGTGTGTGTGTGTGTGTGTGAGAGAGAGAGAGACAGACGGGGATAGAGAATAGAAAAAAGAGGTTTTGATGTTCTTTAATGAGAGCTCTCACAAGACTGAGAGAAAAGGAACTAAAACCACAGGAAGACCCACAGGTCTGCACACACACACACACACGCACGCACGCATGCACGCACGCACGCACGCACGCACGCACGCACACGCACACCAGCAACAGAGGGAACTTCAGTCACACTTGCATGTATAGACAGGAAGTGTGAGGAGAGAAAAAACGCATTCAGCCATCAGCTCATAATCATGTTTTCACAAATAAAAGACATAAACGAGCAAAAATATAAAATAAATTAATTAAAATAAATAAAAACGTGAATAACAGGACCGCTGTCATCACGATCCCAACAACAAAAAGGAAATGACATGCCGTGTTTGTCGGGGGGGAGGGACGATGGGAGAAGACGATGACAGGAAGCAGAGACAGAAAGATTGATCGGTGATGGTCGGGAGAGAAAATGTGTTTTCATTCCAACAAATGTGCAAAGACAAATACAACTCATCTGCCAATCAAATAAGAGGGAAAGAGAGAATAATGGCCGAAATGCTGCAGCAGAGCGCGTCCTTTATAATCATCAACCACATCACGCTGCTCATCTCTATTTTGACGCGGCTGGTTAATTTGTTTTTTTCTCTACGCAGCCCTCCAACAGGTACAAACTACAAAAAACTGTGTAAAAAGGAGTTTAAAAGTGGTTCAAATAACAACAGAGCAACTTTGTGGGTGTTTTTACATTTCACATTAAAATAAATCAATGTGTATCCATGATGCTGTAGTTAAAACAATCCCGTTAATTAATTCTGTACCAGTTAATATGGCCTACACTTCCAAAACCTGCATAACCAACTGCATTATTATCAATATGCACACGGTGAAGTTGGCACACAACCACACACTACAAAGACAAAGAGTCTGTGTAGCAGGTAAAAACACGATGCCCCACATATTTCGGCCGTAAAAGAGAAGAGGCC
This sequence comes from Sebastolobus alascanus, assembly GCA_916701645.2. NCBI lineage: Eukaryota > Metazoa > Chordata > Actinopteri > Perciformes > Sebastidae > Sebastolobus > Sebastolobus alascanus. The sequence goes on along the minus strand of CAKAOJ020000075.1, from coordinate 456,994 downwards.
TCGTCTATGACGGCAACGAGTAAGAAACAAAGTGAAAGAAAAAAGACAAAAAAAGCAGAAATACAGAGAAAAGGTACAAAGACAGAACAAGAACAGTGAGTTTGAGAACAGGAAGTAAGATAGCGACGTAGATAAAGAAAGGGAAAAACAAGGGAGAGGAAAAATAAATGAGAAAGAGTGAAAGATTGTGACAGAAAGAAAATAAATGACAAACGAGCAACAAAGAGATAAAAAAGCAAGTGACAGTTTGGGATAAAAGTGATAATGAGAGGGAAACAGAAGCAGAAAGAGTGAGAGAGAGAAACGGAGAACAAACTGACAGCGTGACAGTCGGCTCTGAAAACCTCCCGGAGGGAACTACAGTACACGTCGACCTGATATTTACAACCCGGAAACAAACGGAGAGGAAACAATTACAGCCGTCGACAGATAGACTGGATGGTGTTCCCATGATGGAGAAGAGAAGATGGACAATGTGATATAATGTATGGCGTTTATGGGCTGGAAGAAGACAAAATAAAGAAAATAATTACACGTCAAAATGTGTTGAGCAGGATAAATGAAGCTAATTTGTCAATCTCAAAGTCCATATTTGGACTGATATCAAACTACATGATCAAAGATCTTTTACTTTTTAATTAAATGTCCCACACAGTCATTGAGTTGTAATATTCAGACCTGTGAAACAGGTTGTTGTGAGTTGTTTGTATGGTAGCCTACTTTTAAAATGTATTAAGAATGCATTATTTTGCTTGGCTAAATGCTAAGCAGCTTTTTTTGTTGACTTTTTTAGGGTTTTATGGACTAAACTGTGAGAAGGCTGTATGGGGCATGCAACAATATAATCAAAGACATGGTATTTTTAGTTTTGTTGACTAAATAAAAGCATGTCAATAAACAATATATGTCTGGCCCTTGATGTGATTTTCATTTCCCAGAGTGGCCCTGAGTGGAATCGAGTTTGACACACCTACTCTATTCAATAAAATGTACTATTGGGATAAGGTAAATTCTAACGTCATCATGATGTGTTCAAAAGTAATCTTGAATCTTGAATAAATTACCTGTTTAACTACTAAATTCCTGATATTGTGACATCATGAAACTTGTTCAGACCTACCACAATGATGAGCAAGAAAAATGCAATCAACACCATCGTGCTTAAGGTAAAAAGGTGCGTCAAGGCAAGTAAAAAGTCTGTATAACCAACAGAAACTATGTGATTCCACACAGAATCAGTTTTTTCCTTTAACCCGCATGCACATTCAGCTGTGTGCAAATCTGAACAAACCAAAAACGGTCCTTTTCCTGCTGTTTCCAGTCAGACATCCAGATGAAAAACAGTGTTTCCACGCAGCTGGTTTCATACTGTAACCCTCCTCTGGTCTCTCTCACTGTTCCTCCATCTGTCTCGCTGCATCCCTTCATCTCTCACATCTAAACGAGGTTGTCACAGTGTCAAATAGAAGGTGATGGAGCTTCGGCTGCACTGAAACCCCCCCGCCCTTTCTGCATCGCTGCTTCTCTCTCGCTTTCCCATTTCAATAAATCAACATGTCTCCTCCGCTCCGGCCTTCCCAGCACACATGATTTCATGGTTCAATATTCCTCTTCATGTGTGGCGTATAGCAGACTGACGTCACATCCAGTTTGTTTGTAAATGCTGACGTGTCCCCCCTTACAGTACGTCCCCGTATATAAAGCTAGTGTCAATGGGCTTACCTCTGATTTAGGAGGTTACGTTTGTGATATAAAGCCCCTTTAGCCTGAACAAACATTCACAGATTAATTCTGTCCAGTGTCCATGGACTTTAAAGCCCCCCCTCCAGTGTATTTTGACATTTCTACGATATTTATTTGAGTCTTGACTAAGTTGATTAGCCACACTGTTTGACATTTGCCAAATACAACCTGCATGTGTTTGAGAAAGACGCAACTAAGCTCTCTATCTTCACACGACAGAAATCCACAACAAACAATCTGTCGCTGTCTACAAATACAACATTTGGCTGAATAAGCAATAAACCAAATAAACTCGGTGTCCTCCCACCACGTGTACAGCACCATATTGTGTACACAACGACAACAAAAAACATGAACAAATCCACATCAACATGTCCAAGAATTGACATATGCAGCAGTGCAAATCCACATCTCGACCGTCCTCGTTCTGCTGCACGTTGACACACAGTTGTTCATGCTGACAAGTTTACCCGAGCCTGGCTCTCTCCTTCCACACCAACTGTCTCCATGTAGATACACAGATGTAGATACACAGATGTAGATACAGAGATGTAGATACACAGATGTAGATACACAGATGTAGATACACAGATGTAGATACACAGATGTAGATACACAGATGTAGATACAGCCTCGCTACACAGACATGAACTGTCCAAGTAAACAAAGAAAAAAAGAGCAGACGGATCATCTGAAAACTTGCCACAACTTCAAAATTCTCACAGTATACGAGATAAGAAAGTTTTGTAACGGACCGTAGTTAATCTGTGATCCGTCACGGATCAAGCAGCTTAAAATAATAAAAGTAATAATAATAATAATTACTGAAACCAAGATTTTTTTTAATCAATAAAAAAACTATTTTATAGCCTTCATACCCTCCCTTACCAAAAGGAAGTTTATTCAGGTGTCCTACTAGTATACTTCTTTTAACCTTAAAATAAGGGAGTATATTTTCAGTTTACTTTTTATGGACTTATCAGAGATATACTTAACAAAAGTATACTTAAGTATACTTGGCTCATACTGAGAAGTGTACAGAAAAGTATAAGTATACTTGGCTTATACTTGTACTTAATCTTTTGTATCTTTTTTAGTATACTTGTAGTATAAAAACTTTTTAAATAGTAGTTTACTGAGAGTATACTTTAAAATGTACTTTCATGAACTATAAAGTGGGCTAAAAGTAAATACAAGTATATTTGCAGTATAAAAAACTAATAAACTAGTAGTTTACTGAGAGTATCCTTTAAAGTGTACTTTCATTGACTAAAAAGGGGGCTAGCAGTATAAAACTAGTACAATACTTACACTGAAAGTATACGTTTAGAAACTAAAAAGGGGGCTATATAGTCCCAAGAAGTATTGAAGTAGTACACGTACAAGTATAAAACTAGTAAACTATCTGTATACTTTAAGTATAGTTGCAGTACAAAATAAGACTTAAATGTAAACTAGTTGTGTACTCAAAGTTTACTATTCTTACACTTAAAAGTACACTTAAAAGTATACTTTTATAAACTAAAAAGTTGGTCAATTTAGTCCCAAGAAGTATTAAAGCAGTACACTTATAAGTATACTACTAGTGCATTGATATTAGTATACATAAAGTATACTTCATAAAATGAACTTTAAAGGTAACTTTTTTGAAAAGGTACATTTTTATGCAGATTCACAGCAGCCAGTGTGAAAGAGACCTGATTATAAACACAGGTTTGTGAAGCTGAGTCATCCTGAACAAAGAGGAGAAAGCTATAGCTCAGCAGAATACCTCTCTGGATAAATACAGGTTAGAAAAGTACACATTCATTCTCCAGATTCTTGGTGGGGGAAGCCTAGATTAACTGCGACTCGGTTTTTATGTCGCACATGCTGTTCATTGTTCTTTTCTCTACTCGAACACCCTCAGCCCGTGTGGGAGGAACAGGAGCTCCAAGCTGTGATTCTATTATTCCTGCCCGTCCTCCGCTGACACGGTCTAATTACTGCGGCCTGAACAAATGGACCAGAATTTAGACCTCAATAAATGGGTCACGTCGGTCCGACACACACTCTGTAATTGAAAGGTCACAAGTCCAACCTCTGAAACAGAGACCTGACCAAGACACTGAATGTCAAGCTGAAGGGAAAACTGTGATTTTACAACTCGAACTTTTGGAGTCCTTCCTGGGTTATGAAGACAGTTTATTCTGCAGGTTGTTTATGTGTTTAAAACTAAAGAGTCCATTACAGCAAATAACAGAAGCAGTCGGACAGATTTAAAAGTTCAAACATGGCCGCAGGGATGAGCTCCTGTATTTTGTCCCTGACGACAATAAGTAAACACAGATGTCGTGAAGAAGATAATGATGTTAATTTGTTCATTTGTTGTATTTAAAGGTTGCAGTCCGGTGACGACTGTTAAGTCTCCGATGTTTCCCACAAGCACTTGAATGTAACACAAGGTATAAATCTCAGAGCATTCCCCACTCATAACTCTATTACCACTAAGGATGTCATGAGAACCGATACTTCAGGTACCAAGTCGATGCAAAAATTCTGAAAATGTTGTTCTATGGTACCGCAGGTAAAGGTAATGGGGGCTCGAGACTAACGGCGTCTAAAATTCGAAAGGAAACAGTAAACTCACTATTGACATGTCCAAGGGACACACAATATTTTTTCAGTTTTTAATCTGTGTTGAAATCGGCAGGACGAGAGCTAGTTAACGTTAGCGGTTCGTGGTTAGCAGCCATTGGGCAGCACAGTCCTGCAGAGCTAACACTTCACGTTAACGCAAGTTGCATTGAGTTTCATTATGATGCGTTCAAGCTCTATTCGGTAAATTATTAGTATAATGATTAATTATTATTGGATGAGGGTAAAACAGATACAGATACAATACAGAAGTTATCATGATGTGTTCAAATGAGGACTGTATAAGTTAACGCGATAACGCGTTAACGCAAATTCGTTTTAGCGCCACTAATTTCTTAAACGCAACTTGTGATTTTAAGGTTGTAACAGACTCAGTTTTAAAGCTAAAAGTGAAGATGCTGGTATCATATGAAACTAGAAAACGATGAATCCATTGGTACCAAGTGTGTCATACTAGCTGGTCTCGAAGGAGGTTAAATAATGCTCCAAACAAAGGAGTCCTTTGACCTCTGACCTCCAGATATGTGAATGTAAATGGGTTCTATGGGTACCCACGAGTCTCCCCTTTACAGACATGCCCACTTTATGATAATCACATGCAGTTTGGGCCAAGTCATAGTCAAGTCAGCACACTGACACACTGACAGCTGTTGTTGCTATGGGCTGCAGTTTGCCATGTTATGATTTGAGCATATTGTTTTATGCTAAATGCAGTACCTGTGAGGGTTTCTGGACAATATCTGTCATTGTTTTGTGTCGTTAATTGATTTACAATACTAAATATATACATACATTTGCATAAAGCAGCATATTTGCCCACTCGCATGTTGATAAGAGGATTAAATACTTGACAAATCTCCCTTTAAGGTTCATTTTGAACAGATAAAAAAAAATGTAGTTATAGTTGTTTGAAGGAGATGCTTTCACAACAATATAAAATAGATATTGTTTAACTTTCTAACACTAGCTATAAGTGTTTATGGTTTTGTTTTTTCCGTGGTATTGAATAGGGTATCGACAATCGTGGAATTTCGATTGTGTTGGTATCGACTACTAAATTTCTGGTATTGTGACATCCCTAGTTAATACATGACAATTATGTAACTTTGACAAAAGAGAAGGTAACAAAATGTTCACTGTGATAGCTGCAGAAAGTTTCAAGTCTATGCAAGTTGATTTTCATGGTGTAATGAAATGATCTGAACTAATGTCTGTTTGCAATGAAAAAAAAAAAAGTGATATTTTGCTTTTAAAAAATAGTCAGCAGTGTTATGAAATGTAGTGTTCTTTCACCTTCAGCTAACCTCAATTTTATATCCTTATGAGGACATTTGCTCCACATACAGCAGGTTCAGGAATGTAAGAACACACACACATACTTTCCAGTGTCTGTGCACAGGTGAGCAGACTGAAGCAACAAGACAGTGATGTAACTCAGACCGACAGCCTTGACACAACATACAAACACTGTGTGCTAACTCAGATGGATCACTGAACCGTGCCCTTGAATAATCTGGATTCCGATGGTGTGAGATAGCGTATCGGGATATAAGAGTGATATAATTATAATAATAGACAAAGCTCAGTATGTTCATATAACTGTAATGTTACAGAAGCAAGCCCACACCTGCCTCTCTGCCGCTCCGCAGACACAACGATGCTCTGAAATGTGACACTGAGCTGCAAGATTGTAAAATCCTGAAAAAGATCAACGCAGAATGCACATTTAAAAAAAATCCTGCTACTCTCTGCAGATTCTTGTTTGAGCAATGTAATGACACACTAAACAAGTAAAATATGGAAACCAATGATGCAACTGTTGACAGGAACCACGTTTTAAGTGTCCTGATATTTAAACTTAGTGCTTCGGCATTGCGTTATGTTGTGTTCTCACTTCTGTTTAGAGCGGAAGGGCCATTAATGTTAATATATCCATGGTCATCATCCTTTACTTGCCAAAAAGCTGTTTTAAGCCTTAAAAAAAGCTGTGATTAAGTTTTAATATTTTTTGTAGCTGCTTAATAGCACTGCTGACGCTAAACCTGAAGAACTAACACAACTCTGCTCAAACCGGAAGTGAAAAATATGGCGGGGCAGCATAAGGTGAATATGATTCTCACATATTGTACACAAGTATCGGGTATTTATGATCTTTAAATTGAAGCACAGGGACTGAACCTTTTCCGTCCCACAATAACGTGTCAGTCAAGCCTTAGTGAAAACTCAAACACCCAACAACTATCTGCAAACCCATGAACCTTCACACAATAAATGCCGCCATGGCAACTAGCGTGAGTCACGATGTTTATCTGTCTTGTTTGAGAGACAGTACCTGTGTGTGTGAAGTCTAACACTGTTTGTTCTACAAGACAATAAAAAGGCCCTGGCAGCTTGAATAAGAGAGAAGAAAAAGTGCTATAAAAATAAAGTTATGATCTGCCTCACACATCTGTGACTTCTCCAGATGTTCAGGTGAAGAGCTGCTCACTGAAGGCCATGCTAACAACAACGAGCAATAATCATGAGCATACCTTTAAAATCTCACATCATTTAGAGTCGTTAGTTGCACCTCACATCTGTAAAATAAAAGTCTCACTACCAAATAATATAAACAGTGTATTTTCTCAGCCCGTTCGCACGAAAAGGTGTATAAATGCCACGGTGTTTAGCGTGCAATAAGACTGACTGTAATGTTAATGCATCCACGTATAAATGCTACGGTAAAAGTTAGTGACGTAGTATAAAAACAGAGAAAGACCACTTGTGGTGGGGAAGTGGAGAGGTCCAACAAACACAGGACTTTTAACCCGTGTTTGAGACCGTTGTTTACCCGTTTTGTTTTGTAAGTTACGTTTTTGACGTTTGTCACTGTTGACGTTTTTTTATTGATGTTTGTGACGTGTTTTTCGTGTTATGTTGTTTCTGTGTTTCCTGTTATTTTAAGCCCAATCATGATGTTTCCCCTTAACCTAACCAAGTGGTTTTCTTTCCCATGCATAGGACGCTAGATGGGCTGCCACTAGACACCAGGAACTCAGCACCTGATGGGACGAACACTCTCCCTCGTGGGCTGCTGCTTCCAGCTTTCAAACCGGAACCAACATGGCGTCTCATTTGGAAACTTTCTTCTCTAATATATCACGAAAATAGTTCACCGAAATGTGTTTCTGTAAACATTTTATGCCAGAAATAAGCCACGCAGTTGTTGAATCTTTATTTTGGATCAACGCCGCTTAGTTTAAAAGTTTCTCGGGGAGTTTCCAGAGGCGGCGAGTCTCATTGGACACCCCGTCATTTGCATAAAGTAGACTAGACCTCAACTTTATGCAAATGAGGAGCGGCCAACGTGACGGCCCGTCTCTCGAATTGCGCCACCAGAATGCATTGCACAGCTGCTTACATAGACAATGAATGGGAAGCATGGAAAGGACGGATGCTGTACCATAATTGCGGACGTTTGCCTGGCGTACAAATGACACGTGATAAGGCTACAATGCGTACTCATGACACGTGGAATGCCCGTGTAATATCGTATTTATACTCCTTCCCGTGAGGCCGGGTCGATACTCCTTAAAATGTATGCAGTGCCACAAAAATACATGAAATAAACACCATTAAAAGTACATATTATGCTTTTGTTTCACGCGGTGCTAGAAAGTGTATTTCTGTCTGATGAGAGGAGATCTGGTCCTGAACAGAAGTGAATGTTTACCATCACACAGGATCTGATGCAACTCTCCCTCCTGCCATTTTTATGAGGGGACAGGTCTCAACATAAAAACCTGTCCCTGCTGTTACAGCAGAGTTAGAGGTGAGGTGTGTCATCGGGCCTATCAGGAGGGAACATCCCATTACAGATGTTGCACCGCGAAAATACATCCTGAAGGGTCAACAGGAGGTTCTGCCAAATACTGGTAGGCTGGTGACGGATAAATGGCGGCTGTGTTTTTGAGTGTGTGCATACACATGTTCACCCTCTGGCTGTTCAGAGAGCAAACACACAGCTCTTACTTCACTGTTTGTTAAAAGTGCCTTTAATTTAAAATCCAATCAATATAAATGCAACTACAAAGATCCTTCAACAGCACAAACAGCTTTTAAGCAATGTTCTTTACACGGAGCAGAGGGTGGAAAAGAATCAAAAGCAGCATCTGGAGGCCCAACGAAGCAAACCTGAATAAGACCTTTCTGATGATTGGAGTTTAAATAAAATATAGAAATGTGTTGTTATTTTTAACCGAGCAGAAGGTTTATTTTCTATCACAGAAAGAAGAAGGACGCCACAAATTTAACTATTAAGGAACACAAAGTACAGTTGAGTTTAGTGAAGCAGATCTAGATTGTATATAATTATGATCTGGATTCATATTAGAAACATGACTTTCATGACAAAAACACTAACAGGACGGCACTGAAGTTGTTAAAAGGTTCTCTATATGATATCCAGAGCATTAATATATCATCAACAACTATTGTCTATGGAAAGATATAGAGGAGTAATGTCTACCTGAGCAGAGAATGAAGTCCCTCTCCCTCTGTGTGTGTGTTGTAATTAGAGCTTCTCTGTGCTTTGTTGACAATGCCGGGCCGGCCACGCACGCGGCCCCCGACAACGGGCACTGCACTATATCACAATTCTGCTCAAGTTCTGCGTCAATCTACCTGATGGATTCAACTCTTTTACCTCATTAAAACTGAACACAGCAGTTACTAGAATAAAGCTTTAATGTGCTGCATGCTGAGAAGATACAATAACCTGCAACAAGATTTTAATAAATACATTTTTAACCAGATCCAAAGAGCGATAATGAAGGTTAGGCGCGACAGACAGGCAGGCAGGTGTACGAGCCGACCTGTAGGGAAACCTGCGGACGCCACCTGGGCGCTCCGAGAGCGAAGCGAGAGATTAGATGAGTTATAGCGCTCTCATGTCAGATTACACTTCACATCCATCACACGATGGAGGACAGACGGCAGGAGAATTAGACAGACAAATAGTTTGTCTGATGAGCAGGAAGACGTGGAGGAGAAGACGCAACAGAAAAGCAGAAAATAAAAACATCACTACATTAGTCCATTTTATGTTATAGCCAGCACTCTGATAAGACATTGTAAGATCGCGGGCGATCCTGACTGACTTTACTGTCGTTCAGAGGCTGTAACGGGTTCAGTTAGGCTAAATTTTGAGGTCCCTTGACCTCTGACCTCAAGATATGTGAATGAAAATGGGTTCTATGGGCATAAATCATGCAGTTTTATGCATGCAGTATAAATGTGTTGTTGTCTCCTATTCTAAAATGGTGTGTTTGAATATTTCTGCAGACTGGGGTCCCTAAACAGTCTTGGAATTACATAAATTGGGTATCACTGTAAAGCTGAGACTCTTGTGGATCCAATGAGCCCAACTGTATTCATGTGTGATGATGTTAGTCCCCATAGGAGACATTTCATTGTAGTGAGACCATTTTTTGAAACGTGACCTCTGTGTATAAAATGACCTGTGGTGACCTCTAGGATAATCACAGCCTCATGAAACTTTACAGCCACAAACTAGAGACCTAGAGCATTCAGAGGATGGATGGATCAAAGTAAAGACCTAGAGCATTCAGAGGATGGATGGATCAAACTAGAGACCTAGAGCATTCAGAGGATGGATGGATCAAACTAGAGACCTAGAGCATTCAGAGGATGGATGGATCAAACTAGAGACCTAGAGCATTCAGAGGATGGATGGCTTTCCTAGCTAGATTGACAATAAGGGGGTTTCTGAGCAGTTTACACAACACAAGTGCTAGCCATCTAATCGCCGAAAAATGCAGAAATCTCCAAATGTCAAAAGTTTTTGATCCCAAATCACAGCATGTCTTTTTCTATGGTGTTCGTCAAGGTCTTGGTGTCTTAATGTGGTATTCTGGAGGGATTATTGATCATTTTTATGAAATCTCCAGTGGTCAAAAATGGTTAAATTTAGCACCAAATCTGTTACAGACAGTATCAACCCAAGAATTGCTGCAACAACTTATGAGACAAAGTAGAGCATGGGGATGTCAGAGTATTCCCTTAAGACATAAACTGTAGAGCCTGGCAGCCTTAGCTGTACCTCCAGTAGATGACCTGCAGAGACAAGCGACGTATACAACAACACCACCAGCAGACCAACAAGCAGCAAACTCTTCACACTGAAAAGCCATGCAGGCAGGCAGCGGTTAAAAGTCTGATCAGCAGCCCAAGAACAGGCTTGTGAGGCTAAAGCTGTGGTATTCAGCAAGTGTGGGCAAGGAGCGGACTGTCAGCTATTAGCACAGGAACAGCCGACGAAGAGAGGTGAAGCTGTGAAGCTGTGAGAAAGGAGAGAGAGAGAGTGAGAGAGAGAGAGTGATTTTTGAGAGAGAGAGAGAGAGAGAGAGAAAGAGAGAGAGAGAATGGAGAGAGAGAGAGAGAGAGAGAGAGAGAGAGAGGGAGGGAGAGAGAGAGAGAGAGAGAGAGTGAGAGAGAGAGGGAGCGAGAGAGAGAGAGAGAGAGAGAGAGAGAGAGAGAGAGAGAGAGAGAGAGAGAGAGAGAGAGCGAGAGAGAGAGAGAGAGAGAGAGGGAGGGAGAGAGAGAGAGGGAGGGAGAGAGAGAGAGAGAGAGAGAGAGAGAGAGAGAGAGAGAGAGGGAGAGAGAGAGGGAGAGAGAGAGAGAGGGAGAGGGAGAGAGAGAGAGGGAGGGAGAGAGGGAGAGAGAGGGAGAGAGAGGGAGAGAGAGGGAGAGAGAGAGAGAGGAAGAGAGGGAGATAGAGAGAGAGAGAGAGAGAGAGAGAAAATTAATAGGGAAACGAAGAAGAGAAAAATAGGACAGCAGATCGTCTCATCGTGATAACCGATAACAGTTTAATACGCCTCTGAGGGGAGTGTGTAAAATTTTATTTAATGCTTTAATTGAAAAAAAACGTTCAACACTTTCATCAAATTTGACCTGCATTTTATAGTCTCATCATATCCAGAAGGAGTACATCTGTCTGCACAGTATCGATTAGAACAGGAAACACTATTTGAGCTATCAAAAGTCGCCTAAACTGCTTCCAGGAACCTGATCTACTGTCCCTCTGGAGCTGAGACAGACAGATAAATAAACTCATGAGTATCACTGTTGGACTTCATATCCTGAGAGGATAGAATTGCTCAATATTTTATAGTCTTTTTATTGCTTTTATCTTTTTGTTTCTTATTGTTTTTATCTATTGTTCTGTTGTATCTGTTTTTAAATGTTACCTTAGTTTTGTTTGGACTTTGGCTTTGTGTTGTTATTGCCTTGTATCCTGCTTTTGCTTTGTCTGTCAAAGCACTTTGCAAACTCCACAGCTGCTCAGCAACTATAAATACTCTTATTCTTTTTATTATTACGATTATTATATTAAACCTGTGTTGAATTCACAGTTCGGGTATCATTGCAACAAAGGAAGAAAAAGACAGGGGGGAGAAAATTGGACGTTTTTGAAGGAACTGTATATCCGTCTAAAGTCGTCCTATCACACATACAGTATATGTCACAGCTGTTTTAATAAGGAGGGGAACGAAAAAGGAAGACTGAGATGATGAAAAATAAAACCAACAGTGTCAAAAGACCAAAGATCGAAGAGAGTAATGAGAAAAAAAGTGATGGAGAGGAGAAAAAAAAAAACTGTTCAAACAGAGATAGGAAGAGAGAAAAGCTGATGAAAAAAGAGAGCTGGAGGGGATGATGATGGGGAAGTGATGGAGGAGTGTGTGTGTGTGTATGTGTGTGTGTGTGTGTGTGTGTGTGTGTGTGTGTGTGTGTGTGTGTGTGTGTGTGTATGTGCACGTGATGGGGGGTGGCTTCAATAAGACAAGCAAAGAAGGTGGTGGAGGAGGAGTCATATAAAAAAAGTAAAGCGTTTCCTCACTGGTTGGCTCCTCTCTCCTCCATCTGTCCCCTTTAGCCTGAAGCCAGTTAGAGAAATTTGGAGATATAATAGGTGACTCACAAAACACACACACTGTAGTGTGTACACTGTGTGTGTATATATATATATATATATATTGTAAAATATACTGTTCCAATACCCATACTACCATACTATTTACTATGCCAGAAAAATATTTAGTATGTCCCAATCAGGGCTGTCAACCGATTAAAATATTTAATCATGATTAATTGTGTAATTGTCCATAGGCCGTCGCCATCTAGGTTTTTGGTCGTTTTTGGCCGTCGCCATCTCAAAACGGCCAAAAACCAAGATTGCGACGGCCAAAAACCGATCACGTCGTGAGGAATAAACACATTCAATAAGTACACCGTGGTGTAAAACAACACGTAGGCTCCGTAGTCCGAACCAAGACGGAAAACTTTATTACTCCTTTCAACCTTGACAAAAGACCAGATCCGCCTTAAGTCAAATGTTTGCAGACATCACTTTGGGCTCTGCCACCTTTGACTTAATTAATCTTTACATTTTATAGCCTAATTAATCCAAAATGTATTGATATCATAAAAGTTGACAGACTTAATTTCTTCATTTACTTTGTTTTAATTCTCACTGTTGTTTTTTACATCAGTGACAGACTATAGTACATATTCTCCCTCTCTCCTCCTTCTTTCTTTTATTCCCGCTGAATATTTTGGACATTTTCTGACTCTTCGGGCCGAATGGCGACTCTTGCTGCCAGAGGCCACGCGACACGACGCGCCGCGGGATCTTTGACAAACATTCGCCAACTGTTACTATGTCGGTCCCGGTCAGACTTCGCTCTCACTCCTCCACTAACGCTCTGCCTCCTCCAGTGAAGGCTTCTGCTGCTGGAAGACTTTATATTTATATGAAACTCTGGAAAACTGGAGGAGACATCTCAGGAAAAATGAACATGCATTTCACACTAGATTTAACCTCTGACTAAACTATATGACAGGATCTGCATTTTGGAGCTTATGTGAATGATTATAAATATTAGTCATTACATTATTTTATGTAAGCCATGTTTTTAAGTGTGGTCGTGATTAATCGCAAATCAATCGCACATTTTTTATCTGTTCAAAATGTACCTTAAAGGGAGATTTATCAAGTATTTAATCCTCTTATCAACATGGGAGTGGACAAATCTGCTGCTTTATGCAAATGTATGTATATATGTATTATTGGAAATCAATTAACAACACAAAACAATGACAGATATTGTCCAGAAACCCTCAAAGGTACTGCATTTAGCATAAAACAATATGCTCAAATCATAACACAACAACAACAGCTGTCAGTGTGTCAGTGTGCTGACTTGACTATGACTTGCCCCAAACTGCATGTGATTATCATAAAGTGGGCATGTCTGTAAAGGGGAGACTCGTGGGTACCCATAGAACCCATTTTCATTCACATATCTGGAGGTCAGAGGTCAAGGGACCCCTTCGAAAATGACCATGACAGTTTTTCCCCGCCAAAATTTAGCGTAAGTTTGATTGACCTAAAAATCGCAAGTTGAATTAATGCTAAAGAGACAGATGTAGACAGAAGAAAGTGACAGAGAGTAGCAATCTTGCAACACCCAACCAGCAGTAATGAGTCAGAAAAAAGACTTTTATGGAAGTCGTGGCTGTAATTATCTCAGCGTTTTGGATCAGATCCCTTTGGATTCGCCGCTCGCCTCCCCCCTCCCTCCCTCCCTCCCTCCCCCCCTCCCTCCCTCCCTCCCTCCCCCCCCCCCCTCCCTCCGGTCTGCCACCGCCTCGCTCTGCTTTGACTCATCTTGTGCAGCGAGTGCAAACACAGCCGGCGAAGTCTAGCACCCATTTTAAAACATCTGTCGAGCCGTAAGTACTCTCAGTGAGAAATGGCTGGCATCGGATCTGTCACGTTTGTTAAAGAGTCACTCGAACATCTTGAACTTCAGTAAAGTGTTGACGTACAGAAGCAGCTGTCTAATTTATCACGCTTCAAAGGGTCCCATATTATAGGAATATAAATGTCCCCATATTTCTGTACATATAATGGATGAAGAGAGGATCAAGATATTTATAATTAGATTTTGTTAAGAGTGGTTTAATCATCAAACTATTGAATTTGAAGATTCTTTTCCTTTTTTTAAGGCCGCTGCAAACAAGCTCCAAAAATGCTTCATCACTGAAGTTGCTCCTGATTGGCTATCGTCACTAAAGAACCACTAAAATCCATCCAATCAAGGCAGTGTTTCAAATGGACTTTGACCAGCTGGATTGGTAAAAGTCATCCCAAAACATCTTTTGTGTCTACAGCTCTCCGGGGTCGTTCCTGCAACTGCATGAAGACAACTAAAAACAGCCCGGTCTCTCTAAATGGCAAGTTACTTTGCATGCAATCACAACGCCGTTCTTGCTTTTGACGTGTCATGTGTACGCCGTGTAGTCTGTACTGACTACTTGAATACGCTACGCTCAGAGTTAGTGACGTAGAATAAAAAGTGGGAAAGACTGCGGATGGTGGGTGGGAGGGGAGATGGATGGGTCCAACAAACACAGGACCTTCAAACCCAAAGTGTCGTACTTATTTTACGTTGTTTACGTACGTATTTTACTTCGTTTACATACTTACTTTAAGCCCAACCATGATGTTTTTTCTTAACCTACCTAAGTGTTTTTGTTGCCTAAACACAACCTTTCACCCGTACTTTATACAATTCTGATGAAAAATGGCGGCGCGCCCCAGAATGCTCCGCGATTCCCATTCTCTATTTATACGCCTTCCCATGAGATCGGGTTGACTAAAAAACGTCTTTAATCCTCTTATGTTTGTAAAGGTCCTGTGTCCATATAGCATCTTTTTGTGGCAGGGAGCTGAGAAGCACTTCATCCCAGCGTTTCATCGGAAAAGCACTCTTTTTCTATGATTCCATGACAACAATATCTTGACAACATATCACCACTCTTTCCACCGGAGGGTGTTTGACCTCATACTTTGTATAAATGAGCTCGTCACCGCTCAATCTGACAGCCGTGGGAACAAGGAGGATGATCCAACACGTACACGGCGATAAAAACACAAAACTCACCAGAAACATTCATTTTCCACCCGGCCGATGCGCCTTTGTATGATAGTGTCTGTCATATAAAGCTCAGGATAGATAGACACTGCGTTTTTCTGAAAAGTTCAGAGATTTTCATCTAGAATTGATCGGAGCGGCCACACAAAAAAGGCGGAGCGCTCAGTACAGCTCTTTTTCTAGAGGAGGCCACATGGCGGCTGCAAACGCTCTCTCCTCATTGGGAACAGTTGAAAAAAAGCCGCTGGGACACAGGCCTCGACTTCCCCATAAGAGCAATAAAGTTTCATCTCATTTCAGGTGTGATGCTGCCACACTTGGCTCGGAGACCACGTTAGAAAATCAGTAATTGCATGAAACCTCGGACAGGATTAAAATGACCCCAGGACTTCAGGGTTAGCCTTAGAATAGGCTAAGTAATTTCAGGTAGAGGCAGAGAAAAAATTCCTGACAGGTTTGTAAAGTTTCTGCCCGTCTGGAGGAAAAAAAATAAAAAAATACCAATCACCAAACCTCTTCTGGCGAGGTCCGGCGCTGCTGAGAGAAGAATAAGATCCCCATTTAGAGGAGTCGGGCTGTAATTGCACGGGAAGTGATGAGGCGATGAAGTGAAATGAGATCTGCCGTGAGGAGAAAGCTCAAGTTGTGTTGCAAATGTCGAGTATTTTTTCCTTTTCATTCTGAATAAATAATAATAATAATAATAATACATTTTATTTATATAGCGCTTTTCTAAAAACTCAAAGACACTTTACATAGATAAAAGATCATAAAAACAAGGACATCATAAAAATATAAAACACACAGTATTAATTACACAGTAAAAGCAGTTGTAAAAAGAGACAGAAAAACATGCTGCAACTATACAGACAATATAAATGTGACGAGGCTGATTGAGATGCACTAATAAGTAGATTTATGTACCAAAAAAAAAAAAATAAAAGATTTGAAATGCCAAGTATTTATCCCGTCGTGAGGATTTTGAGAGCAGAAGCTGTAATTTGGGTTTGAGACGGCGGCTAACCGTCTGCCAGAAGTCCCATCTGCACCATCATTAACACCATCCCTTCGTTTTCAAGGCTTCATAACACAACAGCACTCACACAAAAGGGACACGTCTCATTCTCCAAAGCTGCAGAGGAACACGGCACGACATCAGGTTTGTGTCAACAACAAAACACGGCGAGGTAAACAATCCTGCGTTTAAGCGGCAGGAGTTTTTTTTCCAACAAAAGGTTTATTGAATTCTTTTTGGTTTGGATGCAGAAAGAAACGCAAACAAAAATCATCATCATCATGGCTGCTATTCAAACGTGTTTCCAATATTTTGTCCACCGCTATATACTGTACATTCATAGGGGAACAAAACATGGGAAAGACCTTTCAATACATCAGAGGACCTGTACTACGAAGAGAGTTCAACAAACCCGGGGTATCTCCTCCTTATCTAGCACGTTCACGTGAGAGAACTGGAGGTAAGATAGCTACGTTTTACTAGCGTTATCTATTGTACATTATCTTGATCGCTACGCTCTGATGTCAAAAACCATCTCACCGCCAGTTGGAAGGAGTTACACTGCCGACGAAGCTGAAATTCGGTCAGACTCTAAAATGAGTTAAAATTCGGGGCAGAAACGGGCTAAAATCGTGCAGAGTATACCCAGATTTAGCATCAGTTACGCTGCCGATCTACCCCGGTAAGAGGTAAGAAGTGAACCACCGTCGTAGGACTGAAAACCCTGAAGGGTTAACCCTGAAGATACCTCGCTGACCCCAAATCCTGCTTCGTAGTACAGGCTCACCGACATAACAGCAACACTAACATCACACACAACATGACCATAAAAGTGTTCATTCAAACACTGAAATTCTACTTTTTTTGCAAAGCTCTGAGATATTTTGTTGAGGTAATAATCTAAACCATGATGTGGTTTGCTGTGTGAAAGAGACACACATTTCTTACCTGCTTGTTTCCTGTGTTTCCCTCGTGGTGTCTGATTGTGCAGCTCAGCGTGTGGCTCTTACAATCACTTTCTAAATTATAATAGGTTTGTTTACCTCGCTCGTCTCTCAGTTCATTTCCTGATTGTCGGAGGCTCTTGCTTCAATTCTCTGCTGCGCACCGTTTCATTTCCTTTCCCCTCCGTTTTCTCGGGAACGAGGCTCGATGGTAATCGCCGTGTTAGTGCGGGAATATTACATCGGCAGGTCTTCTTCCTTCTTCATACGAGTGAGGACAGCAAAAAATAAACCTTTTTCTTAACTGTCTCTGATTGACAGGGTGAATCCAACTTGTTCCAAAGCTGTTTGAGACAAAACTCAGAGGCCTTTCCAGCTTCCACTTACCTTTTTTTTGTTGTGCCATTTTCCTCTGTAAAAATCTGAGGTCAAGGTATTAAAAATGACAGCTTCATGTGTCAGACTTGGAGCAATGCTTTTAAGACTTTTCCTTCACAAAGAGGAGATGTCTGCTGAGAACTGAGAACAGAGAGTCTGCAGCTCTGTCTTCTCCAATTTGTAAAAAACTTGTTCTTGGTTACAGGACGCTTTTCTTACTTTTCCCTTCCGCGGTTGTTCTTGAAGAATGACAGGTTGTCTTCCTGACACGGCATTTCAAAGAGAATCCCCTTTTTTTTTAAAAAAAAAAAAAATATCTTCCTCTGCTCTTGTTACACAGGAAAGGTCTTCAATCCAGACGACCAGAGACTCGCAGCAGACAGATGCGTCAATCTTTTCCGTTTTCAGTGTTCCCGTTCACCCGGTTTGCCTCCTCGTTTCCCTGCCGAGGATCTTACCTTCTGAGATCTCGTTGTTCTCCTCGGTGGCGCCGCTGTCTTGTCTCCTCGGAGACCGAACCGCCTCCACTCCTGATTGCTGAGCTGGAAGAAATAACACATAATGCAAGAATCTACATTAATGAATGGAGGGAGATGAGAGGAGGAACACAGTAACCTGGCTGGGATGTACATCAATCCATTTCAATCAATGCATCAACCAATAAAACACAACAAGAGAATAAAACACACCAAAAAAATGCATCTAATTATTAGATTATTAGATATACTACAAGGAACTTTCATTTTGTGTTGATTTGGTCGCTGCCGGAGGCCCCGCTGGAGTCTGAGCTGAAGGAGTTTCTCCTGCATAATGTAAATCGTGTCGTCTAATGCCGCAGGGAATCAAACCCGATGACAATCATTAGGAATAACTACTGTATATAGAAATAGCCAATCTTCTCACTGATGGTCTCGTTTACTTATCTAGGTCATCGTCAGTGTTACACCGAGACTGTTTCACCAGTTAAAATTTCCTCACAGTAACTTTAAGAGAGGGGAACTTAATGTTTCTAAAAACCCAAGAATAGAACGGACCAGAATAGATACCATAATGAATCTGAAAATCTGATTGTATTTAAGCTTTTATGTAAGAAAATCAGCCGACTGGCAGCGACTGAAAAACAACATCAAAACCTTCACTTTACTTTGATCAATTAGGCACAGTGTGATTAAAGTTTAGGTCCTGATGAGCCCGAGGATCTCTCTGAATCAACACTGATGCTTCCTGTTTTAACACAAGTTGGCTCCTCATTTTAATTCGGCCAAACCGTCAGCACTTATGTACTTATTAAGTGTTATAATCACTGTTGGACTCCGTCTTTAAGATCTGTTCCTCACTTAGCTTGACTGCCAGTGGAGAGTTTTTACAATCCAATACTGTTTGAATGTCAAAACATCATCACCCACATTTAGATTCTGATTTCATAAGTGCTGCTACACAGTGATTTTCATTAAGTGGTGCAACAACAACATAACATTTATCACACAGGAGTTCATGCTATTGAGGACACTTAAATAATATTGCTGGTTGTGATACGGTAATAATTCAATTCGGCAATAAGCGACAAAAGATTAGGATTCGTTTGTTTAAATAAATAGTTCTGCAACTGAACTCAGACTGCACACTATAGCCTGCTACTTTATGTAGGTTTAGGGCTGTACACTGGCAATAATCCGGCGATATGATACATAACATAATACAGGAGTTACGATTCAATATGTTATGATACTAGGGCTGTCAATCGCAATATTAAATGGCGATTAATCGCAAATTATCTGTGCAAAATGTACCTTAAAGGGAGATTTGTCAAGTATTTAATACTCTTATCAACATGGGAGTGGACAAATATGCTGCTTTATGCAAATGTATGTATATATTACGTATTTTAAATCAATTAACAACACAAAACAATGACAGATATTGTCCAGAAACCCTCACAGGTACTGCATTTAGCATAAAACAATATGCTCAAATCATAACATGGCAAACATAGAGTAAGCATGTCTGTAAAGGGGAGACTCGTGGGTACCCATAGAACCCATTTTCATTCACATATCTGGAGGTCAGAGGTCAAAGGGACCCCTTTGAAAATGGCCATGACAGTTTTTCCTCACCAAAATTTAGCGCACGTTTGGAGCGTTATTTAACCTCCTTCATGACAAGCTAGTATAACATGGTTGGTACCGATGGATTCTTTAGGTTTACTAGTTTTATATAATACATGTATCTTCACTCTAGCTTTAAAACTACAACCTACGAAAAATCTACTGTGTTAAAGAAATTAGTGAAATTAGCATCTCTTTGCAAATTAAATCAAGTATTGATGCTCATAACTTCTGGCTGGTATAACGTGACAACGCTAGGTTTCTCCACCGAATACGTGTATATATCTGGCCACTAAAAACTGAGCCACTTGCTAATAATGTCTTCTACCGACTAACTGATAGCACACGGATCAGGAAAGTAAATTTGTTTAGGTGGTTAAAGCCCTTTACAGAGCTCGATGAGCTGTTGCACTCCGCCGTACTTCTGCTGCCAAACTGCATCATTGCTTAAAAACTGTAAATATAATGTAATATTATGCCTTTTATTTAGTTTTGAAGAGCAGCGTGATATTCTAAATGCTGAGTCAATGGGCTTTTTCCACCCTGATGTGAAACACACAGTGTTTTTCTGCATTACAAATCCTGTTTTAAAAGGTCTATGAGAAGTATTTTTTTTTTTTCTTGAAGCTCAGTACGACAAGTAAATACCAGCAGGCTGCTGAATGTCAGAGACTGAAGCAAAGTAAACGGCTCACTGGGCATATTTTTATATTCACAACCACAACAGTGAGTTTAGGCGTGCAGTTGTTTGTGTTGGTCCGTCCTCCACCGAACACACGACATTAGCCAAAGAAACAGCAGAGGCCGTGTTGCTCTACGGGTTCAAACTCTCCAGCATATCGCTCTCTTGGCCACTCCCCAATCAGTGATGTCACAGCAGGTGTTCTGCCAATCACAGCAGAGGGAAAGCACCCGCTGTGACATCACTGATTGCAGCCAGAAGTGCAGCCTGATGTCACATAGAGATCAGTTTCCTGTCATCATCTGTGATTCAGTGTGGCTGCAGAAGGTCTCCTTTAATTACACGTCTGTAAACCTCCAGTCTGAACACATATCTGGATCATCAATCCAACACAGCTTGTATCAGCCTTCAGATTCAGTCGTACTACTGAGAGTGAAAGTCTCTTACCTTCATGTTTGGCCTGGAGAGGTTTGCTCTGCTGTCCTCCACTGACTGCAATTATCTTAAAGTTGTATTCTTTAGAGGGGTCGAAGTCCTCGATGAGCAGCTTGGCTTCCTGCTTCGATACCTGAATCTCCTTCTGCTGTCCACCTGTTACCCGGAGGAAGAGAAGAACAAAACACTGAGCTGCTGAAGTCTGATAGTTAAGACGTCTGGATACAAGAAAATAACTTCGAACTCAAACAGCAAAAGTTTTTTTTATTCCCGAAGGAGGGATTAAACTTGCAAAGTGAACTTCTTTCGTCCGTTTACAGGAGGCGGAAGCCTTCGCCCACTGCTGGTCAAATGTTATAAACTTGTGTTATGTGGAGATATCGTTCTGAGAGACGTCCACACGGCGAACTGTGGACTTTAAGTCTTTTTAACACTTGACCTGCACTTAAACTCTGCTGGCCTGGAGAAGCAACACATGGATCAATACGACACAAATGGAGACAGATAGACTGTAAAAAGTGATCGACACAACTGGTGAGAGCTGGAAAAGGAAAAGAAAGAAAGAACTCACTCACTAGAAAATCATCTTCTTGGTTATCAAGTTCTCTACTTCCACATTCACGGAGCATTCAGTTCACTCTACTCTACCAACGACGAGCGTCTCCAAAATGTGCTCGTGCCAAATTTCTGTGCATATGTAGAAAACATGAAGGTACGACTGTAATTCTTGAAGCACAAGACAGTTTGACTTATGACTCACACTGAGGGCAGAAAGACATCTGCAGGTGAATGAGTCATCGTCTACTCTACCTGAACTGAAATGCAACAAAGCACAAAAAAGGATTTCACAACTCAGGTCTGTGATCCGCTCTTTAACGTGGTAAGGATGGATTTTAGCCAATGAGGAAGTGGCTAAAATGGCTTATATTAGGTAGCACTAAATGAAATAGACTCCTCGCCACCTAATGGGCCGAGGACCAAACCGCTAACTCTGCTTATTACTTGCTGAGCCGCAGCCGCCACAGTTAAAAAGCAGAGGTAGGACCAAGTCATTGTTTTGCAAATTACTAGTAAGTCTCGTCTTAACGCCACTAATTTCTTTAACGCAACTATTTTTAGGTTGTAGTGGGCTCACTTTTAAAGCTAGAGTGAAGTTACTGGTATCCTATGAAACTATAAAACCTAAAGAATCCATCGGTACCAGCCATGTCATACTAGCTTGTTGTGAAGGAGGTTAAATAACGCTCCAAACTTACACTAAATGTTGGCGAGGAAAAACTGTCATGGCCATTTTCAAAGGGGTCCCTTGACCTCTGACCTCCAGATATGTGAATGTAAATGGGTTCTATGGGTACCCACGAGTCTCCCCTTTACAGACATGCCCACTTTATGATAATCACATGCAGTTTGGGGCAAGTCATAGTCAAGTCAGCACACTGAC
This sequence comes from Sebastolobus alascanus, assembly GCA_916701645.2. NCBI lineage: Eukaryota > Metazoa > Chordata > Actinopteri > Perciformes > Sebastidae > Sebastolobus > Sebastolobus alascanus. The sequence continues at coordinate 434,611 of CAKAOJ020000075.1, read as the reverse complement.
ACACTGACAGCTGTTGTTGCCTGTTGGGCTGCAGTTTGCCATGTTATGATCTGAGCATATTGTTTTATGCTAAATGCAGAACCTGTGAGGGTTTCTGGACAATATCTGTCATTGTTTTGTGTTGTTAATTTGATTTCCAATAATAAATATATACATACGTTTGCATAAAGCAGCATATTTGTCCACTCCCATGTTGATAAGAGTATTAAATACTTGACAAATCTCCCTTTTAGGTACATTTTGAACAGATAAAACATGCAATTAATTTGCGATTAAATATCGATTGACAGCTCTACTTCCATTAAATTTGGAAGTGACGTGATCGTTTGAACTGCCAAGAAAAGAACAGGAACATTTCGAAGCCCTCTGGCATCACGAAGTGAGGAGAGGAAAGACTTTAACTTTATTAACGCCTGAGGTGACGACAGCTCATCACAGCGCTGCCTGAGTCCAGCTGACAACTCTGTCTGATATCAGATAACGTCATGGAGACCAGAGGCAAAACAAATAAGAACAAACAGTAACAGGTATAAACCAAGAATATGAACAAAAGTGTCAATCAAAATCAAATAAATCAATCAAAGAAAGGTTTGCTGTCGTAGCAGCAGAAGGTTTGTCAGAAGTCAGCAGTTTACAGATCAGAAGCGTAGTTCCTGGCTTAGAGAGAGAGTCTATCATGTCCTCAGATACTGACTGAGAAGTCCAAGATCATCAGAGTTACACATGCAAAAGAGTTTGTGATGCAAGAAAAGTGCTAATTCCTTCTTTGATTTGTTTTTTGTGCGATAAAAATTTGATTTGTCGTGTTGCCTCCTGCTCAGTTCTTTTACTTTTGCTGCTGCTGCAGAACAAATGTTCCCACTGAGATCAATAAATTTTCTTTAATTGTCAGTGATCAGTCAAAAATATGAATACGGTACAGCTAAATTAAATAATAATCAGTTTGTCTTCACATTCTGGCTGTAAAGACTTGTTCTGTATGTTGCACCTGTCTGTATCTGTTCAAACTCTATGACTATGAGTCATGAAAAGACGAGCTCAATGAAACCATCCAGCAGAGCTCCACAAAAACTCCCCGCTGTTTAAGAAAATTAACTACCGCTCCGTCGCTGCTTTTCCACATTCATTACAGTCAGCGGCCTACAGCGAGAAGATGATCGTCCCCGTCATTCACCTCCCTCGCTCCCTCGCTCGGCCCAGAAGGCAGCCGTCCCTGCACTTCCACTTTAAAAAAAAAAAAAAAAGGAAAAAAAAAAAACAGATTTTCTTTTCTCTGTTTTTTTCTTCTAAACTATAAGCACTAACCCAAAGGCAGCGTGTTGCACAGCGAGCTGTGTGGGCATGTCTCAGAAATGAGGCCATCGTGCTTTGGTGAAAATGTCAAGCCAGTTTGTGTGTGAGAATATGAAAAAAAAGGCAGTGAAGCTTTACATCACATGTGAGGCTCGTTGCTGTTGGACTGAAAATAATTTACATCTTTTGACAAAAGAGAAAGACGTCCTGATGTTTAAAGGCAGAAAATCTTTCACTGAGAAAGCAGAAAACATGTTTTCGGTCTTTGACAGAAGCAGCAGATGAGCAGATTCTGTCTGGATTTGTCACTCTCCCCCCCCGCTTTACCTTTTATTTATCTAAACCCAACATCCTTCTTTCCATTTACTCTCCATGTCTCCCCGGCTCCATCCTTCATCCTGCCCTCTAGTATCTCCTCTCTTTTTTATATTCCTGTGTCATTCCCTCCATCCTATTCGACTCTCCTCCCCGCGGTGTCGAGGGACGGCCGCCGGTGCTTACTGCATCTTATCTGACATTTTCTCCATTACCGTGATCAAACAGACGGCCGAGCCGTACCGAAAGCTACAGGTTTACTTGGCCGCGGGCTGACAGCAGCACTATAGTGGCAGAGGTTGACTTCACCTTCAGACTTCAGGCCACGATGGATCGGTGAGTCCAGCAGAGCAGAGGTAAATAAATAAATGAAGTGAGTCTGTATCTCTGGTCAAATGTTCCCCTTCAGGAACAGTCTCAAGTAAAGAAGGAACCAGCTCTCTCAAAAGATGCTCCATAAAAGTTTATACGGACAATAACAACGTTTCCACATTTGTCGTCTCCATCAGGAAATATTCAACATAGACTTCACCTGATTCAACCCAGGTGTGACTCATGATATTTTAATTGTCTCTTTGTGTAAATGGGACTCTCCCAATTGTCTTAAGATGTCTCCAACTTTATTTCATTTTTTTATTTTAATATATTTTATTATTTTTTTCTATATTTTATTTATTTATTTATTATTATTATTTTTTATTCACTTCATTATATTTTTATTGTAAATATATATATATATATATATATACATATGTACTTCCTTTTTAACTTTATATTTAGCTATTTACTTTCAAGTAATTTTCTATCATTATTATTATTCTATACACTGCCATATGTTAAATTTGGGGGAAGGTTCTGTGTTGTATATACAATCTGTTAAATGCATAAAATCAATAAATATATGTTAAAAAAAAAATGATTTATTCATGTGATTGATATGAAACTGATATTTCTGAGTTTCATCTTGTAAATATTGTAAATAATTGATGTGAATATTGACGTAATTGATGGGCTCGACCTGAGCTGCAGTCTACATATGGACCTTCTTGGTCACATGTTGAATATTACCTGATGAAGACTCACCTTATTACCTGATGTCAAAACATTATTACTGAACTTAATAAATCATCTTTGGGGAGCATATATATTTAGTGTGCGGGATAGTTTTTGGCCTTTTTGCCCACACACCTGATATCATGATGTTGGGATGAGCATACACTACCTCTGAGCGCCCAGTAAACAACAGCTCAGAAATCAACCGTCTCTGTTCAATTCTATTGACTGAACAAGTTTAGAAAGTGTTAGTTTTGTAAAGCAGTCAGGAGATATATATATATATATATATATATATATTTATATATACATATCTTAGTGTGGAGCGGTAGTTCAGACTGAAGGTTTAACAATGCTAGTGAGTAGTGATGAAAACACCACAGTGTTGAGATACATGAATTATGCCCCAAAAGACACCTTTCTTAAAACCTTAATACCAGCCAGCATGAATGCTCATGCATGCACACAAAGAGGGGAATGGATTTTTTTTGGCCAAATACTGAGAGCGGTAACACATCGACAGAAGGCATATCGCACCATCGTAGGAGTAGGAGAAGGAGTAGGAGAAGGAGAAGAAGAGGAAGAGGAAGTAGTGGAAGAAGAAGAAGAAGAAGAAAAAGGACAGGAGGAAGAGGAAGAGGAAGAAAAAGAGGAAGTAGTAGTAGAAGAAGAAGAAGAAGAGGAAGAGGAAGTAGTAGAAGACGAAGAAGAAGAAAAAGGACAGGAGGAAGAATAGGAAGAGGAAGTAGTAGAAGAACAAGAAAAAAGACAGGAGGAAGAGGAAGAATAAGAGGAAGTAGTAGAAGAAGAAGAAGAGGAAGAAGAAAAATGACAGGAGGAAAAGGAAGAAGAAGAAGAAGAAGAAGAAAAAGGACAGGAGGAAGAAGAAGAAGAGGAGTAAGGAGAAGAATAGGAAGAGGAAGTAGTAGAAGAAGAAGAAAAAGGACAGGAGGAAGAGGAAGAATAAGAGGAAGTAGTAGAAGAAGGAGAGGAATAAGAAGAAGACGTAGGACAGGAGGAAGACGAAGAAGAAGAAGAAGAAGAAGACGACGTAGGACAGGAGGAAGACGAAGAAGAAGAAGAAGAAGAAGAAGAAGACAAAGACGAAGACGTCAATTCAACATAATTTTTAGGAAGTATCTAGTATCTAGTATCTAGTATCTAGTGTCTCGTGAGTGACATAAAAGTGAAATTTAACTGTATCTCCACAAACCCACGGAGGAACCCCTACTGAGCCTCACACCTTATACTCTGGGAATCTTTTTAACTCAAGTCTTTAACAAAATGAATTCTTGAAGCTTTCCGTCATAACAGTATCAGGAGCAAAGGACCGTTTTTACAGCAGCTGCACCTTTTTTCACTGCAATAAAACATCTCTTTAGCACTCTGACATCTTCTTCAGAGGGAAAAATAACCAGAATAGAAATGAAGAAATGAAGAAATGATGATGAAAAACCCCCAATGACTGTATGGTCTGTATAGCCATTCAAATCTACACTATTCCTATACGGCAAACTGACCGACTAACTGAATATTAGAAGCATTTCCTAATAACTATAAAACAGTGAAGAACGCTAACAAACATGTTCTAGTTTTTACAGCTACTCATACCTTTGCATCTATGTTTTCTGCAGTAAAAACCTGCATACTAATCCTGTAACAACAACACACCACCTCTCTCAGTATTGCGTATACAAACACACACACAGTCTGTACAATTTGTGCTCTATATCTCCACTTTTTCTTCTCTCTGTATCCATTTTTAACTTCTATATGCAAATGAGCAACTCCTAAAATTAACCTGAATCATGAGTCGCCATGTACTCGTACTCGTGAGTGTTAAATTAGACCACACAAGCTTTGAAATCCAGTGAATTTATATAAGTAAAAATAAAACATTAACTATGAATGAATGTGTGTCACAGCCCATTGAACATTTTTAACCACCTGCACCAACACTAACAATATTTACAGCGTCCACAGCCTTCTTCAGCTGCTACTTGTTACCGTCAAAACAAGCAATTCAATCATATATCGGAACATTTGTGCCCGTTTGTTTTAGCGACCAAGACGACATATTGGGAGAAAAATTAGGCTGCTTTCACAAGCCATAGTTCATAATACTTTTGGTTATTTATTCTGGTTCAGTTTTACAGTGCACAAATTATAGTGGACCAAATAAAAAATGAAGTTGCTGAGGGGCGTGTTCGAAGCGAATTTATCTTTTTCAAGAGCTGCCGCTTCGTTGCAGGGAATCGCAGACTTTGATGCAGTCGAAATGTTTTCACTTTGACTCGACACTGATCTACTGCGCACTAAAATGCCCACGACTTTATAAACATCACTGTTTTTTTCGGATTTTATTTAGCATATTATGTGTTCTGTCTTCAGCCCGAATGTCAAGCAAACATCAGACTTCTGCAGAAGTCCAGGTCACTCATCTCCCACTCATGATAGATAACCTGTCGTTTAACAAATGCCCACGCAGGCAGCCTGCGTTTTGGTTCGCTTGGCTCAACCTCTCGTAAACGCCCAAACAAACTGCACCAGAGTTCGATTAAAGCGGACTAAATGTTGGCTTGTGAAAGCTCCCCTAGAGCCTGTGAAGGTTATCATCTCTTCCTTAAAACTAAAAAACAACTATTTGAACTGAAACTACACAGTAACAGGAGTGAAAATGTCATAAAGGAAAGAGAAAATGTTTAAAAATGGCCATCTAGTTCTACTATGAGGGACTCATAACATTCAGTAACAGCTCCCCTGATGTTACGTGATGCCCTTTATAAATTAATCACACTATAATTACAATACACCACACCCAATAAGACAAGTGGCCATCTCGCTTCCTTCTCTTCTCTGCTGAGAGCTGAACATGTGCAGTATCGATCGGGCACTCGCCTGAAAATGGCGTCTAGTAAAGACAAAGTTTATGAGCTGAAGCACAAGCGAGCATTTGAATTATCCTGGAAACAGGAGTTTAGTTGGGTGGCGGTAGAGCACTAAAATAAATTACCAATCCTCAAACAAAATCCTCAATTTGAGTAAAGTGATTCAGTGTATTAAATGAGTCTTCTTTTTAATACATCAACTTTCTTATTTCTATGAATATAACTCGTCAGTTCCTCTCTCTGTGGACACGAGAGCAGTGAAAATTATGTTTTTGAAAGGCTAAACACCAACAAATATGAATTGAAGCAGAATATTTGTGACAAAAACATTTCATACTAATTTAACCGTGCTTGTTAAGTCTTTATTTAGCCATAAGTTCATCATCTGTAACTTGCAGACACATTCACATCCCGAGTTTGTTTTTGTTTCGTAGTATGTTTGGTTACAGTTCTGCATTTTATAAGTTAATCATTATTCTTTCTCTCCTACTCACCATACCCACCATGTGCTCCACAGACTAAAGGAGGAGGCACCCAACCACATCCTGTCTTTATGCACTGAGTGACATCATCAGTGATGTCACTGGAGTGGACCAAGCAGGGGGGGGGGGGGGAATTTAGGTAAAGGAGTTATGTATATGCATTGTTATCAGTTTAGCAATGGTTGCAAATGTATGTAGTGATATGTGTGAAAGTGTTTTGGTACTACTTTTGTGAGAACCGACTACTATTAGTCGTCTCTTTTCAGAGTAATTCTGACCCACTTGCCCGACCAGCTATGATTACAGTTAATCTATGACATAGAATATAATGTCTATGTTGTGAAGAATACAAATACAACACCAGCCAACGATGAACCAGTTTCTATGGCGCTGAACTCAGAGAGCAGCTGCATTTAACCTTCTGTACTGTGATGGTGCAACACTACAAGCAGCTCTGGTGTCAGTTTACACTCAGTTTATTACGTACACCTGGCTAAAACGAATACCTTCATGAAGGTTTTCAGAAACTGCTTTAGAGGTGTTGATTTCATTGATTTAAACGGGTTACAATCGAGTGTCAGAAAGGCTGAGGGACACACTCCTCCACTCATCTACTCACAACCCCACTTGAAATGACACCTGAAGTGAATCCAAACACATTAACAACACTCCAACAACACAAGTATTTTCACAAACTCGTAAAAAACAAACTTCTTGAAGCCTTCATCATCAATAAATCCCGAGATGTTTGCAGGCTGGTGAAAAGCCCCCCCCGGTATCAGTTCTATCAGATCCCGTGTGTGGCTACGCGTCTCTTTCTCCACAGAGTGAATTATGGACGTGGACGCAGCATGCAGGTGAAACCCACATAAAAAGGCTGCTTCGCTCTCCCTCGGGGGGGAAAGAGGTTCAACTACCGTGCTCCGCTGTGCATAGCTAGAATTTTTGCAGCAAAAGAAACGCCAATATGATTTGTGAACGGACAGAAACTGTATTAACCTACTTTCTGTTTGTCATTTTTACACGACCAACTAGCAGTACTGATGCAGGCTCTTCCTTAATGATGCATATCCCGAGTGAGAGACTAGACAACCAATCCATCAGCTTCCAGGTGTGAATGTGGGCGACTGTGTGAACGTCAGGCACGACTGTACAGGTGAACATGTCAGATTTCCCCGGACAAATCAAGTTCAAACTAGAAGGATTCTGCAGAGAGCAAAGCTCCACCAGCTCTGAACAATCCTCCAACTTGTAAAGCTGGAGCCTTAAAAACCAAACAGTTTCATCGTTTGGGTTTTATTTTCTGGTCGTCTGATCTTTTGCAGCTTCTTTATTATGAATGAATCATAGATGAGGCGGGGATGTGAAACACGGTGCAGAGTTTGCCGTCAACTCTTGCGACACAAACACGTCATTCGCACATACCAGATGGGAAAAATATGAATTACAGTGGAAACCGCCTACTGTGATCACGTCTGTCCGGGTCAAATTTTATTTGTTTTTCTTTATCTCTCATGCAGATTATCATCTAATTGACATTTGTATATTTATTACATGAAGTAATGAAACGGACAACTTTCATATTTACTGGCTCGCTGCTCGCCTTTTCCCTCACCAAGAACCCGCTTGGGGCGAGGCTTTGCTGTTTCCGGAGCTCCTCGCTCACCCGCTGGTAAAAAAAAAGGAGATCTAGGCGCTGGCTGGATGGAGGCTATAGCGGGCGCCGTTCATGTGCATGTGCTGGGGACGCGGGACGAGAGTTGACAGACAAGACGATGGCGGAGGATTTGGTGTGAAAGCGAAAAAAGCACCTATTTCAACCGATTTAAACCCAATGCTATAAGGGAACCATAATGAGGCAATCCCCAATGCGGAGGACGGAGGAGTAGGAGCAGCACCAGGTGGACACACAGTCATCCAGCGTTAATCGTTAATTAACGTTAAATCGGTAACACCGGTGTTGTCAAAAGTTTATTAACCGGTGGGAAAATGTCCTCACTGTGACGTCCCTCATCTGGAGCCTCATGAAAATCTCAACAGATCCTCATGCTGTTGGTTGATCAGTCCAGCAAATTACAACTAAATCAGTGAAAACAGAACTCCCTCTATCTCAGAGGTAAAGGTATCAATGATGAAAAGACAGCGTGAAGAGAGTCATGACAAATGTTACAGTAAAACAAAACTCTCTAGTCGGAGCTGGATCTTACCTGGTCGTGTGATGTAAACGACCTTGTAGCTTTCAAACTGTCCTTTCGGCTCCTTCCACGTCACGTGCAGCTTGGTGGGACTCAAGACTTTGGCACGAAATCTCCGCGGCGATGAAACTGGACAGAGAAAAAAAACAAAAATAAACGACTTCACGCAATAACAGTCAGTTCTGTAAATATTTGAATGAATGAATGAATAAATGAATAAATGATCCCTGTCATGCACCGTCCATATACCACAAATACTTGTTCATCTCATATCAGTGCGTATTAGTGGATTACATCCATAACAAAGGATGGAGTTCAATTGTGTTCAGTCAGTGCTTCTTGTTTTAATTAATAAGACACTAGAAGTTGTGTCAAACTGCTGCTATAAACAGATGTCGTGCTTCAAAGTGAATGTTTATCCTTAAACAGCGTCAGCTCTCAGGATGTTTTACAGATCTGCAGGTTTCACAGGATCTGCTCTCCTTCTGTTTCACCTCGGCGCGCTCGCTCAGCCGCTAAGCGCCAAAACACGACTGACTGTGACTGACTTAAGTTAGATTGAACTCCCTCCAGAGTTATGGCGGCGTAGAGAGGCAGTCGCTCCATCTGTGTTTTAAAACAGATAGGAAAAGATGAAAATAAATAAATAAGGAAAAAATATTGTATCTCATCCAAGTTGGAGGATACACATCAGAGAGATTAGCTTGCACAGATGTCACATTAAAAAGCAGAGTCTCATTCTCCTCCTCATCCTCATCCTCTTCCTCATCTCATTGACGAGCCTGCATTGTGCTCGTCTCGGCGGGGATACGACAGGTCTTCTTCTGTGTTCCACTTACCGGCGGCATCAAAGCGACGCCCCTGCCTCTCATCCTGATTAGTTGTTGGCCCTGTCAGCCGCCGAGAGGCCTCCCCCCCACTCTCCTCCCTGTATCCTTCCCTTATATTCATTTTCTCAAGCTTACGCCCTCCGTCTCCTCATCCGTCCCTCCGTCTTTCCCTTTCTTGTATGATCCCTCCCCGCGCTGATCTCATTTTCTTTCCTTTCTTGCGTCTCCGTGCTTTGAAATCGTCGTCGGGAGGGTAAGAAGAGGATGAGAAAAAGGAGTGAATGTGACTTCCTTTTAACTGCAAGGAGAAGAAGAACAAAGGGCACCAAAGGGAAAGGCACTGGAATAGCATCTGTTTACTATTCCTCTCCTGTCCTCAGCAGGAGTGTTCAGATGTACAACACACAGTGACTACATCCACTGAGCTGCACCGTATCCAAATACACTTTACAACGGCCTCGACCTGCGTGTAAACCCTCTGAAAAGGCAACAGCGCTGTGTTAGTAGTGGAGTATGATCATATTCCACTAAACTCCTACACAGCATTGTTGTGTTTTCACATGAAGACGCAGGTTAAAACACTGGAGTAAAGCCATTGTAAAGCACTGCAATGCCAAAAACCACATTTCCATGGTCAACAACCAACAACACCCCGTCATTTTCACACCGGCAGAGCCAAATCCCAGATAATAATAATGTATCTAGAAGCAACACATTCCCCAATCTAATTTGGTTAACTATGAAAAAAAAAAAAAAAAAGCCAGGGGCTGGAAAATAAAATATGAAACCCACAAACTCGTTCCTGTGTTTGTGTCCTCATTATGAGGTGAGCCATCTGCTGCCGCCGACTTCTTTAAATACCTACACTGTGATTGACGCCTGGTAGAGCTCTGATGCTCCGGCGCACAACAAACAAAGAGGCTTAAAGGGACGGTTCACACAAAACAACAATATATGTGCTTTTAGAAGTGAGTCTGTTCGGGACGAAATGCATACATGTTTTCTCTCCACATGACACTTTAACAGATCTTTTTGTAATGCATCGCCCAAGGTAAGAAGACAGCTTTGTTGAAGAGTTCTTTAGCGTCTCTGAACTGATTTAATTCACTTCCCTGCAGCTTTCTGCACAATACAGGATTTAGTCAAGCTGATAAGACCCATCAACAAACACCTCTGCAGTGTTTTGTGTTGAACCGCCTCTTTATGCATGTCATTATCTGCAGGAAACTACTCATGTAGGTATGCAAAGAAACTTTGAGATCAGCACAGGAAGGATAATCCTGATGTCGATGGAGGGAATGTGAAGCCGGCGCATTCAACAGCAGGCAAAAATATATATGTATACGCAAACACACACACATAAGGAATACTGTACCAATTATCTCACCAACCTGGGGATGAGAGTGAGGGCTGCGTGGGATTTCGGCTCAGGGTTTAGCTCTCTGTCTCGGAAACAAAGGACACTCTCTCCTCTGGAGCTCAAATCCCAAATGATTCGAGAAGCAGATTTTGCACCTCTCCGTTTGTAGTTGAAATGTGTTGATTGTATGCACTGTACACGTGTGAGTGCATCCACATGTGCATGAATTATGTATGTTTGTCCGCAACTGCGTTCTTGTATATGTGCACATAAAAAAATCCATGCAGCTTTGGTGGTTGTTTTTTTTTTTCTCTCACGCCTCTTAAGAAAACCTGCCGGTTCCTTTGCAGCTTCACACACACACACATACACACACATTCATTCACAGAAAGCCATGGATCTTCTCTGTGAAATTGTATTCTCACGCAGAGACAAGTACTGGATGCTGAGCAAACAGCCTGGTGAAGACAAAAGGCCTCGCCTGTAGAGATGAGAACTTAATTCTCATCTATTTTTCATGGAGAGTCTGTGCAAACAGCAGAGCCGGCTGCTGCTGCTGCTGCTGCTGCTGCGGCGGAGGGTTGGAGAAATGTCCGTCGCACCCAGCGGGAGTTGAGCAGAAAGTCAGACGCACAAAGTTTTGAGTGGGTTTAAAGCCCCCCCTCCAGTGTAGTTTGGCATTTCCACGATATTTCATATCTATGAGTCATTTCCTGACTAAGTTGATTAGTCAAATTGTTTTGACGGATAACATAATTTTGTGCTCAAAGTTAGAAAAGAAGATTGTTGGTAAAATGGGAATATTACGTATAGAAGCTGCAGGTCAAAGGTCATCCTCCAAGCTGCAGGCGCACTCATGCTCGTTTGAGTCTGAACAGCAAACTGATAAATCTCTTTATCTGTCTGTCAGTTTGTCTTTCTAGTTAGTTAGCTAGTTAGTTAACTAGCCCAACTTGTTGCATTAGCTAACTGAGGGGTTTTCATTTTTTAGTTTCCTCCACCTTAGTTTAGTGTGTTTATTTTCACACGAGAACGGGTGCAACCAACGCAGTGGATTCGGGACGAAATCCCTCCGGCAGAATTAACACAACACACTGACTGTCTCTCTCTCTCGCTCTCTTCTTTATCGTCTCCTCCTCCTGCCGGAGATAAATTAACGGAAAGCAGCCGATGCCGTTTTGGAGGTGTGCGGGCCTCTAACAGATCCAGACGACGGGGAGCATAACTTTCAGCTCAAGAGGAAACAAGAGAAAAGCCTCATTAGAGAAATAAACGAATCACAGTGCAGCCTGGTGGGAGCGAGAGCGGCCGGTGCTGGTGGACAGTGAACCTCCAAAACGTCCTGAAACTGCATTTCAAACGGCGGACCTCGGCAACATGTCTATCCGTCCTCCGGTGCGCTGTGGTCGGCGTGCGGCGGTGCGGCGGTGCGGCGGTGCGGCGGTGCGGCGGTGCGGCTTCTCATCGCAGCATATAGGGTGACCAGGTGTTCCACTTTACGAGGGACTGCACAGCATTTTCATCCCTTGTCCCACGTCCCACATATTGAGACGATGTCCCACATATTCATTAAGTCAAACCACTGCAGGACAGACGCTTTTTTTTTTTTCTTAAATCTGGCTTTTATCCAACAGCTGTGAAGAAAGCGGGGAAGGCTTTCATCATCACGGCGCTGTGTTTGCTGTCAAACTGAGCACACACGTGGGTCAAGTGCAGGTTAACATTTCACCGTCTCTGCTTCGCTACGCCCAACGGGGAAAATTGCGAGTCACCGCAAACTCACAAGCTCTGCAGATTTAGGCGGAATATGATGGAAACTACCACCAAGAAAAGGAAGAGCAGCTACAACAAAGACTGGGAAACTACTTCGAAGTATTAATAAGCCGGTGGAAGGAGATTCTCAGAGGTTTTGGGGGAAATTTGCCAGTTATTTTTCAATTTCACACAGCGACATGAAGCGACACAGTTCATGTGAGTCTCACAAGAAACCTGCGGCTCAAAAGGAGACGTGCCGATCTCTGGATGCATTCGGGCAAAGCATAGAGATTTGGTTTGTTTGGATCTGGTCACCCTAGTGCGGCAGCAGCCAGACGGCCGCCTCGCCAGGAGGAGACGGTGAAGAAGAGAGTCGACGTGTTGCGCTAATTCTTGTCTCCTTTGTGGTCTGATAAACAGTAAATTCATCTAAGCTGGTTTCATCTAAACAGGAAGTAAAACTGTCTCGAGGGGGGCTTTAAATTATTAGTGAGAGTAGGAGAAACCACGGGAACATTATTAGGTGAAGGGACGGTGCTGAGCCGAGTACAGAAAAACTTTCGTTAGCGAGTAGGAAGCTTTGTATGGAGCTATAAAGGGATGATGGAACTTAAAGTCACTTTTAATTTGCAAATGTTGTCTTTTATAAAAGACTCCATGTTGAGATTGCCAGAGCAGACTCTCTTAAAGATGCTACACAGAGCATTACAACATCAACGAATCGTCATTATCACATTCAGTTTCACAGATCAGTGTATTTAAAACACTGTATGTTTCATTGCTTTACACCACAGAGCAGATGGAGGCCGCTGTCCCTCCAGAGCAAACTAAAGCTTTCAGACTTTCTGGTTGATGGAGGATGGTAAAAAAAGAGTGAAATTTTTTCAAAATTTTGCGTAAATCCAATTATTTCTCCTCTTTCATACACTGACAATTTCCACTTCTGTCCCCGCAGCTTGTGATTACATTCTCTGAATGAAACCTACTGTACAAGATTTGACCTAGAAAACGTACAGCTGACATTTAACCACATTCCTTTTGCCTGTTTCCCCTTCAGGTACAGAAACCGGCTGCAGATACTTCTTCTTCCATTATTTCTGCAGGCGAGGAAAACACGAGACAAACTCTCGACACAGCCTGAGCTACAGTACGCCATGAAAATTTCACCTTTTAACGGATTTCATGACAGGTGTGGGTTAGAGAGTAGTTTAGGACATCAAGTAAGTACTTAATGAGAGGCCTAACTCACTTTTCTATAACAGAAAAGTAGATAACCATGAAGTCTATTCATCTGTCAGCTTTTCATGTTCCATTTTCTTCTTATCTGACTCTTGTGAAACTACCACAGAGCCACAGAGCTGAGGAGAGTCTCAGTGGAAGCTCTCCAAGCTGGTCGTAACTCCTCAGCTCTCCCCGGGTCACTGGTGTAGCCGAGGATAACACACTATGGCCTCTTCACTGAGGAATGCTGTGGCTGCTTTCAGTTTCAGACAAAAACTAACAAGTGTCCTTATTGTGGCAGAGCTATTCTACCTTTACTGGGCCGATTATGGCTGCAGACTGACTGGTAAACACTTCTTGGAGGGAAACATATTCTCACTTAGAACTGAAACGATCGGCAAAGCAATTTATTGTTCAATCTACAGAAAAAAAAATATTTTATAGTCAATTAATCGTCATTTTTTAAGTAAAAATGCCACAATACAGGGCTTGATTTTAATGCTCTCCGAGAACCATAATTTTGCAATAATACACAAGTACACAAGTCAAGGATATCAATTTTTAGAATAAATGACTTGGAAAAACATCAGCTTCAAAGTTGGATTATCCTGTATGGGCCATTGAAGCTATGAAATTAGTATTTAAATTATGTCATATTGACAAGCATTCCCTCTCTGATAAGCTTCGACCCAATTTAAAATATGATGTAATGGGATAAGAGCATGTAGATATAGTAAAATGAGATATATGGTGAAGGGTGGGTCTGCACGGACAATACCAGTACTGCAGCAGAGTATGCCAATCAAAATACAGAACACCAATGTCAATGGGCAGCAGACACACGGTAACTAGAGCGGCATCTAACGATTATTTTCATTGTCGATTAATCTGTCGATTATTTTCTCGATTAATCGATTAGCTGTTTGGTCTATAAAATTGTCAGAAAATGGTGAAAAATGTCAATCAAAGCCCAAGGTGACATCCTCAAATGTCTTGTTTTGTCCACAACTCAAAGATATTCAGTTTACTGTCACAGAGGAGGAAAGAAACCAGAAAATATTCACATTTAAGAAGCTGCAATCAGAGAACTTAGACTTTTTGACTCAAATCAAATAATCGATTATCAAAATAGTTGATTAATTGATTAATCCTGTAACCTTGCCAGGGCTCAACAATAACGATTGCCCGCTAGTAAAATACCACGTTGAGCTGGTTAATCTATTAAACACCTTGTTTTGTGGAGCTGATAATGGAAGTAGCTAAAGAGTAAGCCGTCTTGCTTCCTTCTCATCTCTGTTGACAGATGCACATGTGCAGTACCGATCGGGCACTCGCCAGAAAATGGCGGCGGGTAAAGACCGTTTATAGTTTATGGTAGTAAAGTTTAAGAGCTGAAAGTGCAAGTGAACATTATCAACTATCCTGGAAACAGGAGTTTAGTTGGATGGCGTTAGAGGATGTGAGTGAAACTCTAGATTCATTTACTTAAATAAAGATTAAACATGACATTTAACTTCGTTGTTATTTGATAACCGCCGATAAATAAAACGATTGACTACAAACTGAAACAAAAAAGTGACTTTGGGCAAGTAGATTTCTGACCCACAGTCAAAAACATTAACATTGAACCCTGCTTGACCTTTCAAACCCCTAATCTGGTATTATGGTATAGCAGTAGTGTCAGCCCATCGACTGACTTTATGGTTATGGCACTATGTCAGCAGGTTCTGGCTCTCCACCGCAGCACTGAGCAGGTTTTAGCCTTGTTTCAAGTTCAACCTTTGAAAGCTGGCGGATGCTAAATGTGTTTGGGTGTAGCGGTACCTAACTGTGCTCAAAGCAAAACATCAATATTTCCCCGTGCTCCTGTTTTACCACAATCTCATACAAGATGTGTCACCCAACACATTAAGAATGAAAACACGTATAAAATCTTGTCTTAGATCCATAATCAGGTCATCTATAATAAGAGGAAAACGCACTCAGCACTGCTAATTTAAGATCATGAATATCAAACATAATTTCTAGAGAGGAAGTCTACTTGATAAAAAGGTTGTTAATGATGATAATGATGTTAATGAGACTCGTCTCTCTCGGTTAATTAGGTGATGAGTGAGGTTATGTGTTAATTACTGGATAACTTAAATGGGGTGAGAGACGATGTCAGCACATGGATTGACCACAGAAAACATAAGTCCATGAAGAGTAAAAATGCTGTGAAGTTATCAGATATAGGAGCAAAAGAGAAGTTTATCAAAAACTAATACATGTAAAGTTAGTAATTTAATACACACGTGATGCGCAAAAAATAAGATGTGGAGGTTTCAACATGAGTCACACACAGTCATTAGCATGCCCT
Source organism: Sebastolobus alascanus (assembly GCA_916701645.2). Lineage (NCBI taxonomy): Eukaryota > Metazoa > Chordata > Actinopteri > Perciformes > Sebastidae > Sebastolobus > Sebastolobus alascanus. The sequence goes on along the minus strand of CAKAOJ020000075.1, from coordinate 418,860 downwards.
TTGAACACTTCCCCAAATAAATAAATAAGTTAAACACGTGTGCGGATTAATTACGGAGGTGACAGACTGTGTCGCAGAGAACCAGTTTGTCTAGCAGACAGTAAAACACGTTTTCTCATTATGATTTTGGCATCGAGGCCTTTCCCTTTGAGACAGACACACGAGGGTAAATGCACATTAAAAGGATAATTTAAATTTTAAAAAACAAACACTTCAAAATAAAAGTTAATGTCTTTGGAGCAAAGCTGCACATCAAAATTGCCACATGGTGAAGTTCAGACCTGAACCTGCTGAATGAAACGGTGAGTGCAAAGGATGATACCTGCATTTCCACAACAACAGGGCCACACCGGGGTTTACCAGGTCAGCTATGAGCTTATCTTTATCATAATGCTGAAAGCAGATAAGTGGTGGATGATTTCTAGCCCTGTTTGGCACCATTGTGGAAACAACCAATTACCCCCGACTAAGCACCATGATTGGAAACCCTAGGAAACCCTTTTAAAACCATGATGGGAAGCCCTAGGAAACCCTACTAAGCACCATGATGGGAAGCCCTAGGAAACCCTACTAAAAACCATGATGGGAAGCCTTAGGAAACCCTACTAAGCACCATGATGGGAACCCCTAGGAAACCCGACTAAAACCATGATGGGAAGCCCTAGGAAACCCTACTAAGCACCATGATGGGAACCCCTAGGAAACCCGACTAAAACCATGATGGGAACCCCTAGAAAACCCGACTAAAACCATGATGGGAAGCCCTAAGAAACCCTATTAAAACCATGATGGGAAGCCCTAGGAAACCCTACTAAAAACCATGATGGGAACCCCTAGAAAACCCGACTAAAACCCTGATAGGAAGCCCTAGGAAACCCTACTAAAACCATGATGGGAAGCCCTAGGAAACCCTACTAAATCCATGATGGGAACCCCTAGAAAACCCGACTAAAACCATGATGGGAAGCCCTAGAAAACCCGACTAAAACCATGATGGGAAGCCCTAGGAAACCCTACTAAAACCATGATGGGAAGCCCTAAGAAACCCTACTAAAACCATGATGGGAAGCCCTAGGAAACCCTGTTTTGCTCTGTGGTAGAAAGCCGTGTTTGGCCTCAAAGTTGCAGGCCCTAGTTTTGCCGTTGTCAACCAGGACAGAAATCTTAAGGATCGCCACTTTAAAGAACAAAGTAAGCGCTCTACAGTACATGACTGAGCATCTTGTCTTGTATAATATCCGGGGTAATCTAAACATTTCCTCACTGTGACATCTGTAGAAACAACCACTAAAACCTGAGCTTCAATGAGGAAACTGTTGGCACTGTTTGGCACTGTGGGATTTCCTGGTATTTCCATTTGGCACCAATATAGAAAGCCTTCCATATCCCTATAATAAAATATAACTTGGACGTATCAGGTAGTCCAGTTTCTACCTCTATATGGTGCCACTGTGGATAGCCCTAACAGCTCGCCATGTAGGATATCATTAGGAAACACCACTTTTTTTAGCCCTGTTGGCCCTAAAAAGCCCAGCTCGGCCATGTTCGGTCCTGTGTAGCTGTGTGGTAAACCCCCTTCGGGCCTTGCTGACCCGGTCGGCCCTTGAGTGGAAAGCAGGCTATAGCGGAGGTACTTACCTTGACCCCGCGCTGGCTGAGGGAACAGAGAGACGAGAACGAAGCCCAGCAGGCAGAGACTCAGTCTGACTGAGAACTGCATCCTGGAAGCAGCAGACAGGAGGGCACGACACACCTGAAGGAAGAGGGAGGAAGAACCAAACAAGAAAGAGGGGAGGGAGGGAGAGGGAAAAGACAGGTGAGGAAGGAGGAAAATAGGTAACGTCAGAGAGGAGGGGAGAAGACAGGAGGCACAGAGGAAGGAGGTGAGGAGGAGATTTGAAGTAAGGGAAATGTGTGAGGAAGGTTGAAGGAGATGGGGAGAGGAGGAAAAGGGGAGTTTGAGAGAGAGGAGCAGGGAGGAAAAGGAGGAAGAGGAGATGATTTAAACAGTGTAAAAGAGGACTTAAATTATCCATATGGCGCTTTATAAGCATGTTATCCAAGAAGACAATATTGCAATATTAAGTGCATCAAATTGAATCAATTCTGTTCCTGTTTGTGCAGACAGACAACTTAAAATGATATATGTAAATCTAAGTGTGCGGGTATTGATTTGTAAAAATTAGGGCTGTCAAAGTTAATGTGATAGTAACGTGTTAATGCAAATTCATTTTAACGCAACTAATTTCTTTAACACATTAACGCAACTTGCGATGTTTAGGTTGTAGCGGCTCAGTTTTAAAACTGGTATTATATGAAACTGCAAAACCTAATGAATCCATCGGTACCAACCATGTCATACCAGCTTGTCGTGAAGGAGGTTAAATAACGCTCCAAACTTATACGCTAAATTTTGGCGAGGAAAACTGGCAAGGCCATTTTCAAAGGGGTCCCTTGACCTCTGACCTCCAGATATGTGAATGTAAATGGGTTCTATGGGTACCGACGAGTCTCCCCTTTACAGACATGCCCACTTTATGATAATCACATGCAGTTTGGGGCAAGTCATAGTCAAGTCAGCACACTGACACACTGACAGCTGTTGTTGCCTGTTGGGCTGCAGTTTGCCATGTTATGATTTGAGCATATTGTTTTATGCTAAATGCAGTACCTGTGAGGGTTTCTGGACAATATCTGTCATTGTTTTGTGTTCTGATAATAAATATATACATGCGTTTGCATAAAGCAGCATATTTGCCCACTCCCATGTTGACAAGAGTATTAAATAATTGACAAATCTCTCTTTAAGGTTCATTTTGAACAGATAACAAAATGTGTGATTAATCGCGATTAACTATTTTGACAGCCCGACTGTAAACATATCTAAAAGAGCATGTGATTTAATTAAGTGTGCAGGTATGGATTTGTAAAAATATTTCAAAAATGAATGAATGGAGATGAATAACAGACATTCATCTCTAGTAGGAAAGCCACCCCTTGATAATGTACAGACATGTTCACTTACATCACACATTATATGATCACCCCGGCAACCTGCCCCTCCCATCAAATCTCTCTCTGAATGATCCCTTCTTGGACTCAATTAATGTCTCTTTAAGTCATCCCCTTGTTTGCAGAATTATGTACAATTCCTCGCCATGCTTGGACGTTAACAAACAATTTGTGGATCAAGTTAAAGCTTGTAAAGTATACTGACTGCAGGCACATCAGCAAGTGAGTAAAAAGATATCACTGTCTCATACTGTACACATGCAAGGCTGCATCAAACAAAGCACATTCACTCCCTGCACAACACTGAAGGTGCAGCAGCCACCAGCCAAATGCTGGTAAAATATGCAAGTGGCTGCTAGTTTTGCTTCACTCACCAGCCAAAAAAAACAGTAGTAAGCCATTGAGTGGCTGGTAGATTTTGGAATCCACCAGCCACAGTTGTAGGAGGACAAAAAAGTTAATTTCCAACACTGGTTGCAACCATATAAATGCTGTTTTCACCTAAAGACATGGGATATTAATAAAAAATATGTTTTTAATAACTGTATAACCATTCAAACGCATGCATCTAATGCATCTCAGTAAAGACACATTAGCCGTGAAAGGGTTTTAAAATCATACCTTTTGTTTCCAACTAGAGCTGCAGCCAACTTTTTTTTAATTTCAGGCAATTTCCAATAATTTATTGATATGACTGACAGTTACAACTTGGCATTTTCACCATGTCAGTGTTGAGACAAGCTCTGCTTGTGGTAATAAAACCAGAGTTAGGATTATATAGGTCTGTTGAGAGAAGCCCTGCCTCGGTGTACCTTGAGAACAAATCACAACAATATCCATGAGATACTCCCTCAGGGACTGTAGTGAGTTTATGATGACATTAAAACACCTGGCTATTTCATGTCTAATTCCTATAATAAACTTGTAGAGTATCAGCTTCCATGTAATTTAGAGTCTCATTGTTTTGCTGTTACAAGCCACTCTAACTTGCATTATGGCATCACTAAACATGTTTTATGTCTTTGCATCTACCTGATCAATCACTACTATAAAAATACTGTAAGCATCGGTTGTTGCACATAATAACGCACCTACTCGATGCTGAGACAAATCATATAAAACATCATATCATGCATAAACCACTTTTTAAATAAAAGCAGTGGAAGTTTTCCTTAATTGAAACGTGCACAGGTGAGATGTGCAGGTTTGCGCCATCAGCAGCTCGGAGCTTCGTGAGGTGGAGAGAAAAAAAAGGGTCTAAAAGGATCTAGGTTGTTACAGATGTGTGCAGATGTGTGAGTAAAGAGCAGTGGTACCTTCTCAGATCAGATGTTTCCTGGCTCCGCAGCTCTCCTCCGGACAGCCGTGCTGAGAAGCTCACTATAGTCCCCAAAGCGGCTCTGATCCACACTGTTCACCAACTCTGCGCTCCCCGTCTACAGGGAGACAAGTCACACCGCATGGGGCACCGCATTTCCGGTCAGAGACTTCACAATAAAATACCTGCTGAAGACCATATTGTAGTAAATATGGCGATAATCAAACCCCAAATAAGTGTTGATAAGGAGAATTATATTCGTTCATATATTCATATTCCACCTGTTCAGTAATGTTATGTAATCATATCAGTCAACTTCTGAAATACATAATTTAAAGGTCCCATATCGTGCTCATTTTCAGGTTCATACTTGTATTTTGTGTTTCTACTAGAACATGTTTACATGCTGTCATGTTAAAAAAAAAAAAAACTTAGTTTTCCTCATACTGTCTGTCTGAATATACCTGTATTCACCCTCTGTCTGAAACACTCCGTTTTAGTGCATTTCAACGGAATTGTGTTACTAGGCAACAGCTTGGGTCCATGTTTACTTCCTGTCAGCTGATGTTATTCACATACACTGTAACCAGGAAATAAACTGGGACAAATTTAGAATGTTTATGTTTAAAACCGTGTAATGGTCTAAATATTGTATATTTGTGACATCACAAATGTACAAAAATCCTAACGGCTTGTTTCAAACACACAATTTCTAAATACGGGCTGTGTGTATTTCTCCGTATAATGAGCTTTTTGATAGTTTAACAGTATTTATAAGTCACTTAAACCTGCTTTATAATATATAAGACATGAAAATCTCACTTTTTACGATATGGGACTTTTAACAAAAGGTGATACTTTACAAATATTTTAACATGTATATTTACTACAAACGTTTCTTGTTTTCTTGTTTGAGAGAGAAAACATTTTGATAGCTGTGATCTTAAGGTTAGCTGATGTTCTGCTGCTAGCTTAAACAAACGCATGAACTAGCTTGCTAACTAACCTTAGAGTTAGCTAGTTAGCTAACGTTAGCTTCTAGGTTACAAACCATTTTTAGATGTCTAAGTAAACTACTGACCTTCAAACATCATGAATATCTTCAAGGTTGATAGAAAAAAGTCGTGACTTTTCACTATTTTTAATAATAAATCTCCCTTTTTTTTTTTTAAATAAATACACGAGTAAATAAAAATGGAAATTAAATAGAGGAATAAATAAATAAACAAGGGAATTAATACAAAGGTAAATCAATAAAAAAAACAGAAATATCAATTTATTTCACATTTTATTAAATAATTAATGACTACATTTATTTTAAATATAATTTTTGCTACTTTTAATGGCATACTTATGTATTTATAGACATATGATGTTTTGTTATTAATTAAATTACCCAACAGTTTATACGAGTACAGCTTAAATGATTAATCGATCAATCAATTAGTCAACCGACAGAAAAATATTTCAAATTGATCTCAACCTCAACCAACTCCAACAGTAAAGTCTTGCTTTTACATTAATGCATGTTTAATAATAATCTAATGATATAATATATAATAGTATAACATTTTTTTGTACAATACTACATCCTGTTTACATTAATTTTTCCCATCTGAAATACTGTCGTCAACAAAATTACAAACTTAAATTTACATTACTATTTTATATTTACTTATGTTTATATTTAAGCCCTATATTTTAACTGCACTATTTTATGCCTTAGAGTATCATTTTGCTTTTACTTCTGTGATTTCCCCTTCTTAATATCTTATTGTTGAAGGAACCTGAGACCAAAGATTTAAAACCAAACTAACTGGGTTTAACATACAGTATATAAATTCTTTTATTTTGAAGTCAGACTTTCCTTACTTCCTGTGTCTCTGCAGCTGTCTCTGGCCAGCTTCACGCTGCTGATCTCTCGGTTGAGACTTGCAGCGGACTGACGGGTGTTTCCCGCTTCATTCACCATCCAGCCTGCAGCTATTCATTCCTTTTAGCTCGTTTAATGCGAGGCGAGGCTGCAGAAAATATGTGTTTGAGCGGCTGTGTGAACAAAATGTGTAGTATTATTATTGTGACCCCCTGGCTATATATGGTGCATGAGTCCCCAGGGCTGCTTTTAATACCCTTCCTCACTTCTGGGCAGATGTCAGGCTGTAAAAACTGAGTCAGGATCAAGAAAGAATGGAAACTAACATTTAATTGTTGTTAGAAAAATGACAGTTTTCCCTCAAGTTCATAGATGGGTTACACAAGGCCAAGATGAAGAAAAAAAAATACACTTTAAAAGATCCTGTTTAATTTATTACAGCATGTGAATGTGTCACAAATCACACCTTTTTCACCTGTTTTCATATTCTTATACTGACAAGTATACAGAAAAGTCTAAGTGTACTGGGCTTATACTGACAAGTATACAAAAAAGTCTAAGTATACTTACTTATACTGACAAGTATACTTAAAGTCTAAGTATACTTGGCTTATACGGACAAGTATACAGAAAAGTCTAAGTATACTTGGCTTATACGGACAAGTATACAGAAAAGTCTAAGTATACTTGGCTTATACGGACAAGTATACAGAAAAGTCTAAGTATACTTGGTTTATAGTGACAAGTATACAGAAAGGTTTAAGTATACTTGACTTATACAGACAAGTATACAGAAAACTCTAAGTATACTATACCGACAAGTATACAGAAAAGTCTAAGTATACCTGACTTATACGGACAAGTGTACAGAATGGTCGAAGTATACTATACGGACAAGTATACAGAAAAGTCTAAGTATACTTGGCTTATACGGACAAGTATACAGAAAAGTCTAAGTGTACTTGGCTTATACGGACATACTTTAATAAACTAAAATGTGGGCCAATTTAGTCCCAAGTAGTATTAAAGTAGTACACCTACAAGTATACTACTAGTGCATTGATTTTACTACATAAAGTATACCTGGGAAATATACTTTACTAAACTTACTTTTTCATAAGGGAACACAAACACTGCGGTGCTTTCACCATAATTTGTCTTTTATTATAATGTGTTTGTTTAATCAGTGTAATATAATATAACCTTGAAATCCTTTAAAGCGACACCGTATCGTGCACACAGAGCTGGATGTGCAAGTGTCTTTATCTCAGCGATAGCAGCTCAGAGCCTTGAATGAATAATTGGCTTCTGTCTGCTGACGGTGAGGCGTTCAGGTTCTCTTTCACCTCACTCATTACAGCTCTGTTTGCTGACCATGTAGCCTTTAACCAGCGGTGGAACCGAAGGTCTCTGAAGTCTCTCAGATTATCATAATCATGAATATTTAACAGCAGAATTCGATGCTTTCCCTTCAGACTTCGGCTCCAAAAACGGCAGCTTGAATAAACAGTTTGTCGTCCAGAGGTTTCTTCAGTTTAATCTGTTTGTTTTTACAGAGTATTGCACCTCGATGCTCACCTGACATGAAGATGACACTGATTATCTCAATCATTATGCTTGATACTACAACATATTTTAGAAGGATAATAAAGCTTACATGATTCTTTTAAGGATCATTAAATAGTCTTGCATGACCTTAAATCCTCCCGTTTGTTGCATAAAAAGTTGGTGTATTGGATCATATAAAAGAGCGCTGCATGTGCCATACTAATTTTCCAAACTATTGAAGGTAAGCCGGAGCTTCCTGCCAAAAAGAGACTCCACTACACTGAATTCAGTTAAATTCATGGCACTTCATAAAGTCAGACAGGCCCCTCCAACTTCCTAGGCATTAAAGCCTTTTTCTTTTTATTATATTTTTATTGCAGTTTGCAGGTTTATGCTGCGGTCAACTCTTCAACACTACAACCTACGTTTAATGAAGTATTGGCTGGTCATGAGGTACATTTGAAATAACCAAAACGAGTTTTACTTTGCCTGCAAGTGCTCCTCACAAAGCACTTAATTTAATTATAGGCACTCCTTTTTTTATTATCCGTTTTATTGACACTTGGAAACAAACATACTTCCATGAAATGAGTTACAAATACTGTTTGTATACGTACATCATCCACCTAAGTTTGTCTAAAGTGTCGCATTTTAAGATTTGTTATAGAGGAAAACAAAAACAGTGAAAACTACGAACAATTATGGAGTGATCTTTTCTTAATCATTCAATCATAGATTTGCAAAAATATAATCTGGCCTGTGGGGTGTTGCATATTTAACCCAGTTTTCCTTTTTACCAGCAGGGGTACACGGCATCTGAAAACATCTGGGAAGGCATTATGAATCCATCTCCAACCATCTTGAATGACAGGGCCGTCCCAGAAAACATGGTAATGATACACAATTTAGATTTACACATTTATCATAGTAGTGGGATTTCTGAGTAATAAAATACCTTATCAGGCTTTTTGCTTTTCCAACTAAACTATACAACCATGTTGTCCATTCTTCCTCAGATATGATTATCTCTCCTTCCGTCTACCATTTTGTTTTAATATACAGTTGAGTGTTTGAAGATTTAACAGCCCTTTATACATGAAATGACTACTATCAGTATTTAAGTTATATGCTTCTCCTATTTTATCCAACCCGTCCTTAGCTAAGTAATTTTTTTTGGCAGTTCTTAAGCACTTAAGTGTCACACGTAGAGTTTCCTCTGGTCAACACTACTGTTAAAACAGAACCCACGCAGCGTCTGCTATAAATATTTTTTAGATGGATATTTACACATAGATAGATGTTTCTTTGTTTTACCAGCAGGAGGCAGTACACCAAAAGTGTCTGCAGCTCGTCACCTTCACAGGAACACACTGGACTTGACTTAATGATATAAGCAACATAATGACAAGCAGTCTAGGGCTGTCAATTGATTCAAATTTTTAATTGCAATAAATCGCATGATGGTCCGTAGTTAATCGTGATTAAAAAATTAAAAAAATTGAAAAATGTCCAAAAAATTTTGAAATAAAAAAGTCTGCAAAAAAAAAAAAATTCTAAAAAATGCCGAAAAATGTAAAAAAAAAAAAAGTCTGAAATATGTCCCGAAAAAAGTAAGAAAAATGTCCGAAGTTAAAGAAAAAAAAAGAATTAAAAAAAATGTAGAAAAAATTTGAAAAATGTCCAAAAAATGTTCACCCAAAACTCTGAAAAATGTAAATAAAAAAAAGTTAGAAAAGGAAATATTGTCAAGAAACCCTCACAGGTACTGCATTTAGCATAAAACAATATGCTCAAACCATAACATGGCAAACTGCAGCCCAACAGCAGCTGTCAGTGTGCTGACTGGACTATATCCGCAATAATGTCCAAAAAAAGTCTGAAAAATATTTTAAAAAAGTCTGAAAAATGTAAAAAATGAAAAAAAATAGTTAGAAAAATGTCCTCCCCAAAAAAGTCTGAAAAATGTAAAAAAAAAAAAAATACCACAACATTAAATTAAAAACTAAGAAATGAAAACGAAACCATAAACGATATTAATAAAAAAGTGAAAAATTAAAAAAAAAAAATCATTTTTTATTAATATCTTTTATGGTTTCGTTTTCATTTCTTAGTTTTTACTTTAACGTTGTGGTATTTTTTTTTTTTAATTTTTTTTTTTTAATTTTTTTATTAATATCGTTTATGGTTTCATTTTCATTTCTTAGTTTGTAGTCTAATGTTGTGGTATTTTTTTTTATTTTTTTTTTTATTTTTTATTAATATCATTTATGGTTTCGTTTTAATTTATTAGTTTTTAATTTAATGTTGTGGTATTTTTAAATGTGTGGTATATTTAAAAAAAATAAAAATAAAAAAAAAAAAATACCACAACATTAGACTAAAAACTAAGAAATGAAAACGAAACCATAAAAGATATTTATAAAAAATAATAAAAATAAAAAATAAAAAAAAACAAATACCACAACATTAAATTAAAAACTAAGAAATGAAAACGAAACCATAAAAGATATACATAAAAAATGAAAAAAAAATAAATGAAAAAAAAAATACCACAACATTAAATTAAAAACTAAGAAATGAAAACGAAACCATAAACGATATTAATAAAAAAGTGAAAAATTAAAAAAAAAAAATTCATTTTTTATTATTATCTTTTATGGTTTTGTTTTCATTTCTTAGTTTTTTGTTTAATGTTGTGGTATTTTTTTTTTTTTTTCATTTTTTATTAATATCTTTTATGGTTTCGTTTTCATTTCTTAGTTTGTAGTTTAATGTTGTGGTATTTTTAAATGTGTGGTATATTTAAAAAAAAAAAAAAATACCACAACATTAGACTAAAAACTAAGAAATGAAAACGAAACCATAAAAGATATACATAAAAAATGAATTTTTTTTTTTTAATTTTTCACTTTTTTATTAGTATCGTGTATGGTTTCGTTTTCATTTCTTAGTTTTTTTAAGGTTGTGGAATTTTTTTTTTTTTTAAATTTTTATTAATATCGTTTATGGTTTCGTTTTCATTTCTTAGTTTGTAGTTTAAGGTTGTGGTTTTTTTTTTTTTTTTTTTTTCATTTTTTATTAATATCGTTTATGGTTTCGTTTTCATTTCTTAGTTTTTAATATAATGTTGTGGTATTTTTTTTTTTAAATTTTTTTTTTTTAAATTTTTTATTAATATCGTTTATGGTTTCGTTTTAATTTCTTAGTTTGTAGTTTAAGGTTGTGGAATTTTTTTTTTTTTTTTAATTTTTTATTTATATCGTTTATGGTTTCGTTTTCATTTCTTAGTTTTTAATTTAATGTTGCGGTATTTTTAAATGTGTGGTATATTTAAAAAAAAAAAAAAATACCACAACATTAGACTAAAAACTAAGAAATGAAAACGAAACCATAAAACATATTAATAAAAAATCAATTTTTTTTTTTTAATTTTTCACTTTTTTTATTAATATCGTTTATGGTTTCGTTTTCATTTCTTAGTTTGTAGTTTAAGGTTGTGGTATTTTTTTATTTTTTTTTTTTTTTTTTTTATTAATATCGTTTATGGTTTCGTTTTCATTTCTTAGTTTTTAGTTTAAGGTTGTTTAATTTTTTTTTTTTTCATTTTTTATTAATATCGTTTATGGTTTCGTTTTCATTTCTTAGTTTGTAGTTTAAGGTTGGGGTATTTTTTTTTTTTTATTTTTTTTTTTTTTAATTTTTTATTAATATCGTTTATGGTTTCGTTTTCATTTCTTAGTTTGTAGTTTAAGGTTGTGGTATTTTTTTTTTTTTTTTTTATTAATATCTTTTATGGTTTCGTTTTCATTTCTTAGTTTTTAGTCTAATGTTGTGGTATTTTTTATTTATTTATTTTTTTTTCATTTTTTATTAATATCTTTTATGGTTTCGTTTTCATTTCTTAGTTTTTTTAAGGTTGTGGAATTTTTTTTTTTTTTTTTTTTTTTTAATTTTTTATTAATATCGTTTATGGTTTCGTTTTCATTTCTTAGTTTTTAGTCTCATGTTGTGGAATTTTTTATTTATTTTTTTTTTTCATTTTTTATTGATATCGTTTATGGTTTCGTTTTCATTTCTTAGTTTTTAGTTTAAGGTTGTGGAATTTTTTTTTTTTTTTTTTTTTTTTTCTTCATTTTTTATTAATATCTTTTATGGTTTCGTTTTCATTTCCTAGTTTTTAGTCTAATGTTGTGGTATTTTTTATTTATTTTTTTTTTTTTTCATTTTTTATTAATATCGTTTATGGTTTCGTTTTCATTTCTTAGTTTTTAATTTAATGTTGTGGTATTTTTTTTTTTTTTTAAATATACCACACATTTAAAAATACCACAACATTAAATTAAAATCTAAGAAATGAAAACGAAACCATAAATGATATTAATAAGAAAATTAAAAAAAAAAAAAAAAAAAAAAAAAATACCACAACATTAAACTACAAACTAAGAAATGAAAACGAAACCATAAAAGATATTAATAAAAAATGAAAGAAAACAAAAAAAAAACACAACATTAAACAAAAAACTAAGAAATGAAAACAAAACCATAAAAGATAATAATAAAAAATGAATTTTTTTTTTTTAATTTTTCACTTTTTTATTAATATCGTGTATGGTTTCGTTTTCATTTCTTAGTTTTTTTAAGGTTGTGGAATTTTTTTTTTTTTTTTTTTTTTTTCATTTTTTATTAATATCGTTTATGGTTTCGTTTTCATTTCTTAGTTTTTAATATAATGTTGTGGTATTTTTTTTTTTAAATTTTTTTTTTTTAAATTTTTTATTAATATCGTTTATGGTTTCGTTTTCATTTCTTAGTTTGTAGTTTAAGGTTGTGGTATTTTTAAATGTGTGGCATATTTAAAAAAAAAAAAATACCACAACATTAGACTAAAAACTAAGAAATGAAAACGAAACCATAAAAGATATACATAAAAAATGAAAAAAAAATAAATGAAAAAAAAAATACCACAACATTAAATTAAAAACTAAGAAATGAAAACGAAACCATAAACGATATTAATAAAAAAGTGAAAAATTAAAAAAAAAAAATTCATTTTTTATTATTATCTTTTATGGTTTTGTTTTCATTTCTTAGTTTTTTGTTTAATGTTGTGTTTTTTTTTTGTTTTCTTTCATTTTTTATTAATATCTTTTATGGTTTCGTTTTCATTTCTTAGTTTGTAGTTTAATGTTGTGGTATTTTTTTTTTTTTTTTTTTTTTTTTTAATTTTCTTATTAATATCATTTATGGTTTCGTTTTCATTTCTTAGATTTTAATTTAATGTTGTGGTATTTTTAAATGTGTGGTATATTTAAAAAAAAAAAAAAAATACCACAACATTAGACTAAAAACTAAGAAATGAAAACGAAACCATAAAAGATATTAATAAAAAATGAAAAAAAAAAAAAAAAAATACCACAACATTAGACTAAAAACTAAGAAATGAAAACGAAACCTTAAACAATATTAATAATATTTTTTAAAAAAAAAATAAAAAAAAAAAATACCACAACGTTAAATTAAAAACTAAGAAATGAAAACGAAACCATAAAAGATATACATAAAAAATGAATTTTTTTTTTTTAATTTTTCACTTTTTTATTAATATCGTTTATGGTTTCGTTTTTATTTCTTAGTTTTTAGTCTCATGTTGTGGAATTTTTTATTTATTTATTTTTTTTCATTTTTTATTAATATCTTTTATGGTTTCGTTTTCATTTCCTAGTTTTTAGTCTAATGTTGTGGTATTTTTTATTTATTTTTTTTTTTTTTCATTTTTTATTAATATCTTTTATGGTTTCGTTTTAATTTCCTAGTTTTTAGTCTAATGTTGTGGTATTTTTTATTTATTTTTATTTTTTTTCATTTTTTATTAATATCTTTTATGGTTTCGTTTTCATTTCCCAGTTTTTAGTCTAATGTTGTGGTATTTTTTATTTATTTATTTTTTTTTTCATTTTTTATTAATATCTTTTATGGTTTCGTTTTCATTTCTTAGTTTTTAATATAATGTTGTAGTATTTTTTTTTTTTAATTTTTTTTTTTTTAAATTTTTTATTAATATCGTTTATGGTTTCGTTTTCATTTCTTAGTCTGTAGTTTAAGGTTGTGGTATTTTTTTTTATTTTTTTTTTTATTTTTTATTAATATCTTTTATGGTTTCGTTTTCATTTCTTAGTTTTTAGTCTAATGTTGTGGTATTTTTTATTTATTTTTTTTTTTATTAATATCGTTTATTGTTTCGTTTTCATTTCTTAGTTTTTAATATAATGTTGTGGTATTTTTTTTTTTAAATTTTTTTTTTTAAAATTTTTTATTAATATCTTTTATGGTTTCGTTTTCATTTCTTAGTTTTTAGTCTAATGTTGTGGTATTTTTTATTTTTTTTTTTTTTTATTAATATCGTTTATGGTTTCGTTTTCATTTCTTAGTTTTTAATTTAATGTTGTGGTATTTTTAAATGTGTGGTATATTTAAAAAAAAAAAAAAAATACCACAACATTAGACTAAAAACTAAGAAATGAAAACGAAACCATAAAAGATATTAATAAAAAATGAAAAAAAAAAAAAAAAAATACCACAACATTAGACTAAAAACTAAGAAATGAAAACGAAACCATAAACAATATTAATAATATTTTTTAAAAAAAAAATTAAAAAAAAAAAATACCACAAATTTAAATTAAAAACTAAGAAATGAAAACGAAACCATAAAAGATATACATAAAAAATGAATTTTTTTTTTTTAATTTTTCACTTTTTTATTAATATCGTTTATGGTGTCGTTTTTATTTCTTAGTTTTTTTAAGGTTGTGGAATTTTTTTTTTTTTTCATTTTTTATTAATATCGTTTATGGTTTCGTTTTCATTTCTTAGTTTTTAGTCTCATGTTGTGGTATTTTTTATTTATCTTTTTTTTTATTAATATCGTTTATGGTTTCGTTTTCATTTCTTAGTTTGTGGTTTAAGGTTGTGGTATTTTTTTATTTTTTTTTTTTTATTTTTTATTAATATCGTTTATGGTTTCGTTTTCATTTCTTAGTTTTTAGTTTAAGGTTGTGGAATTTTTTTTTTTTTTTTTTTTTTTTTTTATTTTTTATTAATATCGTTTATGGTTTCGTTTTCATTTCTTAGTTTTTAATATAATGTTGGGGTATTTTTTTTTTTTTTAATTTTTTATTAATATCGTTTATGGTTTCGTTTTCATTTCTTAGTTTGTAGTTTAAGGTTGTGGTATTTTTTTTTTTTTTTTTTTTTTTTTTATTAATATCTTTTATGGTTTCGTTTTCATTTCTTAGTTTTTTTAAGGTTGTGGATTTTTTTTTTTTTTTTTTTTTTTTTAATTTTTTATTAATATTGTTTATGGTTTCGTTTTCATTTCTTAGTTTTTTTAAGGTTGTGGAATTTTTTTTTTTTTTTTTTTTTTTTCATTTTTTATTAATATCGTTTATGGTTTCGTTTTCATTTCTTAGTTTTTAGTCTCATGTTGTGGAATTTTTTATTTATTTTTTTTTTTCATTTTTTATTGATATCGTTTATGGTTTCGTTTTCATTTCTTAGTTTTTAGTTTAAGGTTGTGGAATTTTTTTTTTTTTTTTTTTTTTTTTCTTCATTTTTTATTAATATCTTTTATGGTTTCGTTTTCATTTCCTAGTTTTTAGTCTAATGTTGTGGTATTTTTTATTTATTTATTTTTTTTTTCATTTTTTATTAATATCGTTTATGGTTTCGTTTTCATTTCTTAGTTTTTAGTTTAATGTTGTGGTATTTTTTTTTTTTTTTTAAATATACCACACATTTAAAAATACCACAACATTAAATTAAAATCTAAGAAATGAAAACGAAACCATAAACGATATTAATAAAAAATGAAAGAAAACAAAAAAAAAACACAACATTAAACAAAAAACTAAGAAATGAAAACAAAACCATAAAAGATAATAATAAAAAATGAATTTTTTTTTTTTAATTTTTCACTTTTTTATTAATATCGTGTATGGTTTCGTTTTCATTTCCTAGTTTTTAGTCTAATGTTGTGGTATTTTTTATTTATTTTTATTTTTTTTCATTTTTTATTAATATCTTTTATGGTTTCGTTTTCATTTCCCAGTTTTTAGTCTAATGTTGTGGTATTTTTTATTTATTTTTTTTTTTTTTCATTTTTTATTAATATCTTTTATGGTTTCGTTTTCATTTCTTAGTTTTTAATATAATGTTGTAGTATTTTTTTTTTTTAATTTTTTTTTTTTTAAATTTTTTATTAATATCGTTTATGGTTTCGTTTTCATTTCTTAGTCTGTAGTTTAAGGTTGTGGTATTTTTTTTTATTTTTTTTTTTATTTTTTATTAATATCTTTTATGGTTTCGTTTTCATTTCTTAGTTTTTAATATAATGTTGTGGTATTTTTTTTTTTAAATTTTTTTTTTTTAAATTTTTTATTAATATCTTTTATGGTTTCGTTTTCATTTCTTAGTTTTTAGTCTAATGTTGTGGTATTTTTTATTTTATTTTTTTTTTATTAATATCGTTTATGGTTTCGTTTTCATTTCTTAGTTTTTGATTTAATGTTGTGGTATTTTTAAATGTGTGGTATATTTAAAAAAAAAAAAAAAATACCACAACATTAGACTAAAAACTAAGAAATGAAAACGAAACCATAAAAGATATTAATAAAAAATGAAAAAAAAAAAAAAAAAATACCACAACATTAGACTAAAAACTAAGAAATGAAAACGAAACCATAAACAATATTAATAATATTTTTTAAAAAAAAAATTAAAAAAAAAAAATACCACAACGTTAAATTAAAAACTAAGAAATGAAAACGAAACCATAAAAGATATACATAAAAAATGAATTTTTTTTTTTTAATTTTTTAATTTTTTATTAATATCGTTTATGGTTTCGTTTTCATTTCTTAGTTTGTAGTTTAAGGTTGTGGTATTTTTTTTTTTTTTTTTTTAATTTTTTATTAATATAGTTTATGGTTTCGTTTTCATTTCTTAGTTTTTAATATAATGTTGTGGTATTTTTTTTTTTAAATTTTTTTTTTTTAAATTTTTTATTAATATCGTTTATGGTTTCGTTTTAATTTCTTAGTTTGTAGTTTAAGGTTGTGGAATTTTTTTTTTTTTTTTAATTTTTTATTTATATCGTTTATGGTTTCGTTTTCATTTCTTAGTTTTTAATTTAATGTTGCGGTATTTTTAAATGTGTGGTATATTTAAAAAAAAAAAAAAATACCACAACATTAGACTAAAAACTAAGAAATGAAAACGAAACCATAAAAGATATTAATAAAAAATGAAAAAAATGTATCGTTTATGGTTTCGTTTTCATTTCTTAGTTTGTAGTTTAAGGTTGTGGTATTTTTTTATTTTTTTTTTTTTATTTTTTATTAATATCGTTTATGGTTTCGTTTTCATTTCTTAGTTTTTAGTTTAAGGTTGTGGAATTTTTTTTTTTTTCATTTTTTATTAATATCGTTTATGGTTTCGTTTTCATTTCTTAGTTTTTAATATATTGTTTTGGTATTTTTTTTTTTTAATTTTTTTTTTTTTTAAATTTTTATTAATATCGTTTATGGTTTCGTTTTCATTTCTTAGTTTTTAATATAATGTTGTGGTATTTTTTTTTTTTAATTTTTTTTTTTTTAATTTTTTATTAATATCGTTTATGGTTTCGTTTTCATTTCTTAGTTTTTAGTTTAAGGTTGTGGAATTTTTTTTTTTTTTTTAATTTTTTATTTATATCGTTTATGGTTTCGTTTTCATTTCTTAGTTTTTAATATAATGTTGGGGTATTTTTTTTTTTTTTTTTAATTTTTTTTTTTTTTTAATTTTTTATTAATATCGTTTATGGTTTCGTTTTCATTTCTTAGTTTGTAGTTTAAGGTTGTGGTATTTTTTTTATTTTTTTTTTTATTTTTTATTAATATCTTTTATGGTTTCGTTTTCATTTCTTAGTTTTTAGTCTAATGTTGTGGTATTTTTTATTTATTTTTTTTTTTTTTTCATTTTTTATTAATATCTTTTATGGTTTCGGTTTCATTTCTTAGTTTTTAATTTAATGTTGTGGTATTTTTTTTTTTTAATTTTTTTTTTATTTAATTTTTTATTAATATCTTTTATGGTTTCGTTTTCATTCCTTAGTTTTTAGTTTAATGTTGTGGTATTTTTTTTTTTTTTTTAATTTTTTATTAATATCGTTTATGGTTTCGTTTTCATTTCTTAGTTTTTAGTTTAAGGTTGTGGAATTTTTTTTTTTTTTTTTTTTTTTTTCATTTTTTATTAATATCGTTTATGGTTTCGTTTTCATTTCTTAGCTTTTAATATAATGTTGGGGTATTTTTTTTTTTTTTTTTAATTTTTTTTTTTTTTAATTTTTTATTAATATCGTTTATGGTTTCGTTTTCATTTCTTAGTTTGTAGTTTAAGATTGTGGTATTTTTTTTTTATTTTTTTTTATTTTTTATTAATATCTTTTATGGTTTCGTTTTCATTTCTTAATTTTTAGTCTAATGTTGTGGTATTTTTTTTTAATTTTTTTTTTTTTTTTTTTTTTATTAATATCTTTTATGGTTTCGTTTTCATGTCTTAGTTTTTAGTTTGATGTTGTGGTATTTTTAAATGTGTGGTATATTTAAAAAAAAAAAAAAAAAAAAAAAAAAAAATACCACAACATTAGACTTAAAACTAAGAAATGAAAACGAAACCATAAAAGATATTAGTAAAAAATTAACCTTAAACCATAAACAATATTAATAAAAAATTTAAAAAAAAAAAAAATTCCACAACATCAAACTAAAAACTAAGAAATGAAAACGAAACCATAAAAGATATAAGTAAAAAATTAGAAAAAAAAAAAAAAAAAATACCACAACATTAAACTACAAACTAAGAAATGAAAACGAAAGCCTAAAAGATATTTGTAAAAAATTAGAAAAAAAATAAATAAATAAAAAATAAAAATACCACAACATTAGACTAAAAACTAAGAAATGAAAACGAAACCATAAAAGATATTAGTAAAAAATTAGAAAAAAAAAAAAAAAAAAAAAAATTCCACAACATTAAACTACAAACTAAGAAATGAAAATGAAACCATAAACGATATTAATAAAAAATGAATTTTTTTTTTTAATTTTTCAGTTTTTTATTGATATCGTTTTTGGTTTCGTTTTCATTTCTTAGTTTTTAGTTTAATGTTGTGGTATTTTTTATTTATTTTTTTTTTTTTTTCATTTTTTATTAATATCTTTTATGGTTTCGTTTTCATTTCTTAGTTTTTAGTCTAATGTTCTGGTATTTTTTTTTTTTTTCATTTTTTATTAATATCGTTTATGGTTTCGTTTTAATTTCTTAGTTTGTAGTTTAATGTTGTGGTATTTTTTTTTTTTTTTAAATTTTTTATTAATATCGTTTATGGTTTCGTTTTCATTTCTTAGTTTTTAATTTAATGTCTTGGTATTTTTAAATGTGTGGTATATTTAAAAAAAATAAATAAATAAATACCTCAACATTACACTAAAAACTAAGAAATGAAAACGAAACCATAAAAGATATTAATAAAAAATTAGAAAGAAAAAAAAAAAAAAAGAAATACCACAACATTAAACTGAAAACTAAGAAATGAAAACGAAACCATAAAAGATATAAATAAAAAATGAAAAAAAAAAAACAATACCACAACATTAAACTACAAACTAAGAAATGAAAACGAAACCATAAACGATATTAATAAAAAATTAGAAAAAAAAAAAATACCACAACATTAAACTACAAACTAAGAAATGAAAACCAAACCATAAAAGATATTAATAAAAAATGAAATTTTTTTGGGGGATTTTTCACTTTTTTATAAATATCGTTTATGGTTTCGTTTTCATTTTTTAGTTTGTAGTTTAATGTTGTGGTATTTTTTTTTTTTTTTCTTCATTTTTTATTAATCTCTTTTATGGTTTCTTTTTCACTTCTTAGTTTTTAGTTTAATGTTGTGGAATTTTCTTTTTTTTTTTAATTTTTTATTAATATCTTTTATGGTTTCGTTTTTATTTCTTAGTTTTTAGTTTGATGTTGTGGTATTTTTTTTTTATTTTTTTTTTCCCATTTTTTATTAGTATCGTTTATGGTTTCGTTTTCATTTCTTAGTTTTTAGTCTAATGTTGTGGTTTTTTTTTTTATTTATTTTTTTTTTTTTTTATTTTTTATTAATATCATTTATGCTTTTGTTTTCATTTCTTAGTTTTTAGTCTAATGTTCTGGTATTTTTTTTTTTTTTTTTTTTCATTTTTTATTAATATCTTTTATGGTTTCGTTTTCATTTCTTAGTTTTTAATTTAATGTTGTGGTATATTTAAAAAAAAAAATAAATAAAAAAAAAATACCACAACATTAAACTAAAAACTAAGAAATGAAAACGAAACCATAATGTAAAAAAAAAAAAAAAAAAAAAAAAATAGTTAGAAAAATATCATCCCCAAAAAAAGACTGAAAAATGTAAAAAAAATAAAAATGCAAAAATGTTAAAAAAAAAAAAAAGAAATGTCCGAAAAAAAAAAGTTCGAAAAATGTCCCCAGAGAAAGTCTGAAAAATGTTTAAAAAAAAAGTTCAAAGAATGTTGAAAAAAAATCGAAAAAAGTCCGAAAAATTTATGTCAAAAGTATGTCAAGAAAAATATTGTCCAGAAACCCTCACAGGTACTTCATTTAGCATAAAACAATATGCTCAAATCATAACATGGAAAATGTGGTGGAAAAGTGAGCAACAACACATCAACCAGGATTTTTCCACAGCTCAGGTTTTTTAACTTGTGACTGTAGACACGTTACAAAAATCATAAAACTCACCAGTGGTTAGCAGGCAGAAACACACACACCACTGCTTTTACCACCTGGCATATATACCTGTGGTCCATACCAACAGTGAAAGGCACATACCCACTCCCACAAATCAATTTAACATAATGTAAGATATAACCTTAATATTAACATACAACATACAAATGAATATTACATAATACAGATTAAATAATATTGCATGATAAATGAAATAAATATCAAATGAAAGCCACCTTAACAAACACCCCCCCCCCCCCCCCCCCCCCTCTCTTCCCTGGCACCTGGTTCAGCCCAACAAGCTAATTGAAATCAGCTGGAGACCTGTGGCTGAAGTTTCAGGTGTGCTACCTGAAAACACTCCCCCCCTCCCGGAAGTTGGCCTCAAAGAGAGAGTTCTTCCAAAATAAACGCACAACATAATAACCTGAACTTCCTGTATTAGTCTGTTTTCTTGAACTTAACACAGTACAATTTTTGGATGGTTTGCATCCCCTCACAATGGCCAAATTTCGCCAAAATTTAGCACAAGTTTTGGAGCGTTATTTAGCCTCCTTCACAACAAGCTAGATTGGCATGGTTGGTACCAATGGATTCTTTAGGTTTGCTAGTTTCATATGATGCCAGCATCTTCACTCTAGCTTCAAAACTACAACCTCGGAAAGATCGATGGCGTTAAAGAAATTAGTGGCGTTAAAAAAAAATTGCGATAATGCGTTATTATCGCGTTAAAAATGCACCTCTTTTTTGTGTTACTCAGAGTCGGACGAGATGATTGATATCATCGCTGTGTGTCCAGTGAAGAGGGAGGATCATGATGTGTTTGGCCTGTAGCTCAGCACACAAGCATACACTGTTATCTCTGATAAAACTCTTAAAGGTACACCTTCAAGCTGCGAAAACACAGGTGACTTTGCTGTGTTTGTTTTTATAGTTTTTCCGCCATTATCGATGAAATGTGTTTAGATGCTGACTGTAGTTTCGTTGCTGAACTTCGGGGCAGAAAATGAGTTATATGTTGATGTTTTGTGCTGGTCTTTCTAACACTGTCTCTTTTGGTTTTACACTTTTTATTCCTTTGTAAGAAGACCCACGCAGGGCCAATCGAATGATACCTGCTTCACATTCAGTCAGATTCCTAACTGGAAGCTGCCCAGTACAACCACAGTCTTGCTCCAGGGCATCTCAGTTGTGATTCTGTGCAGCTCTTAGTTCTTCCACATCAGATGTTCCCCGTCTGGTTTTTGGGATTCAACACACTCGCTGCAGCAGCCCCCTTGTTTACATTCCATTTATCGAGCCGTCCGCCACAATCACAGCTCGGCACGTTGATGCTGACGTCGATGTCAGAGCGACCGAAATCATTCTTGAAACGCAGTTTTTGCAGCTGCAACCCGCAGTGCCGTGCACCGTTTCACCTCCCTGTCATCATGAGGCGTCAACACCTCTGTCGTGATTCCAGCGGCGTGCTGCTGAATAGAAAGTCCAATCAGCAATGTCTTGAATGTTAATTTCTTCTTCTTCTCTGGGATGCATAAACTGTGGGCGTCTTATTACCTCGGCCAAGCAGGTTATCTTTTCGGTTCAGTTTGTTTGTTTGTCAGCAGGATTACGGGAAAACTACTGGCCTGATTTTCATGAAACTTAGAAGGGAGGTGGAAGGGTGAAGCGTGGGCGGAGGAAGAACCCGTTACGGATTGGAGCGGATTGGCCTTGGCGGAGGTCTGTGCTCTCCGAGAGCCCTTCTAGTTGTTTTAGATTTCCTTCATTTTTTAACATAAAGCTCCTACAAGGAACTTTCATTTTGTGTTGATTTTGGCAGTCCCTATGGACAAAAGCGGTAGTGTTTCCGAGCACCAGAGTCTCTTTATAAAACCTCTAATTTTACTGCAGCAGGGTCTCACAATCCAACACGTTCTCTTCTCAACTCGTCTCATACTGACGCTTTGTCAGAACCCCTAGGCGTCACTTTTTCCGTCGCACTAAACACGTGCTTAATGTTGTGAATTAAACAAAAACACTTGCTTAGGAATAGGCACTTGTGTTTAGGGAAAAAACAACATGTTTGGGCTTAAAATTACTACGTTTTTACAGTGAAAATGTGACTTTACGTTGTGAACACGGGACTCGACCGAACAGCTGTAAGTTTTTCCTCGCCAACATTTAGCATAAGTTTGGAGCGTTATCTAACCTCCTTTGCGACAAGCTAGTATGACATGGTTGGTACAGATGGATTCTTTAGGTTTTCTAGTGTCATATGATACCAGTATCTTCACTCTGGCTTTAAAATTGAGCCGCTACAACCTAAAAAACGCAAGTTGTGTTAATGCGTTAAAGAAATTAGTGGTGTTAAAACAAATTTGCATTAATGCATTAATGCGTTAATATCGCGTTAACTTTGACAACACTAGCTGAAATCTAGTTTCTCCTTCCTGACTGGCACATGACAACATCACAACCTCACCACCACCCTGACGACTGAAGAAAGGAGTCACAAGTCAGATCTATTTCACTAAAGAATAATCAGTCTTCAGTTGGACCTGATTTGCATGATAAATCATGTCTCAGGTCAGTCGAGGCTTAAAAAAGCCTCCGTTAACCTTCCTCTGTCCTTTCATCAGCATTTTCTCTTCATTATGACAGTGAATTTAATAAGGGAAAATCAATAAAAGATCAAAGCTTTGACCTTCCCAGAAACCAGTAGAAGAATCCTGATGGTTTCCATTAGATTAACAACAGTGGGCCCATTGTATAATGGTGAGTGTTTGGACTTTCATTATGAGCTGTGTTTGTTTCTACTGGTCTGGTAATACCTTATAATGGTTTCCATTTCAAGCTCTCTCTCATTGGTTTTCATTATAAGGTACACTGGTTTCTAAATTGTGGTGGTTTTTCATGGTTTCTAATGGTTTCCATCACATGTTGCAGTGGTTTCAAATGGATCCCAATGTGTTTGTGGTGGCCTCTAATATTTTCCATTACAGTGTGTAAAGATTTTTGATGGTAGCTAATGGTTTCCATCACAGCCTATGAGGGCTTGTACTGGTTTACGGTGGTTTCTAATGTTATAATGCTCACCATTATAGTGTGTAAATGTTTCTACTGGTGTCTCATGGCTCCCGTTGTTAGATGTTATGGTTTATAATAGTTTTGTAATGGTTTCCATTGCTGTGTGATGGTTTCTTTTGCATCCTCTAATGTTTCTACTGGTTGGTGATGGTTTGTAATGGTTTCCAGTTGGTTTTTCTTGTGATATTTACTCCACAGCTGTCTTCTCAGGTCTCTTTAAAGTCCTAAATGTTGCTGGGAGATCTGCAGCACAGCAAGCTAATCCTCAGTGCATCGCTGCACAGCGTAATGTTGAGCTTTTCCACAGTCGGTCTTCTTCTCTGTTTTTGTTGAATGTGTCTCTACAAGCTCGGAGTTAAATCCAATCACCTGGAATTCTCTCAAATCCCCTGGAATTTTCAGGAATGCCAGCCTGTCCTACTTTTCACTGAGACCAGAGGAGACTAAGTGTGAGCTCGGATTGATGAGGAGCGATCAGCAATCTCCAATGAGGGGAAGTATTATTTACTTTGCACCGAAGCTGGATTCTCACAATATCACGAGATCACACGATAATCCATCTTGTCAGGCATCAAGTAATGTGTTTGTGTCCAAACCACAGTGGTTTGGACCAATCAGCGTCCTGTGAGGAGCTAGGGGGCGGGGCTTAGGTGTGTGTGAAGCGACACGGAGAGGCGACTGTTTGTTCAAACAAACAATGGCGGCTCCTGAAGAGGTTAGCGTATAAATGCTGCAAAAGCACCTGTTCTATCAGATCTGGAGAGGATGTCTTCATTGAAAGAGGAGCAAAGAATGGATTTGACGAGTTGTGAGTGAGAACGGGTTGATGGAAAAGATGTTTTTGCTCTTCCCCCGACTGGCTTCAGCGAGAGATTGATTGACAGATGGTTCATCCAATCACCTGCCAAGTATTTTTTGAAAGCGTCTGCCCTCCCCAAAACACTGTACTCTCCTCCACTTGACCTACTTTAACCTCGCATCCTTCAGCTCCAGCAGTTTATGTTCTTGAACCCTTCAAAATGACCTCTTGACTCTGTGAACTTTGACCTTTTTTATGGACTGGCTAATAAGAACCATAAATCACTGAGAAGATTCCCTGTGTTGACAAGAGAGAGTTTTTTGGGAAGTATTTCAAGTTCAAAGGTGCAGCACTACTGACCCAAAGATTTACACTTATTTCACAACATGATGTTATGTTTGACAAAAGAAAAGAAAATGTCTAAATGTCCTGATTGCACAAAAAAATCATCCACTCATGTATAGTATGTCAGTGTTGTGTTTTCAGCTTGTTTCTGCTGCACCCAAGTGGCCAAAAATCAGTTAATGCAGGTTGAAAGCTATTCTGCATGCAGTGGGATCTGATCCAGGAACAGCAACACATACTGCACCAGGTTTCACCAGGATTGCCTCATTTTTCTGCAAACTAAAACTCAATTCATCAGAATAATATAAAAGATGCCATAGTCAAATTATATTTCTACACACAGGGCATCAAAATAAACTTAAATCTGTAGGAAATTATTTCTTAAAAACTGTGCAGTGACCAAAACTAGAAGAAAAATAGATTGTTTACATTCATCGTGCATTAATCCTATTAATACCAGATACACAATAAACTCAGAAAAGCACAGCAAAGATGTAAACAGGCTGCGGACAATGCTGTCTTTATACATTCATGTGCTGCCACCACCTGGTAAAACTACAGACTGAACTGCTTCTTCTCATCACTTCTCATCACCTGCAGCTGAAACATAACTGAGGAGTTTCAAAACCTGAATGTGAGGCAGCTCTGACCTCCACCTCACCTGTAACCCTCACCTGTAATCCTCCATAAAGCCAAAGAGTTTAGAAGCAAAGAGACGAAACTCTAGTATTTTTTTGACAACAGCTGCTGCCGCCAAAACACTTATTATATTTATAATATTTTATTGTCCAACACAGGCCATTTTGATGGAATATAACAATAGAATAGAAATCATTTTTACTTTTATAATTTTACTTTTTCACGGCACTTTTTAGGCGGATGTTTCACTGGCGTCCGGTAGTCGCTTTCAGTCCAAAATGGCGGAAGCGTAGCTCTGCTGCTGGGCGCTGATGTTGCAATATACGTTCTTTTATAAAGCTCCAGCGGTTTATGACTTTTAACACATGAACTCAAATAACTGGAGGATTTTCTGAATCGACAGAGGAGAATGTCAATCAATATTTGTTTGTATTTCACATGAGATTTGCAGCATAAAGTTGTTTCACAATCAAAATCAAACAAATTCAAGCAATTACAGGTTAGGAAATAAAAGAGATAAAAAGACGAGCAAGCAATTAAAAGCATAATACAGAAGAGTAATACTTTATTTTAAATATTGATAAGCCTCCAATGGGCTTATTGTCTGCTTGTAATTCTGTATTGCACAAGTGAGACCTATTTTTAATAAGGATATTTAGTTTCTTAATAAAATCCTCAGTGCATGGTATTTTAAAACAATATCCAACCATGTTTCTACTAACTGCTTCTATTACAACCATCATTAAAGATGCAAGAGGAGCCGAGAGACTCTGCGAGGCTCCAGAATCACCCTGCGGGGAGCAAAACGCCGCCTGCTGAGAGATATTTCATCGAATCTGGAGTCGTCTGCACACACGAACACACACACACACAGTAAAAACAGATACAGTATAAAAAGATAGAGGAATAAAAGAAACTTCAGAGAGAGACTTCAAAACAAAGCACTTCAGTTTAAAGTCTGCTTCCTCACACAATCTTCACACTCCTCACTTCCTTTCTGGGAATCAGACGTCGCAGGTAGAGGATGGAAAAGTAAACACAGCTGAGGGGCTACAGGCAGGTAATGTGTTTGTGTGTGGACGAGGCAGTGAGGTGGCACACGGGGTTAAAAGTCCAAACCGGCCCCAGTGAAGGAAACACCAACTGTTGGAGCGATGTCAACAGCATGATCACATCCAGGGTCGAAGACAACACCGTGCAGGTGAGTCTCTCTAGACACCTTCAAACAAGCACTTTCTTATAAATCAACCCGGTCTCACGGGAAGGCGAATAAATACCACGACATTACATCGGTCATTAGTATGCATTTTAGCCTTTTCACGTGTCGTTTGTACGCCGCGCAAACGTCCGCAGTTACGTTTAGGCAAGAAAACTTATGTCGGGTTCACACTACACGAGAATCAAGACGATTCTGGTCCTGATTCCAGCTGATGACACAGTCATGTGGGAAAGAACGATAGCCAACAGAGAACCAAGCTGACTGAAGAAGTTAAGACAACCACAGCCGTCATGGCAGCCGCGGCTAATTAATGAGCTAATGCAAAACGCGGTACCGCCAGCCGCCGCCGTTGCTCCTAAAGTAGTGTTACTATGGTATGGATGGCCTCTGAGCGAGATGAACGGCGTTACCATGGTTTTGCACTCTGCGGCTCATGTTACCGCAGTCTTGGAAAGTGAGGAGTGAGCGGAGGGGTAATCAGTTGGTTGCAATCTGCAACCACACCACCAGATGGCACCAAATCCTTCACACTGTACCTTTAAAAAAAAAAAAAAGTCTGTGAAGCTAAGGAATATTTAGTGACACATGCAAAACACTTCTTTGATGTCCAACGTTTAGCTCGGCTGTAGCTCAAACTGCACGACACACTCAGTGCATCACTCCCAAACTACCTCTAAGTGTATGAGAACCAGAACTCAACACTGTGTTGAGAAAACAGCCTGAAGCTACTTGCAAGTAATTGGTCTGCTGCAGAGTTCTACTACAGAGTATTGACAGGTTCTCCTCCGAGAGTCCTTCTCTGAGAGTCGTGTTCGACTCTAAATACTGTTGGATCCGAGGAGAGTCTTTGGGGGAGACTTTACAAAGCTATTCAAGCTCTTTATTCAGAGGATGCCATTCAACTCAAGTGTTGATCTTAAAGTTTTACCTTCAGCCAACCAATCTGAACACAAACGCCCTCCGTCAGCTCAACAATAATTTAAAAACAGAACGTTTCCCATGTACTTCCTAACAAGGTTATCTCCTGTTTCATTATTGTGTTCTTGCAGAAGAAAACCTCACACAGGAGGACACACGTATTAGTAACTGTTTCATACTGCACTGTCCATCCACCAGTGTTTCTTCCTATTGCTCAGTGGTCGGTCTCCTGCATCACCTCCATCACCACAGTTCTGGGTCCGGTTAGGATCAGGTGGCTGACAGCCCGGTAGTCCAGATTGAGAACATTGAGCCCGTTGACCGAAACCACAAACTGACAAACCTGCAGGTGAAGAAGAGAAGGAAGCAATAAGAGAAGAGAGAAGAATGATTCAGAGTGAAGACAAATTCACTGGTAGCAACCCAGTCGCCAGAAAAAATGTAGACATTGAATGTCGACATTTCTGAACCAAAAATATATTTCATAAATACATATCAGCCTCATATCACGCTTGCAGAAACGCACAATGCCACGTGGTAGACATTTCAAACTACTGGTTAGGTTTAGGCAACAAAACTCCTTTAAGGTTGGAAAAAAGATCCTGGTTTGTGTTAAACTTATAACGTAACGTAACAACGTAACGTAACGTCACGTCACGTAACGTAACATAACATAGCGTTACATAACGTAACAACGCAACGTAACAAACGTAACTACCATAACAACGTAACTACCGTAAATAAACAACAGTGATGAGTGAGTGCCCTTAGCAGACTTTTTTTACATGAGATTACGTAACAAGGGACAACAACATTAGTAAAAGGACATTACTTAAAACGTTACTTAAAACAATGTTACTTAAAACGTTACTTAAAACAATGTTACTCAAAACAATGTTACTTAAAACGTTACGTGAAACAGCGCTATGTGAAACAGCGCTATGTGAAACAGCGCTATGTGAAACAGCGCTACGTGAAACAGCGTTACGTGAAACAGCGTTACGTGAAACAGCGTTACGTGAAACAGCGTTACGTGAAACAGCGTTACGTGAAACAGCGTTACGTTAAACAGCGTTACGTTAAACAGCGTTACGTGAAACAGCGTTACGTTAAACAGCGTTACGTGAAACAGCGTTACGTGAAACATCGTTACGTGAAACAGCGTTACGTGAAACACCGTTAGGTGAAACAGCGTTACGTGAAACAGCGTTACGTGAAACAGCGTTACGTGAAACAAAGTTCCGTGAAACATTACCCGAGACAACGTTACCCGAGACAACGTTACCCGAGACAACGTTACCCGAGACAACGTTACCCGAGACAACGTTACGTGAGACAACGTAACGTGAGAGAACGTAACGTGAGACAACGTAACGTGAGACAACGTAACGTGAGACAACGTAACGTGAGACAATGTAACGTGAGACAACGTAACCTGAGACAAGGGAATAACCATCTTCTCTAACTACATTTCCCATAATGCCTACCTTCATCCCAGCAGCATCAGCTGGACCAAAGCGCTCCACAGCCTGGATGTGACACGGGCTGTTTCCTCTCACCACAAACCCCCAACCCACGGCATCGCCTTCGATCTGGAGACACACAGAGAGGTCAGTCAGACGTTAAACTGCAGCAGAAAAGTCCAGAAGACACAATTGCAATAGTTATGAAATATATGCAAAAGAAAAAGACCTGTGAGGGTGTAGACTTGCTATAGCGCAGGCTGTTAAATAAGAGATGCTGAGTTTATTTAGACCATTAAAACTGTGTACGATGTTAAACTTTCATGTTCCTCCTGGAGAGTGTACTTCTTATTTTTGTTCTGATAATCTCTCATCCCTTCTCAGCTTAATAAAAAAGGTTGTCTCCTTCTCTGTTAACTGTTAAAAGAGGATAAGTTGTCAACGTACTGTAAACGTTTTCTTGATGTAGGGTCCTCCTGGTCGTTGCAGCTCTTCTGTGCTCACTGGTCTCTTCAGGACTAAACATGAAAAGAAAGTAAAAAATGTAAAAATAAATAAATAAAAACCTTTTCAACAACAACAAGTCTCAAAGGAAGCAGAAAGTTATTCTTCCACTTTCACTGAAAACAACCTGTATGATGTTTTCAATGAGATATTACACCCAATGTTGACATTGTACATTTCTGCCACTAATATCTTTAACACATAAACTTATGATTTTTAGGTTGTAGCGGCTCAGTTTTAAAGCTAGAGTGAAGATACTGGTATCATATGAAATTAAAAAAACTAATGAATCCATTGGTACCAACCATGTCATACTAACTTTTTGGTTTAATCAAAATGTGAACAAAAGCATCACATCCATTCTGTCTTTACCTGATTTTGGGTTGTAGAGGGCCGGGGAGGAGGAGGAGGAGGAGGAAGAGGAGGAGGAGGAGGAGTTGGGTAGGTCGACTCCTTTCCTGCTGTAGTTGCTGCCGTCGCTGCAGCTCCTCAGCCGAGCTCCTCCCTGACCTCCGCATCCTCCTCCTGCAACCGCCTTCACCTCCTTAGAGAGACCCACTGACGGAGAGAGAGAGAGAGAGAGGAGATCATTATCAGGTGGATCATCAGCTCCCTCCAGTGATCTTTACTAATCAGAATCAAAACTGACCCAGTTTTGTGTTTAACTTCCTCCATTCATCCTCCAACAATTGTGTTACTGTTCAAACAGGCCTTGATAACAGCCGACGCTTCTTTAAATAGCCGAGATAAGAAAGACAAACAGAGGGGGGGCTTGAACAATGGTGGACGATCAAGACGACTGATGGTGGACGACTCGTGGGTACCCATAGAACCCATTTTCATTCACATATCTTGAGGTCAAAGGTCAAGGGACCCCTTTTTTAGCGCATGTTTGGAGCGTTATTTAACCTCCTTCGCAACAAGCTAGTATGACATGGTTGGTACCGATGGATTCATCAGGTTCTCTAGTTTCATATGATACCAGTATCTTCACTCTAGCTTTAAAACTGAGCTGCTACAACCTAAAAAAAATAGAGTTATGAATTACCACAACTCTGATCTACTACTCAGCCCATCTCCTAAAAATTACGTTCCTATACAACTAAACGGCATTCTCAATTAGAGAAAAGTATTTTGTCATGGATTACGTTTGTCTTTGACAAATCACAATTTTTTTTAAAACCTTTATTTCTTCTACCAAAGATAACTTTCAAGGGCATTAACCAAGAAATCCACATCAAGATACAGACCCTTGACGTATCACAAATAGTCCGCGGAAGGTCGCAGCAAGTGACGTAGTACAACGAGCAACACGTAGAGCGCGGTGACGTAGTATATCGAGTGACCGCTAATGAAAGTTACTTGGTATAAAAGTTAAAGAGTGACCTAGATGTAAATTGTTCTTTCTGCGAATCACATCCTGAAACTTGCTCTCATTTATTTTGGTGTAAATTTACATATGAATTGTGGAAAGATGTTAACAATTTTACACTTGTCAACATTTTCTCAGATTTTGCACTGTACTATAGAAATATTATATTTGGTTGCATTTTTTCTCATTAATCTAATTTTAATTCTCACGAAGTTCCACATTCGCAAGTGTAAATTTACGAAAAAAAACAGCAACTTTTTCCATTTATGAAGGAAATGGATCAATATGTCCTATAAACCTATTAAAACAATGAATGTATGTAATACCTTCAAAGTTTTTAAGTGAAATTACTGTCATACTTTCGCGTGGTCTTTCTTTATTTTTTATTTTATTTTGGTTTTGTTTAATTTCTGTCATCCTTTTTATGTTTGGCACAGCTCTTTGTTTATGTTTTCGCTATGATTCTTCTGTATGAAAATGATTTCAATGTTTTCTGCTGTTACTTTGTATAATGTAATTTTAAAATAAAAACTATTAAAAACAAAAAAAAGTTACGACATGTATAAAAGGGTGAAAAAGTTCCCAACGGGCAGGTTGGAGCGGTGGTGGATGGGTCAAACTTTCTCCCAGGACAGCGCTGTTCGTGTGAGACTAAAAGTCAACATTCACTTATTTTAAATAATGTCACAAAAGTAGTCATTTTAAGTGAAAAAAATATGTTTTTTAACTAAACCTAACCAAGTAGTTTTGTTGCAGAAGAACCCAACAGTGTTTGAAAGATATAACAAAAAGTGACTTTAAGCATCACACAGTTTAGAGATATTTGTGATTAAATTGAAATCACATATAACTGTTTGAATATTTGTTTAGGGCACACAGGCTTTGACCCCTGACCTCTGTACCACACTATTTGTTTGTGGTGATGTGTCTGCACTGAAACATCAGCTAACAAATTTAAACTGAAGCAGTTCTTACCTGCTGTACGAGGTCCCATCTCTCTTCAGTCTTCAGAAGAAAGCTGCTAGGATGAATCCAGAGGAGGAAGACCTTTAACTGCTCAAAAAGACAGATGGACAGTCAGTCAGTCAGTCAGTCTGTTACAGCTCTCTGGCATTAAATTTGTCTCTGCACAGAGCCGACGACAGCTACCGATGTTTTCTTGATCAGCTGGACAGTTAAATCTCTCTCTGTGTGTGTTAGCAGGTCTGAAAGCGAAGGTAGTCATCCACTTAGAAAAAAAAGTGTGTGTGTGAGCTAAACATTAAACCCTTAAACAAACAAACTGACCCTCGGCAGGAAAGGAGGAGGAGACACATTTCAAGTAGAATTGTTCCTCTTTGTAATAGTAAAGTAACAATACTCAATTTATGTATCACTTTTCAAAACAAAATTTAAAATTATTTCTAATAATTCTTATTTATTTCTTAGTGTTGTTTAATGAAACTTTAAGCTTTATAACAGTGATTTGTCCTGTGTCACACAGAAACATCTTCACTGTGCTAGCTTCTCAAATTCGTTGCATAATAGCAAAAATAATATTCAAAAGATATTTAATCTTTTGAATAAAATATTAAATACAGATCGGGGATGAAGTGGGAGTTGCAAAAGATATAACCTGTAGTAGAAATACTTATAAGATATCCAGTAAAACATGAAACCTGCACAAAATTGTACATAATATAGTATAAAAATCAGTAGCCAATTACGTAAAAAAATAGACTTAATAGAATAAAATAAATAGAAAGTCAGACTTTCATAGACAATTAAATGTACCTGTTGCATAAACCTTTCCTATGAGAGACTAATTTAAGACTGACTTAGATATTAGCTAAAAGGAATGGACAAATAGTTGAACTAGTTGGCTATGAGTTAACTAAAATGTATGGACAAACCATTGAAATAGCTAAAAGTAATGGATAAACAGTTGAAACAGTTGAAAAGGTTTGCTAAAAGTTATGGATAAACAGTTGAAATAGTTAGCTAACTGACCTTCTAACAGATTGTTGCCATTGCTACATCAAATTATGTTAGTTTTAATATTCATGCAACCGACAGGCTTAATTTAAACTAGCCTAACCTGACAATCTAAGACCAGTCTAAGGCCAAGACTAGTCTTAAACAAAGATTATGCAACTGGCTCCTGAAGCAACGAGCCATACTGTATGTTTGAGGAAGTGTGGTTTCTATTTTTAATATCTGAAACAGAACAGACCGTTCCCGAGAAAAATAATATCAATAATATCTGTGTTTAACCTTTTTGCTCCATCGGTCGCTGCAGGCTGCAGTTTGTGGTTCCTACTGATAAGAGGGTGGATTTCTCCTTATACAAATCCTGTATTGAGCAAGCTTTTATACAAAGAGAGTTCGGCAGCTCTGCAGCGAACAAAATGTGACAGAAGGATAGTCGATGCTTATAAATATACCTGAGCTTCAGCCTGGTTGCCATGCAGACTGTAGGAGGCTGCAGCTGGAGAGGAAGAGGAAACACAAAGGGAATTTCTGCTCTGATGGACGGAGGAGAATCAGTCGATACAGTGCAGAGAAACGAGTGCAGACTCAGTATCTCGGTTTTAAAAGCCTCATATATTGTGTGTATTTGCCGTTACATAAATGAGAATTGTCTATAAATGCAACCCCAGGCCAACTTGTCCATTTTAAAATGGATGTGGATACATTTTAATTAGGGCTGTCAATCGATTCGTGATTTGTGAAATTAATCGCACATTTTTTATCTGTCCAAAATGTACATTAAAGGGAGATTTGTCAAGTATTTAATACTCTTATCAACATGGAAGTGGACATATATGCTTTCTTTATGCAAATGTTTGTATATATTTATTAATGAAAATCAATTAACAACACAAAATAATAATAAGTTAATAAGTTAAAAACATTAGCGGCGTTAAAACAAATTTGCGCTATCATCGCGTTAACTTTGACAGCCCTAATTTAAATAGATAAACACTGTTTTAATGCAGACAAAATGACATATAAATGACCTTCTCCATCACTTGCTCTCAAACTAAACCCGTCTGAATATGTCAGCTGAGTCATTAACAACATCAACAACAACAACTTCACGTTGCACACAGAGTAAACATGCGTCCGATAAATCCACATTCTGTTCTGTCTGCAGGAGGAACATTCCTGACTCTTTAGATCACAGCTGATCGGTGATCAATCGGTGTTGCTGGTTCAGTTCCTGATCACGAGTCAAGCAGCCAACATGGCTTCTTCAACTGCAGATAACAGCGCAGTGATACGAGGGCAGACGACGACAACAAGACACGAAAACACAAGAACATCTGGGAACAGTTTGTTCTCGGTAAATGCACTGCTTTGTGTTTACAGTTACACACATTCACACCTTTGTTTGGTATTTGTTGGTAGATAGTTTGTGCAACTCACAGATAGTATTCTACTAACAGTGGAAATGTTAAAGAAGCAAGCTGTGTAACTTTGTCCCAATTATTAACATGTGTTTGGCTGTCCTCAAACATCAGTATTTTAGCATTTAGCTCAAAAGAGTTGTGATCATCCACATATACAAACCACCTACTTTCTGTCATCAACATTAACAACATTGTAGGTCCTAATATGAACATTTATGTCAGGGTTATCGTGGCCAAACTGATCTCAGTGTTTGATATGTAAGGGATAATGTACAGGGCGATGGGGAACCCATCAATGACCCGCTGGCTGTACATTATCCTGCTTATTACACGGCTACTTACTTAAGAAATCAGTAATTTGACACAAAAACGGTCCTCCAGAGTCGGACATCAGAACTACGCCCATAGCAACGGTCTGCTAGAAATAACAGACCGTAGAACGCCATGATTGACCAATCAAACAACAAATCAACAAAGCCATGTAATATTATCTGATAAATAACACTGCAATTTATTTATTATAAACGGTGCTACTATACTAACCATAGTACTACTACTATAGTACTACTATCCTAACCATAGCGCATTACAATATTCTCATTTTTACTTTATTTTATATTCTAATGACCGAATGATTTAGGGCTAATGCATGCAAACTTTAAAGTCAAAATTATGTGACAGACTTGTAAGTTAAGTCTGTAAATGTGAAGCCAGATAGTTTATAATCTTAAGTTATAGCCTATAGAGTGCTGTAGGGGGTGAAGTATTTTTGTAACCCTGGTTCCCTCGACAAAAAGCCAATGAGATTTCTCCATTGGGTTTTGGATATGTGCAGAAAATAAGCTCTGTGGCAAACGTCACTTTTATGATTTTTTTTTGCAATCACCACAAGTAGAACAAACAAACAAACTACACCACGGTCGCATGACTTCCTGTCACCACCACTAAGCTAAAGATGGACTAGTGTTCAGCGTGATGACGTTTAGTAGTCTCATTTAGCCACTTGATAGCAACCGCCTTTTTAAGACATGCAAAGCTTCAAAATAAAATCTCTTAAGCTTGTTTTAACCACCGACCTTATTTCAGGCATGTAATTAAAAAAAAAAAACATTCAAAAAACCCAATGATTCAAGACGAGGGAACCGGAAGAGCAGAAATACTAACTCATTTATGGGTTTTAGGACTCATTCCTGCAGCACTATATACAGTATTCAGACAGCACAATAGTAAAATGGTATATTTTATATTCAATATGTTTATATAAATCCATTCTAATAAATGCAAATGTCCACATATATACATCTGAACATGACACTGATGAGTTTTTTCTACCATAAAAAATTAAATATTGCACATTTGATAAAACTGTAACTACAAGATTTTGCATTATCGTCAATAATCAATGTCAAGTTGTAATTTTGACTTCTTAATTTTGCGTGACAGTTGTTCCAACAGTGATATAAATTATTAGAATTCCTTGAAGCTAAATATTGCTAAAGGTCAATGAGTCGTTAGCGTTACTTTTCATTAAGTCATATATGTTTTTTGTCATAATTGTATGTGCTAGACAAGAAAAACATTTTGCTTTCCCATTTTCATTGTCGTCCTTGTAACATATAAACCTTGAAGGGTTTATAGGAACCAACCTTTAGGGATCTTTTACATGTGAAAGTTTGAGTCCCGATCTATCCAACCAACTGGCTGCACTGTCGACCAAAAACAAACTCAGCAAAGTCTTCACCTTTGACACAGTGACCCCGTGAGCTCTGGAGGTCCCATGGTGACACAGCAGCATGTCTGCATCACTTCATTTGTTTGTTTACTTTCCTCAATCAAGAGCAGCAGTTGTAAACAGTTTGACTTTATAACAGTTCAGGGCTCAAGTGAGATAACCGTTATCCATAAACTAAATGTTTTACTTCCAGTAGGTTTCATCACCTCTTCTGCTTGGACTTTGGTTATTTTCATTGGACACCTCTGGTGCTCACAAATTATTTGATTTTTTTTTTCCTTCGCATGTAGCTCAGATCTGGTGTTGTGTACAGCAAAAAGCTCAGTGAAATCCCATTTTTCCAGTTCCCAGCTGGCGGCATATATTCCTGTGTTTTATTTCTGTGCTTAATATTCAGTAGCTCCATATCCACACAAGCATTTTGCAGCATCCAGTCTGGTCTCACAGGCCACAACACTGTTGTTGGAGTCTTCAGTCTTGTCATTAATAGCTGGTTGCTAATGTGTATCTGGATCAGTGTTCCTGGCTAGTTGTGGTCCTCCGCAGTCCTCTCCGTCAGCTTCTGTTGCCATGTGTTCAGTCGAGCTGCTGGCTGGAGGGTCTGCCTCTCTGTTCTCCTCAGTTTGAGTTTAATGAAGCTGTGAGGACTGACGGCCAACACATTTAAGTCTTTTGATCTGATGATGCCAGGCAAATCTTTTGTGACAAACACTGAATGGTTCCACCACTGTGTGACAGGCCATGTGGTGGGTCATATGTAAAACCTTTATCACAAACAGAACTAAAGCGGGTTCTCTCCTGTATGAGTTATCACGAGTGACTTCAGATGGTCCTTGTGCACAAGTCTTTCATCACAAACTGAGCAGCTGAAAGGTTTCTCTTCTGTGTGAGTTCTCATGTGTGCCTTCAGTTGTCCACTTTTAATGAAACATCTACCACACACTGAGCAGCTGAAAGGTTTCTCTCCTGTGTGAGTTCTCATGTGTATCTTCAGATCTCCATTTTTAATGAAACCTTTACCACACACTGAGCAGCTGAAAGGTTTCTCTCCTGTGTGGATTCTCATGTGCATCTGTAAACTTCCACTCTGTGTAAAAGATTTCTCACAAACTGAGCAGCTGAAAGGTTTCTCTCCTGTATGAGTTCTCATGTGTCTCTTCAGCTCTCCACTTTCAATGAAACCTTTATCACACACTGAGCAGCTAAAAGGTTTCACTACTGTGTGAGTCAGCATGTGTCTCCGTAAAGGTCTACTCTGTGTAAAAGAAATACTACAAACTGAGCAGCTGAAAGGGTTTTTTCCTGTGTGAGTTCTCATGTGTCTCTTCAGATCTCTATCTTTAATGAAACCTTTATCACACACCGAGCAGCTGAAAGGGTTTTCTCCTGTATGAGTTCTCATGTGTCTCTTCGGATTTCCACTTTCAATGAAACATCTCAAATCACTGACAGGTACTTCATCAATATTCAGAGGGTTTAAACCTGACTGAGGTTCTCTGGTCTCCTTCCAGTCATCACTGTGTTCAGTCTCAGGTTCAGAAGAGTCTCCAGTCTTGTCATTAGTATCCGGTTGTAAATGTGTATCTGGATCTGAGTTCCTGGCTGGTTCTGGTCCTCCACAGTCCTCTCCATCAGCTTCTGTTATCATCTGTTCAGTTTGTCTTTCATGAAGCTGTGAGGACTGAGCTTCCTCTTCATCATCTTCTTCACTCTTCACATGGACAAGAGTGAATGGGAACTTGATATCAGCCTCCTCCAGCCCTTGAAGCTGCTCTCCCTCCTGACTGGTCCAGTGTTCCTCCTGTTCCTCTTTAATGTGGGGGGGCTCTGGGTCCTCCTGGTCCAGACTGAGGCTCCACTCCTGCTGCTCAGTGGGAACCTCTTCTTTAACCACCAACAGCTGCTGGACGTCTGCAGGAAAACAGTAAACACACACAGAGACGTTGGTGAAACAGTTGAGCAAATATTCACCTGTACATGTGAGATGCAAAATCCATGCAGGTGTTCTCAAAGAGAACCAACTTGTACTTTATGTTGGAAAACATCCGGTCATATAGATGCTGAGACAAGAAGAAAAAGGGTTTAATTAATCAACCTGCTCTGTGTAGAACCAGAGAGAGAACAGAGAAGAAGAAGTAAAGAGAACCAACCTGCTCTGTGTAGAACCAGAGAGAGAACAGAGAGAGAAGAAGAAGTAAAGAGAACCAACCTGCTCTGTGTAGCCGAAGCTGAGGGTTGAAAACAGCGTCCAGCAGTTTCCGTTGTCGCTCGTTCTCCTCTTTTGATCTAGAAAGTTCCTCCTCGTACTCTGCTATTGTTCTTTCAAACAGCCCAAATATCTCTTCAGCAGCCGCAGTTAGTCGCTGCTTCACTAACGCTCTCAGCATTTGGACTTTACACATTTTACCACAATGACAGAAACTTTTTCTCCACTCAAACTCCGTCAAAAACACAGTTTGCTCTCCATCAAACGGTCACTCTGACTAGCGCTGTGTTGCTAGCCAGCTAGCATGCTAAGCTAACTTCAGTAGCTTTGTAGGCTACCGGGAGATGAGTCAGAGGTAAAACATTCAGAATAAAAGGTGAAGAGCACAAAGTCCATTCAGACAGGTTTATCCAGACATACAGAGGCTCTGATGGAGCTCACACACACTTTCTAACCACAACAAAGGGACTGCTAACAAAAGGTCTGCTAGACGCCATCTTGCTCAAATAGTGTGAAGTTAACCACAGTGAAGAGTATAGCTTCCGGGTCAGATTAGTTGGAAGTTTCAAAATAAAAAGCCAAGAAGTGTCATTTGAAATACAGACTTAGAAAAACACACATAGGAAGATAGATCAGTTCAGTTCATCTTTATTGAAATACTCGAAGTCCATTAAAAAAAAAAACATACAACACAAAAATAATAGAAACTACCACTTTTTTATAAAAGACAGTTAAACCAATGTTTCCAAAGGGACTAAAGGTATCGTAAAACAGTAAGACTAAGATTGTCGGTAGCATGATAATGGCGTTCTGAGAATCATTTAGCCGTTATATAAATTTGTACATCAGATTTCTCAATAGAGCCTGGAACGCGTTGACTCCTGCGTTACAGAACAGCTCGCTTGCACTACACCATCTGGGTTTTTGAAGTAATATCCAGCAGGGGTCTACCTGGTGCCGCACACACCAGCTGTGACCGCTCCGTCCTCCTCGCGGCAATTAACGCTACCTCATTAATGTTAGGGTTCCCTTATAGCACTGGGTTTAAATCTTAAATACTGCCAAATAGGCGCGTTTGCTTTTCGCTTTGACACCAAATCCTCCGCCATCTCTCGGTCTGTCAACTCTCTCTCGTCTCCCGTGTGTGTGAAATATGACACCTGCTGCTCTGAGCTGACTCCTTGAAGAAAGAAATATCTGAAGAAAAATGTCAGAGAAAATGACTGAAAAATGTCTTTTAAAAAAAAGTCTGAAAAAAGGTCAAAAATAAAATGTCGGAAAAATGTCCAAAAGAAGTCTAAAAAAAATGTCTGAAAAATGTGTGAAAACAATGTCTAGAAAAAAAAGTCTAAAAAAAGAATGTCTGAAAAATGTTCAAAAAAAAGTTTCAGAAAAAAGTGTGAAAAAAAAATGTGTAGAAAGTCTGAGTAATGTCTAAAAAAAAATTCTTAAAAAACATCTGAAAAAAGATTCTGAAAAAAAGTGTTTGAAAAAAAGTCTGAAAAATATCCGGAAAAAAAGTCTAATAAAAAAAAATGTCTTAAAAAATCTGGAAAAAGTCTAAATACAAAAAGTCTGAAAAATGTCTGAAAAAAAAGTCTAAAAAAAAATTGTCCTAAAAAATGTCTGGAAAATGTCAGAAAAAAAATTCTGAAAAAGAGTCTAAAAGAAATTGTTTGAAAAAAAAGTTTTGTGGAGCTTTCAATGACAACCTAGGCCGTCCTCATGGAATCAATTGCTCATATGTCATGGAGATGTCAATAAAAGTCTTCTGCCAGAGAAGGAAAACATGTTGATCTTTCTCCAGAAGAACTGTTAAGAAATGTGTTGCTATACCGCTGTATTTTCCTTTGTAGTAAACTATTTATTTCACTGTTTTTTTTTTACATTTCCATCAGTCTACATTTGATCAAATCAACACTTGCTGTTGCAGTTGATACTCAGTTATGTTAATTTATATTCAGTACATTTTAGAAAATAAAGCAATGTTAAATGTGTTCCTAATTTGTTTAGATATTTTACTTAAAATATAACAAAAAGAACCGATAAGAGTACCGTTAAAGTTCCGGATCGATAAGCAATATCGGCAAGATTAGTAGTACTGTTAAAATCTAAACGATACCCATTCACTGACTGGGACTCCATCATTTGTCATAGAGTTTAAACCTGACTGAGGTTCTCTGGTCTCCTTCCAATCATCACTGTTATCAGTCTCAGGTTTAGAACAGTCTGCAGTGTTGTCATTAGTATCAGGTTGTAAATGTCTATCTGGATCAGAGTCCCTGGCTGGTTCTGGTCCTCCACAGTCCTCTCCATCAGCTTCTGTTTCTATCTGTTCAGTTGAGTTGGAGGCTCTGAAAGTTTTCTCGCCTGTATGAGATCTCATGTGTTTCTGTAAATGTCCACTCTGTGCAAAAGATTTAGTACAAACTGAGCAGCTGAAAGGTTTCTCTCCTGTATGAGTTCTCATGTGTGTCTTCAGATGTCCACTATCAATGAAAGCTTTACCACAAACTGAGCAACAGAAAGCTTTCTCTCCTGTGTGGATTTTCATATGTTTCTGTAAATCTCCACTCTGTGTAAAAGATTTCTTACAAACTGAGCAGTTGAAAGGTTTCTCTCCTGTGTGAGATCTCATGTGTCTCTGTAAATTCCCACTCTTGGTAAAATGTTTCTTACAAACTGAGCAGTTGACAGGTTTCTCTCCTGTGTGAGATCTCATATGTCTCTTCAGATGTCCACTATGATTGAAAACTGTATAACAAACAGAGCAACTGAAGGGTTTCTCTCCTGTGTGAGATCTCATATGTCTCTTCAGATGTCCACTATGATTGAAAGCTGTATAACAAACAAAGCAACTGAAGGGTTTCTCTCCTGTGTGGATTCTCATGTGTCTCTGTAAAGCTCCATTCTGTGTAAAAGATTTCTTACAAACTGAGCAGTTGAAAGGTTTCTCTCCTGTGTGAGATCTCATGTGTATCTTCAGATTATCACTTTGCATGAAAGTTTTATCACAAACTGAGCAACTGAAAGGCTTTTCTCCTGTGTGGATTCTCATGTGTCTCTTCAGATGATAACTTTGCATGAAAGTTTTATCACAAACTGAGCAACTGAAAGGTTTCTCTCCTGTGTGGATTATCATGTGTTTCTTCAGATATCTCTTGGTGCCAAATCTTTTACCACACTCAGGGCAGTTAAATGGTTTCTCACCAGCACTACATCTGGAATCACTGACAGGGACTTCGTAATTATTCAGACAGTTTAAACCTGACTGAGGTTCTCTGGTCTCCTTCCAGTCATCACTGTGTTCAGTCTCAGGTTCAGAAGAGTCTCCAGTCTTGTCATTAGTATCCGGTTGTAAATGTGTATCTGGATCTGAGTTCCTGGCTGGTTCTGGTCCTCCACAGTCCTCTCCATCAGCTTCTGTTTCCATCTGTTCAGTTTGTCTTTGATGAATCTGTGAGGACTGAGGCTTCTCTTCATCATCTTCTTCACTCTTCACAGGGACAGGAGAGAATGGGAACTTGGTGATATCAGCCTCCTCCAGCCCTTGAAGCTGCTCTCCCTCCTGACTGGTCCAGAGTTCCTCCTGTTCCTCTTTAATGTGGGGGGGCTCTGGTTCCTCTTTAATGTGGGGGGGCTCTGGGTCCTCTTTAATGTGGGGGGGCTCTGGTTCCTCTTTAATGTGGGGGGGCTCTGGATCCTCTTTAATGTGGGGGGGCTCTGGATCCTCTTTAATGTGGGGGGGCTCTGGATCCTCTTTAATGTGGGGGGGCTCTGGGTCCACCTGGTCCAGACTGGAGCTCCACTCCTGCTGCTCAGTGGGAACCTCTTCTTTAACCACCAACAGCTGCTGGTCGTCTGCAGGAAACAATGAAACACACATTAAGGAAACCAGGACTTTATGTTAAAGTCAAGCTTGAAATGCTGATATTAGATTTTTATGATTTTTGCGCATCATTGTCAGGAAGTAACTTCATTTATCATGGAATAGTAGTAGCAGTAGCAGTAGTAGTAGTAGTTGTAGTAGTACAGTGGAAATCGCTTCCAGTGATCACGGTTACATTGATCAACCGCTCATATAGATCAAAAAGCTTGGGGACAGAGTCATTCCTATACAAATGCTGTTTAAATAATGTGCTTATAGTAATCAAGTAGTCCGCTTACAGT
Source organism: Sebastolobus alascanus (assembly GCA_916701645.2). Classification (NCBI taxonomy): domain Eukaryota; kingdom Metazoa; phylum Chordata; class Actinopteri; order Perciformes; family Sebastidae; genus Sebastolobus; species Sebastolobus alascanus. The sequence continues at coordinate 376,447 of CAKAOJ020000075.1, read as the reverse complement.
GTTCATATCCAGACTGTATGCAGACTATTTAGAAAACTCGATTTCAAACTACATTCTGCAGCTGCACCACAATCCTGCTCACTCAAAAATATTAACATAATAATGTATTGGGGCGCCCTGATGGAGCTGGCGCCCTCTGTACCGGGGCTGGGTCCTTGCAAAGGCCGCCCGTTATCTGAATCAGGGCCCTGTACTTTATGTTTAATTACTTTCTGTCATATAGCAAGAACTCTCAAAATACAGACAGTTTATTAAATGTCCAACCAGAGAGGAGAACACGCTTGACAAATGCTACTGCAACATCAACAACGCATATCACGCCGTTCCCCGCGCTGACCTCCGACTTGCAAATGAGCTGAATGAGTTTTACTGCAGATTCGACTGTCAAAGTGCCAGCCCAGACTGCATCTCCTCTCCCCCCAGCTATCAGCAGTTAACACCATCAACACCAGCACCCCCCAGCTTTCTCCACAAGCACCCAGCCTGTGTACACCCCTTCCCCCTTTCACAACTCTTTCCATCCAGGAGGGGGAGGTCAACAGGCTTTTCAAAGCACAAAACCCCCGCAAGGCAGCCGACCCAGACGCTGTCTCACCTGCAACCCTGAAACACTGTGCAGACCAGTTGTCTCCAGTGTTTACAGGGATCTTCAACACATCTCTGGAAACCTGCAGGCTGCCTGCCTGCTTCAAAGCCTCCACCATCATCCCGGTCCCCAAGAAGCCAAGGATCACAGGTCTTCAGGATTACAGACTAGAGGTCGACCGATATGGGTTTTTTATGGCCGATGCCGATGCCGATTTTTTACTGAATCAGGACAGCCGATGGCCGATATGATGCCGATTTTATTTTGCCGATATGTTTGGCTGGTTTTCTTTGTTTCCTCCATCTGATAAAATATAACAGCTTAATAATAACAAATAATACACAAAATGTCTTAACTTAAGTAAACATTTATTGAACAACACTTATGGTCTGTCTCTCCAATTTGCACTTTGTGTCTGCACTGCGGTGCATATTTTATTTTGTGCATGATGGTTAATAGTAGTAATAGTACAGAGCTCAAAACCTTTTAAGCACCTTTCCAAAACTGTCCTAAAGCATGTTTTTTATTTATGTTTGTTGACAGACACTGTTACAAGCTATATGGCCATAATCTAATTGATCAAAAAATAATAATAACTTTGTTCACTCGTATTACACAGCCTGCTGCTCATATCTGCTGCGGACTAAACAGGCCAGTGACGTCATAGACGCTATGTAGGATCCATAGACCGTAGACACGTTTAATGAGGAAGTGAACTTTTTGCTAAATGTTTCGACAAATTGCTCGTGTTTCCGTCCTCACACGCAAACTTGCACTTATGACAAGCACTGTCAGCATCAACTCTAGTAAAGTGTAATCACGCTTTATAAGTTTAGATTTCTCCGCCATAGTTACTAAGAGCAGAAGCTCTGTGTGTGTGTGTGTGTGTGTGTGTGTGTGTGTGTGTCTGCGCTGCAGCAGCTTGTATGTGAGAGCTGCTCCGCCCCGCACACAGCTAACGTCACCTACGGAGAGAAATTCTCCGTTAGCAAAAACAGAATTGATAACGTCGGAGCATTTCATTTCTAACCAATTAAATATATAGGGTATTGAAAGAGAAGAATTTAAGCCTACCGGTTTCTCCCGGCAGAATGGCAATTTGATTGACACACAAGGGGCGGAGTCACACGTGTTCCACAGCAACAACAACACTGGGCTGCCCGCAGACGTGCCTGTTTGATAATCGGCTTAATATGCTCAGGCATCGGCCGATGCCGATTATGAAAAAATGTCAAATAATCGGCCGACCGATAAATCGGTCGACCGATAAATCGGTCGACCTCTATTACAGACCCCTCCCTCATAAACACTCAATACATCCCCCCCATTGTCTCTCTCTCTCTGGTACCGGACTGTTTGCATACTGGCAATATTTGCACTGTTAAATTTTGTTACTGTTACTTATTTCTTGTTTATATCTTATATCTTATATTTTTAATCTTATTTTATTCTAACATTTGTTATTTTTTACTGATTATTTGCACCAACGAACCAAAGCAAATTCCTAGTGTAAACCTGATACACCTGACAATAAACAAGTTTCTGATTCTGATTCAGATGCTGAGAGAAAAGATCTGAGGGAGAAGAACAAAGATTCAGATTGTTTAATGAACCAACCTGCTCTGATAGAACCAGAGAGAGAACAGAGAGAGAAGAAGTAAAGAGAACCAACCTGCTCTGTGTAGAACCAGAGAGAGAACAGAGAGAGAAGAAGAAGTAAAGAGAACCAACCTGCTCTGATAGAACCAGAGAGAGAACAGAGAGAGAAGAAGAAGTAAAGAGAACCAACCTGCTCTGTGTAGAACCAGAGAGAGAACAGAGAGAAGAAGAAGTAAAGAGAACAAACCTGCTCTGTGTAGAACCAGAGAGAGAACAGAGAGAGAAGAAGAAGTAAAGAGAACAAACCTGCTCTGTGTAGAACCAGAGAGAGAACAGAGAGAGAAGAAGTAAAGAGAACCAACCTGCTCTGTGTAGAACCAGAGAGAGAACAGAGAGAGAAGAAGAAGTAAAGAGAACCAACCTGCTCTGATAGAACCAGAGAGAGAACAGAGAGAGAAGAAGAAGTAAAGAGAACCAACCTGCTCTGTGTAGAACCAGAGAGAGAACAGAGAGAGAAGAAGTAAAGAGAACCAACCTGCTCTGTGTAGAACCAGAGAGAGAACAGAGAGAGAAGAAGAAGTAAAGAGAACCAACCTGCTCTGATAGAACCAGAGAGAGAACAGAGAGAGAAGAAGAAGTAAAGAGAACCAACCTGCTCTGTGTAGAACCAGAGAGAGAACAGAGAGAGAAGAAGAAGTAAAGAGAACCAACCTGCTCTGTGTAGAACCAGAGAGAGAAGAAGTAGTAAAGAGAACCAACCTGCTCTGTGTAGCCGAAGCTGAGGGTTGAAAACAGCGTCCAGTAGTTTCCGTTGTCGCTCGTTCTCCTCTTTTGATCTAGAAAGTTCCTCCTCGTACTCTGCTATCGTTGTTTCAAACAGCCCAAATATCTCTTCAGCAGCCGCAGTTAGTCGCTGCTTCACCAACGCTCTCAGCATTTGGACTTTACACATTTTACCACAATGACAGAAACTTTTTCTCCACTCAAACTCCGTCAAAAACACAGTTTGCTCTCCATCAAACGGTCACTCTGACTAGCGCTGTGTTGCTAACCAGCTAGCATGCTAAGCTAACCTCAGTAGCTTTGTAGGCTACCGGGAGATGAGTCAGAGGTAAAACTAGTGATGTTACGTGCTGTGCCGAGGCTTCGGAGCGTGTGTCGAGTAATCCCGGAAGTTTTCGGCGATGCGCGTATCGAGGCTTGTATCGTTTTAGACCAATGACGTCATTGATGACGTCCGAAGCCTCGCTGCCCGGCCATACCGCGTCACTGGTTCAAGAAGTGGTTCAGATCTTGGCGCGACATTTTGACAGCAGTATAAACCCCATGGGGTGCTTCTCAATTCCACATTTTTCGCCTCCTCGACTCCTCGATCCTCGATCCTCCGGCTGTGACCCGGAAATCGATCTCAGCGATCTCAATTCCTAAAATGCGTCTGGAGGAGCGAGGATCGAGGAGCGAGGAGGCTTGCCGGAGGAGCTATGAGCGAGGATACACCAGTGTATCCTCCAGTGTATCCTCCACGGAAGTTGTTTACCGACCGACACGCCCCCTTATTGGATATCGTTTATTGATTGGACGCTGCGCCGATCGGACTGATCTGATACAGGTCAACATCACTGGAGTTTTATACCGGAGTGAAGACAGATCACAGATTAAAAGTTTTATAGTTTAGTTGTCTTCTGATTCACCGTCTAGTTATTATCAGTGTTTAATTATAGATGTGAACAACAAACAGAGCATGTTGATGGTAAAGTGTTCCAGCAGCAGAAGGACCTGCAGTATCTCTGCTTCACACACCACAGGTGAAGGAGTCTGACAATGAGAGGGGTTTATAGCAGCTGATAATGAACGGACCTCAAACAACTTTCTTCATTTATTAGAAAGAATTTTCTTTTCATGATCTGTTATTTCCCCCATTAACTTTTATTAAGGATACAGTTAAAATCAGAGAGAGAAGGAGGTTCTGTCTTTTACACCTTTTACATCATTTATCCTCATTTCCATTCAGTCACATGTGAGGCTGATAATTCCTGAGCGTCGGGTTTGATAGGAGTCTTTATTAGTATTAGTACAGTTCAGACATAAACAGCTGTTAATGCCGGCTGACAGCTGATCCAGCTGTGATCAGCTGCTGCTGTCATCAGAAACGGACGTCGCTTCACGTGACGCTTCAGAGGAAAGGACGTCTCATGTCTCTACAAACATATGTCCTCTCTTCCTCTCTCCTCGAGTCTCTTCCTCGCCTCCTCCGCTCGCATCTCTCGTGGGCGGGACTAAGACGCTCCTCGAGGAGTCGAGGAGAGGAATCGAGCCGTATAAAATGACAAATGAGAAAGGCCCATGGATTCGCTTCAAAATGTGCGTTTGTGATGGTTTGAGAGTTTTGAGAGTTTGAGAGTTTGAGAGTTTTGGTATTTTGAGAGTTTGGGTATTTTGAGAGTTTTGGTATTTTGAGAGTTTGGATAATTTGAGAGTTTTGGTATTTTGAGAGTTTGGATAATTTGTGACACAGAACACTAATATTGCCCCTCCTGCCATTATATATTATATTACACTACACTACAATACAATTATTGACCAAAGGATTGGTTTACACACATAAGATGCATTACTCACAAAACAATTACAGTTTATTATACATGAATGTTATTTACTTACTAGAAAATAGACATTATACTATATATTATATAGATATAAATGGATTACATGGTAATAGATTTTTTATTCATTGTTTATAGTCATTCCCAACAGCCTTTACTTGCGCAAAATACAGATCACATGTTTAAGATCATATCTGCCTGTTTTACACTCTTTGGCCACCAGGTGGTTGCGTGTGAACATGAAGCCTCGAGTAATGAACCCTTTTCCGAACCAATTTGCTGGAAAGCTTCAATGCTTCATGAAGCTTCATCTCGCCATCACAAGGTAAAACATTCAGAATAAAAGGTGAAGAGCACAAAGTCCATTCAGACAGTTTTATCCAGAAACACAGAGGCTCTGATGGAGCTCACACACACTTTCTCACCACAACAAAGGGAATCTGCTAACAAATGGTCTGCTAGACGCCATCTTGCTCAAATAGTGTGAAGTTAACCACAGTAAAGAGTATAGCTTCCGGGTCAGATTAGTTGGGAGTTTCAAAATAAAAAGCCCAGAAGTGTCATTTGAAATACAGACTTAGAAAAACACACGTAGGAAGATAGATCAGTTCAGTTCTTCTTTATTGACATACTCGAAGTCCATTAAAAAAAAAACCATATAACACAAAAAACAATAGAAACTACCACTTTTTTTTTATAAAAGACAGTTATACCAATGTTTCCAACGGGACTAAAGGTATCGTAAAACACTAAGACTAAGATTGTCGGTAGCATGATAATGGCGTTCTGAGAATCATTTAGCCGTTATATAAATTTGTACATCAGATTTCTCAATAGAGCCTGGAACGCGTTGACTCCTGCGTTACAGAACAGCTCGCTTGCACTACACCATCTGGGTTTTTGAAGTAATATCCAGCAGGGGTCTACCTGGTGCCGCACACACCAGCTGTGACCGCTCCGTCCTCCTCGCGGAGATTAACGCTACCTCATTAACGTTAGGGTTCCCTTATAGCACTGGGTTTAAATCTGAAATATTGCCAAATAGGCGCGTTTGCTTTTCGCTTTGACACCAAATCCTCCGCCATCTCTCGGTCTGTCAACTCTCTCTCGTCTCCCGTGTGTGTGAAATATGACACCTGCTGCTCTGAGCTGACTCCTTGAGAAGCATTCACTTTCAGATTGTAGCATCCGTCGTCCGACTATCTATTGATAACATGCAGCTGATACGCCAAAATGAACTAAATGGGTTTTATTTCTGTAAAAAAAAAGCAAGACAACGGTAGGGGCGGTGGGAATGTAATGTAATCAGTGTGTGCCCGACCACCGTGTAACACCGGTAACAACGACTACCGCGACAAGCCTAACCAGCACAGACCTTGTTGACATGCTTCACTTACTGGTCTGAACTCGGAGCGCCCTCGTCTGTTCAAACAAAGCACTGAAAAAGACAAGAGAATGCAGATCAGTGCTTGTATGACTAAATGTACCTATTATGCCAATATCGCGATTCAGTTTTCAGTGTCGACGACGCATATCGTCACGTTTCATATCGCGAAATTTCACGTCACGATATTCCTTCACACTCTTATTTCTCTCCTGTATGAGTTCTCATGTGTGCCTTCAGATTTCCATTTTTAATGAAGCCTTTACCACACACTGAGCAGCTGAAAGGTTTCTCTCCTGTGTGAGTCATCATGTGTCTCTGTAAACGTCTATACTGTATAAAAGATTTCTTACAAACTGAGCAGGTTTCTGAAAGGTTTCTCTACTGTGTGAGTCATCATGTGACTCCGTACAGTTCTACTCTCTGTAAAAGAAAGATTACAAACTGAGCATCTGAAAGGTTTCTCTCCTGTGTGAGTTCTCATGTGTCTCTTCAGATCTCCACTTTTAATGAGGCCTTTACCACACACTGAGCAGCTGAAAGGTTTCTCTCCTGTGTGGGTTCTCATGTGCATCTTTAAACTTCCAGTCTGTGTAAAAGAATTCTGACAAACTGAGCAGCTGAAAGGTTTTTCTCCTGTATGAGTTCTCATGTGCCTCTTCAGAGCTCCACTGTTAATGAAACACTTACAACACATGGAGCAGCTGAAAGGTTTCTCTCCTGTATGAGTGCTCATGTGTGTCTTCAGCTGTCCATTTGTAATGAAACATTTACCACACACTGAGCAGCTGAAAGGTTTCTCTCCTGTGTGGATTCTCATGTGCACCTTTAAACTTCCAGTCTGTGTAAAAGAATTCTGACAAACTGAGCAGCTGAAAGGGTATTTTCCTGTGTGAGTTCTCATGTGTCTCTTCAGATATCTATCTTTAATGAAACCTTTATCACACACCGAGCAGCTGAAAGGGTTTTCTCCTGTATGAGTTCTCATGTGTCTCTTCGGATTTCCACTTTCAATGAAACATCTCAAATCACTGACAGGTACTTCATCATTATTCAGAGGGTTTAAACCTGACTGAGGTTCTCTGGTCTCCTTCCAGTCATCACTGTGTTCAGTCTCAGGTTCAGAAGAGTCTCCAGTCTTGTCACTAGTATCCGGTTGTAAATGTGTATCTGGATCTGAGTTCCTGGTTGGTTCTAGTCCTCCACAGTCCTCTCCATCAGCTTCTGTTTCCATCTGTTCAGTTTGTCTTTCATGAAGCTGTGAGGACTGAGGCTTCTCTTCATCATCTTCTTCACTCTTCACATGGACAGGAATGAATGGGAACTTGATATCAGCCTCCTCTAGTGCTTGAAGCTGCTCTCCCTCCTGACTGGTCCAGAGTTCCTCCTGTTCCTCTTTAATGTGGGGGGGCTCTGGGTCCTCCTGGTCCAGACTGGAGCTCCACTCCTGCTGCTCAGGGGGAACCTCTTCTTTAACCACCAGCAGCTGCTGGACATCTGCAGGAAAACAGTAAACACACGCAGAGATGTTACAGAGAAGTTTTAGTAAAACAGTTGAACAAATAGTCTCCTGTACATACACTGTTTTTCCCGCCTTTATTCCCTCTTATGCTCCCTGTGCACAGTTGCCAAACTCAGACTGACTGACCACCAGCAGGTCATCAGTCATCACATGACAAAACAACCGGACGGTTGTAGCTGGTGATTTGAACCAAACAGCCCTCAGAACAGATTTAAATGTCACATGTTATTTGACATCACCTTCACAGGAGAACGATCCTTCCTGCTTCCTAAACAGTCGGCAGCGTCCTGCCTGAATGACTCCAGCCCTGTAGCACTACCCACCATTGTTATTAAGTTTTCAGAGAAACTGCATCCCAGTCAGTCTGAACACCCAGCAGTTTGCATTTTGTGCCGACAGATCCACAGAGGATGAAACCAATCTGGTTATCACACTCTGCAATGGAATATTAACCTTCATCACCAACAGACAGTAAGGACTGGCAGTAGAGCCGTCACTCTCTATGATTGGTAAGGATATCACGGTGCGGAAATTCTCCCACCAGTTAATAAACTTGTGACAACACCGGTGTTACCGATTACACCGAACATTTTATAAGAAAACATGACGGTTTATATATGTACAGCGCTTACTTTGATCTTAAATAACGTTGGATGGCTGTGTGTCTGGCCGCTTTTGCTGCGGGGCTGCAGGTTTCCACTTGGCGGCAGCAGCACACACCGGCTGTGACCGCTCCGTCCTCCGCACAACGATTGCCTCATTAACATTATGGTTCCCTTATAGGATTGGGGTTTAAATCCGAAATATTGACAAATAGGCGCTTTTGCTATTCGATTTGATATCAAATCCTCCGCCAACATAGTTTCGGATTAGGTTATTTCTTGGTGAACAGCAGCTGGGAGAAGTCACTTACATGAGTATCTGATGATTGCAACTAGCGGTATCCACCTAGCTTAGCATAAAGACCGGGAAACAGGAAGCTAGCCTGGCTCTGTGCAAGGTTTACATCTAAAGCTCACTGATTAACTTGTTGTATCTCGTTTGTTCAATTTGTAAACCTACTGCTGCTGGAAGTCTACAAGACAGAGACAACACACAGAGGAAATACTAAAACCAATGATAATAATAATAATAATAATCCTGCTAATGATATCAATAATAATAAGAATAGTAACAGTAATAATTATAACAATAAATAATAATAATAATAATCATAATCATAATAATAATAATAATAATAATAATAATGAGGGTGAAAGTCCAGACTTCAAGCACTCTGGAGTTAGTTTCGTTAAAGATGTACCTGCATAAACACTAGACAACAAACAAATCTGAGTTATCAATGCTTTCTGATGCTATGAAATATATATGTAAATACAAAATGATATAGTATAATATAATACTACGTGGCATATCATTTTATTTTCTGGTTCCATTCATACAATAAACATTTAGCAGAACATTTCTGTTTTGCTCATCAAAGGCAAAACATGTTCTAACACTATATATAATTTAGGAATGCACTGATACCGATACTGGATACTCGGATATCGGGCCGATACTGACTTAAATTGTTGGATCGGATATCGGTGACAATGGGGCCGATCTATTAAATTCAATTCTGTGTTTATATACTATATACATTATATATTGGAATTTTACTTCCTGTTTCAGTTTTGACCAATTTGTTGCTGCATTCAAAAAGGTTTACACTTGAATTGTAATTTCTGTTAATTTTCAAGATTTTTTACCAAGTTGTTGGTGTAGGATTTATTATTTTAATAATAAAGAACAATTTAATAAATGTATATCTAAGGATATATTGGTCACATTGTGTTTTACAAAGTTAGGAAAGCAATGTTAAAGTCAAGCCTGATGTGTGTTTTTTTTTTACACATAACAGAATGATCCCAGCCACTTCCACACAGTGAGACATACAGCTTATTAATTAAACACTGGTATCGGATCGGTACTGAAAAAGTTGGATGGTGCATCTCTAATGTAATTAACTCTTTTATGTGACAATTACATGAATAGATGTTTAGAATTCAACAAGCTGCATGTTCTCATCTTTGGGATGAACTTGAACCAGCAAACATGTGAGATGCAAAATCCATGCAGGTGTTCTCAATGAGAACCAACTTGTACTTTATGTTGGAATACTTCCGGTCATATAGATGCTGAGAGAACAGATCTGGAAGAGGAAAAAGAAGAGTGTTTAATGAACCAACCTGCTCTGTGTAGAACCAGAGAGAGAACAGAGAGAGAAGAAGTAAAGAGAACCAACCTGCTCTGTGTAGAACCAGAGAGAGAACAGAGAGAGAAGAAGAAGTAAAGACAACCAACCTGCTCTGTGTAGAACCAGAGAGAGAACAGAGAGAGAAGAAGTAAAGAGAACCAACCTGCTCTGTGTAGAACCAGAGAGAGAACAGAGAGAGAAGAAGAAGTAAAGAGAACCAACCTGCTCTGTGTAGCCGAAGCTGAGGGTTGAAAACAGCGTCCAGTAGTTTCCGTTGTCGCTCGTTCTCCTCTTTTGATCTAGAAAGTTCCTCCTCGTACTCTGCTATCGTTCTTTCAAACAGCCCAAATATCTCTTCAGCAGCCGCAGTTAGTCGCTGCTTCACCAACGCTCTCAGCATTTGGACTTTACACATTTTACCACAATGACAGAAACTTTTTCTCCACTCAAACTCCGTCAAAAACACAGTTTGCTCTCCATCAAACGGTCACTCTGACTAGCGCTGTGTTGCTAGCCAGCTAGCATGCTAAGCTAACTTCAGTAGCTTTGTAGGCTACCGGGAGATGAGTCAGAGGTAAAACATTCAGAATAAAAGGAGAAGGAGCACAAAGTCCATTCAGACAGGTTTATCCAGACATACAGAGGTTCTGGTGGAGCTCACACACACTTTCTCTACACAACAAAGAGACTCTGCTAACAAAAGGTCTGCTAGACGCCATCTTGCTCAAATAGTGTGAAGTTAACCACAGTAAAGAGTATAGCTTCCGGGTCAGATTAGTTGGGAGTTTCAAAATAAAAAGCCCAGAAGTGTCATTTGAAATACAGACTTAGAAAAACACACATAGGGAGATAGATCAGTTCAGTTCATCTTTATTGAAATACTCGAAGTCCATTAAAAAAAAAAATATACAACACAAAAAATAATAGAAACTACCACTTTTTTATAAAAGACAGTTAAACCAATGTTTCCAACGGGACTAAAGGTATCGTAAAACACTAAGACTAAGATTGTCGGTAGCATGATAATGGCGTTCTGAGAATCATTTAGCCGTTATATAAATTTGTACATCAGATTTCTCAATAGAGCCTGGAACGCGTTGACTCCTGCGTTACAGAACAGCTCGCTTGCACTACACCATCTGGGTTTTTGAAGTAATATCCAGCAGGGGTCTACCTGGTGCCGCACACACCAGCTGTGACCGCTCCGTCCTCCTCGCGGCAATTAACGCTACCTCATTAACGTTAGGGTTCCCTTATAGCACTGGGTTTAAATCTTAAATATTGCCAAATAGGCGCGTTTGCTTTTCGCTTTGACACCAAATCCTCCGCCATCTCTCGGTCTGTCAACTCTCTCTCGTCTCCCGTGTGTGTGAAATATGACACCTGCTGCTCTGAGCTGACTCCTTGAAGAAAGAAATATCTGAAGAAAAATGTCAGAGTAAATGACTGAAAAATGTCTTTTAAAAAAAAGTCTGAAAAAAGGTCAAAAATAAAATGTCGGAAAAATGTCAAAAAGAAGTCTAAAAAAAATGTCTGAAAAATGTGTGAAAACAATGTCTAGAAAAAAAAGTCTAAAAAAAGAATGTCTGAAAAATGTTCAAAAAAAAGTTTCAGAAAAGAGTGTGAAAAAAAAATGTGTGAAAAGTCTGAGTAATGTCTAAAAAAAAATTCTTAAAAAACGTCTGAAAAAAGATTCTGAAAAAAAGTGTTTGAAAAAAAGTCTGAAAAATATCCGGAAAAAAAGTCTAATAAAAAAAAATGTCTTAAAAAATCTGGAAAAAGTCTAAAAACAAAAAGTCTGAAAAATGTCTGAAAAAAAAGTCTAAAAAAAAAAATTGTCCTAAAAAATGTCTGGAAAATGTCAGAAAAAAAATTCTGAAAAAAGTCTAAAAGAAATTGTTTGAAAAAAAAGTTGTTTGTGGAGCTTTCAATCACAACCTAGGCCATCCTCATGGAATCAATTGCTCATATGTCATGGAGATGTCAATAAAAGTCTTCTGCCAGAGAAGGAAAACATGTTGATCTTTCTCCAGAAGAACTGTTAAGAAATGTGTTGCTATACTGCTGTATTTTCCTTTGTAGTAAACTATTTATTTCACTGTTTTTTTTTTACATTTCCATCAGTCTACATTTGATCAAATCAACACTTGCTGTTGCAGTTGATACTCAGTTATGTTAATTTATATTCAGTACATTTTAGAAAATAAAGCAATGTTAATTGTGTTCCTAATTTGTTTAGATATTTTACTTAAAATATAACAAAAAGAACCGATAAGAGTACCGTTAAAGTTCCGGATCGATAAGCAATATCGGCAAGATTAGTAGTACTGTTAAAATCTAAACGATACCCATTCACTGACTGGGACTACAACATTTGTCATAGAGTTTAAACCTGACTGAGGTTCTCTGGTCTCCTTCCAATCATCACTGTTATCAGTCTCAGGTTCAGAACAGTCTCCAATGTTGTCATTAGTATCAGGTTGTAAATGTCTATGTGGATCAGAGTCCCTGGCTGGTTCTGGTCCTCCACAGTCCTCTCCATCAGCTTCTGTTTCTATCTGTTCAGTTGAGTTGGAGGCTCTGAAAGGTTTCTCGCCTGTATGAGATCTCATGTGTTTCTGTAAATATCCACTCTGTGCAAAAGATTTAGTACAAACTGAGCAGCTGAAAGGTTTCTCTCCTGTATGAGTTCTCATGTGTGTCTTCAGATGTCCACTATCAATGAAAGCTTTACCACAAACTGAGCAACAGAAAGCTTTCTCTCCTGTGTGGATTTTCATATGTTTCTGTAAACCTCCACTCTGTGTAAAAGATTTATTACAAACTGAGCAGCTGAAAGGTTTCTCTCCTGTGTGAGATCTCATATGTCTCTTCAGATGTCCACTATCAATGAAAGCTTTATCACAAACTGAGCAACAGAAAGCTTTCTCTCCTGTGTGGATTTTCATATGTTTCTGTAAAGCTCCACTCTGTGTAAAAGATTTCTTACAAACTGAGCAGTTGAAAGGTTTCTCTCCTGTGTGAGATCTCATGTGTCTCTGTAAATTCCCACTCTTGGTAAAATGTTTCTTACAAACTGAGCAGTTGACAGGTTTCTCTCCTGTGTGAGATCTCATGTGTCTCTGTAAATTCCCACTCTTGGTAAAATGTTTATTACAAACTGAGCAGTTGACAGGTTTCTCTCCTGTGTGAGATCTCATATGTCTCTTCAGATGTCCACTATGATTGAAAGCTGTATAACAAACAAAGCAACTGAAGGGTTTCTCTCCTGTGTGGATTCTCATGTGTTTCTGTAAATCTCCACTCTGTGTAAAAGAGTTCTTACAAACTGAGCAGTTGAAAGGTTTCTCTCCTGTGTGAGATCTCATGTGTCTCTTCAGATTATCACTTTGTATGAAAGTTTTATCACAAACTGAGCAACTGAAAGGCTTTTCTCCTGTGTGGATTCTCATGTGTCTCTTCAGAGGATAACTTTGCATGAAAGTTTTATCACAAACTGAGCAACTGAAAGGTTTCTCTCCTGTGTGAGATCTCATGTGTGTCTTCAGACTTCCCCTCATACTGAAAGCTTTATCGCAAACAGAGCAACTGAAAGGTTTCTCTCCTGTGTGAGATCTCATGTGTGTCTTCAGACTTCCACTAATACTGAAAGCTTTATCGCAAACAGAGCAGCTGAAAGGTTTCTCTCCTGTGTGGATTACCATGTGTTTCTTCAGATATCTCTTGGTGCCAAATCTTTTACCACACTCAGGGCAGTTAAATGGTTTCTCACCAGCACTACATCTGGAATCACTGACAGGGACTTCGTAATTATTCAGACAGTTTAAACCTGACTGAGGTTCTCTGGTCTCCTTCCAGTCATCACTGTTTTCAGTCTCAGGTTCAGAAGAGTCTCCTGTCTTGTCAACAGTATCTGGTTCTGGATGTCTATCTGGATCTGAGTTCCTGGCTGGTTCTGGTCCTCCACAGTCCTCTCCATCAGCTTCTGTTTCCATCTGTTCAGTTTGTCTTTGATGAAGCTGTGAGGACTGAGGTTTTTCTTCATCATCTTCTTCACTCTTCACAGGGACAGGAGTGAATGGGAACTTGATATCAGCCTCCTCCAGCCCTTGAAGCTGCTCTCCCTCCTGACTGGTCCAGAGTTCCTCCTGTTCCTCTTTAATGTGGGGGGGATCTGGTTCCTCTTTAATGTGGGGGGGCTCTGGGTCCTCTTTAATGTGGGGGGGCTCTGGGTCCTCTTTAATGTGGGGGGGCTCTGGGTCCTCTTTAATGTGGGGGGGCTCTGGGTCCACCTGGTCCAGACTGGAGCTCCACTCCTGCTGCTCAGTGGGAACCTCTTCTTTAACCACCAACAGCTGCTGGTCGTCTGCAGGAAACACTGAAACACACATTAAGGAAACCAGGACTTTATGTTAAAGTCAAGCTTGAAATGCTGATATTAGATTTGTATGATTTTTGTGCATCATTGTCAGGAAGTAACTTCATTTATCATGTAATAGTAGTAGCAGTAGTAGTTGTAGTAGTTAGTTGTAGTAGTACAGTGGAAATCGCTTCCAGTGATCACGGTTACATTGATCAACCGCTCATATAGATCAAAAAGCTTGGGGACAGAATAGTTCCTATACAAATGCTGTTTAAATAATTTGCTTATAGTAATCAAGTAGTCCGCTTACAGTGTTCATATCCAAACTGTATGCAGACTATTTAGAAAACTTGATTTCAAACTACATTCTGCAGCTGCACCACAATCCTGCTCACTCAAAAATATTAACATAATAATGTATTGGGGCGCCCTGATGGAGCTGGCGCCATATGTGCCAAGGCTGGGTCTTTGCAAAGGCCACCCGTTTTCTGAATCAGAGCCCTGTACTTTATGTTTAATTACTTTCTGTCATATAGCAAGAACTCTCAAAATACAGACAGTTTATTAAATGTCCAACCAGAGAGGAGAACACGCTTGACAAATGCTACTGCAACATCAACAACGCATATCACGTCGTTCCCCGCGCTGACCTCCGACTTGCAAATGAGCTGAATGAGTTTTACTGCAGATTCGACTGTCAAAGTGCCAGCACAGACTTCATCTCCTCTCCCCCCAGCCATCAGCAGTTAACACCATCAACACCAGCACCCCCCAGCTTTCTCCACAAGCACCCAGCCTGTGCACACCCCTTCTCCCTTTCACATCTCTTTCCATCCAGGAGTGGGAGGTCAACAGGCTTTTCAAAGCACAAAACCCCCGCAAGGCAGCCGACCCAGACACTGTCTCACCTGCAACCCTGAAACACTGTGCAGACCAGTTGTCTCCAGTGTTTACAGGGATCTTCAACACATCCCTGAAACCTGCAGGCTGCCTGCCTGCTTCAAAGCCTCCACCATCATCCCGGTCCCCAAGAAGCCAAGGATCACAGGTCTTCAGGATTACAGACTAGAGGTCGACCGATATGGGTTTTTTATGGCCGATGCCGATGCCGATTTTTTACTGAATCAGGACAGCCGATATATGATGCCGATTTTATTTTGCCGATATGTTTGGCTGGTTTTCTTTGTTTCCTCCATCTGATAAAATATAACAGCTTAATAATAACAAATAATACACAAAATGTCTTAACTTAAGTAAACATTTATTGAACAACACTTATGGTCTGTCTCTCCAATTTGCACTTTGTGTCTGCACTGCAGTGCATATTTTATTTTGTGCATGATGGTTAATAGTAGTAATAGTACAGAGCTCAAAACCTTTTAAGCACCTTTCCAAAACTGTCCTAAAGCATGTTTTTTATTTATGTTTGTTGACAGACACTGTTACAAGCTATATGGCCATAATCTAATTGATCAAAAAATAATAATAACTTTGTTCACTCGTATTACACAGCCTGCTGCTCATATCTGCTGCGGACTACAAACAGGCCAGTGACGTCATAGAGGCTATGAAGGACCCGTAGACCGTAGACACGTTTAATGAGGAAGTGAACTTTTTGCTAAATGTTTCGACAAATTGCTCGTGTTTCCGTCCTCACACGCAAACTTGCACTTATGACAAGCACTGTCAGCATCAACTTTAGTAAAGTGTAATCACGCTTTATAAGTTTAGATTTCTCCGCCATAGTTACTAAGAGCAGAAGCTCTGTGTGTGTCTGCGCTGCAGCAGCGTGTCTGTGAGAGCTGCTCCGCCCCGCACACAGCTAACGTCACCTACGGAGAGAAATTCTCCGTTAGCAAAAACAGAATTGATAACGTCGGAGCATTTCATTTCTAACCAATTAAATATATAGGGTTTTGAAAGAGAAGAATTTAAGCCTACTGGTTTCTCCCGGCAGATTGGCAATTTGATTGACACAAGGGGCGGAGTCACACGTGTTCCACAGCAACAACAACACTGGGCTGCCCGCAGATGTGCCTGCTTGATAATCGGCCTAATATGCTCAGGCATCGGCCGATGCCGATTATGAAAAAATGTCAAATAATCGGCCCGATTAATCGGCCGACTGATAAATCGGTCGACCTCTATTACAGACCCCTCCCTCATAAACACTCAATACATCCCCCCCATTGTCTCTCTCTCTCTGGTACCGGACTGTTTGCATACTGGCAATATTTGCACTGTTAAATTTTGTTACTGTTACTTATTTCTTGTTTATATCTTATATCTTATATTTTTAATCTTATTTTATTCTAACATTTTAATTATTCTGTTGTTATTTTTTACTGCTTATTTGCACCAACGAACCAAAGCAAATTCCTAGTGTAAACCTGATACACCTGACAATAAACAAGTTTCTGATTCTGATTCAGATGCTGAGAGAACAGATCTGAGGGAGAAGAACAAAGATTCAGATTGTTTAATGAACCAAACTGCTCTGATAGAACCAGAAAGAGAACAGAGAAGAGAAATATGAAGTAAAGAGACCAACCTCTACTGTATAGAGCCAGAAGAGAACAGAGAGAGGAAGAAGAAGTAAAGGAACCAACTGCTCTGTGTAGAACCAGTGAGAGAACAGAGAGAGAATTAGAAGTAAAGAAACCAACCTGCTCTATAGAGCCAGAAGAGAACAGAGAGCGAAGACGAATAAAGAGAACCAACCTGCTCTTGTATAACCAGAGAGAGAACAGAGAGAAAGAAGAATTAAAGAGAACCACCAGCTCTGTGATAACCAAGAGAGAACAGAGAGAAGAAGAAGTAAAGAGAACCAACCTGCTCTGTGTAGAACCAGAGAGAGAACAGAGAGAGAGAAGAAGTAAAGAGAACCAACCTGCTCCGTGTAGCCGAAGCTGAGGGTTGAAAACAGCGTCCAGTAGTTTCCGTTGTCGCTCGTTCTCCTCTTTTGATCTAGAAAGTTCCTCCTCGTACTCTGCTATCGTTCTTTCAAACAGCCCAAATATCTCTTCAGCAGCCGCAGTTAGTCGCTGCTTCACCAACGCTCTCAGCATTTGGACTTTACACATTTTACCACAATGACAGAAACTTTTTCTCCACTCAAACTCCGTCAAAAACACAGTTTGCTCTCCATCAAACGGTCACTCTGACTAGCGCTGTGTTGCTAACCAGCTAGCATGCTAAGCTAACTTCAGTAGCTTTGTAGGCTACCGGGAGATGAGTCAGAGGTAAAACTTTCAGAATAAAAGGTGAAGAGCACAAAGTCCATTCAGACAGGTTTATCCAGACATACAGAGGTTCTGGTGTAGCTCACACACACTTTCTCTACACAACAAAGTAGTGATGTTACGTGCTGTGCCGAGGCTTCGGAGCTTGTGTCGAGTAATTCAGGAAGTTTTCCTCGGTGCGCGTATCGAGGCTTGTATCGTTTTAGACCAATGACGTCATTGATGACGTCCGAAGCCTCGCTGCCCGGCCATACCGCGTCACTGGTTCAAGAAGTGGTTCAGATCTTGGCACACATAATATGCATTACTCACAAAACAATTACAGTTTATTATACATGTATGTTATTTACTTATTGAAAATAGACATTATACTATATATTATATAGATATAAATGGATTACATGGTAATAGATTTTTTTTCATTGTTTATAGCCTTTACTGGCGCAAAATACAGATCACATGGTTAAGATCATAGCTGCCTGTTTTACACTCTTTGGCCACCAGGTGGTTGCGTGTGCACATGAAGCCTCGAGTAATGAACCCTTTTCCGAACCAATTTGCTGGAAAGCTTCAATGCTTCATGAAGCTTCATCTCACCATCACTACAACAAAGACACTCTGCTGTTTCTACTCACGTCAGGCGCCATATTGCTCAAAGATGAACATCCGGTTCCGCTGCAACTTGGTGGGTAACTTACAAAATAAAAGCTCCTGAACTTATACAAAGAATATTTCATTATTGCCATCTTAAATTACTTGTTACTAACTTGGAAACAACAGCTTCAGAATAATTTCTCAATACGAGGTCCAAATAAGTTGTTGTTTCTGAA
Source organism: Sebastolobus alascanus (assembly GCA_916701645.2). Classification (NCBI taxonomy): domain Eukaryota; kingdom Metazoa; phylum Chordata; class Actinopteri; order Perciformes; family Sebastidae; genus Sebastolobus; species Sebastolobus alascanus. The sequence goes on along the minus strand of CAKAOJ020000075.1, from coordinate 358,079 downwards.
GCTTTCAACCACAACCTGTTCCGTCCTCAGGGACTCTATTGCTCACATGTCATTAAATGACGTATTAAAATGTCATTCATGTTGTGGCACACTATGGTGGGATATCTTTTCAAGGAGTAGAGAAAAAAAGAAACATATATGGGATGAATGAAGCAGCTCTCTCAGTTCTTGTGTTGCCTTTATTAAGACCTTTCAGTTTGGGAAACACTCGCTGCTTTTCACTGATTCAACCAACTCAGTTTGAGAAAGACACATATTTTATTACATTTTCAGAGCTCTGAGAATACAAAGAACCATAAAAAACTACAGCAACCAAGTCAAATAAACAAGTAAACAAAACATCAAATATTTAAATGCTCCGATCAATACATTTACTCCCTCTCTAAAACACCACTTCCTGTTTGATGGTTACCTATAGCAACCCTTATAGCCGGGACACACTGGACACGCGAGCAGCGCGGCTCGGCTTAATCGCTTCTAGAGATATGAAGTCTCGCCTATTTTGACAGTGATGATCTTTTGACATAGTGACATCACACCAGCAACATTACTACAGTTTCAATCTCTACATCTGTAGAATATGTCACAGATATGAAAACAGTTAATATTTATTTTTAAATCAACATTTCCTGTTTCCATTTCTAAATAAAAGCCCTCTCGTGTTTTTTCTGTTGACAGAGATCCTTCATCTGTTAATACAACGCTTTTATTCTGAAATATTTACAGGAAAGTGTTGTGGAAAATGCAGTAACTTGCACAGCTTCATAGATTAATAGAGTACCGACTTTTATTTGAGTTTTACTATTTACAAATGAGCATATGCTTCTTAATCTTTTTCAGTCTAAAATAAATCTAAATGACATTTATACTGAAGTGAAATGGCGATTATGAAAGGTAAACTCTATGTAGAAAGAAACAGCTGGCAAAGCAAACCATAAACCCTCAAAACAAATATCACAGCAGAAGTCTCCCTCCTTCATTTTCAAGTTTACTCTGAGCCAACTGCATGGATCAAATTATTAATATCCATTAGAACACTTTGCATTCAGCATGTGAGCCAATAGGAACAGAGACACAACGTAACTAAAGGTGGAGCTCTACAAAGGCCTGCCTACCACCCCCATGGCTGAAGATCCTGTGATGTGGTGGTGGGAGAAGAGAGCTACTCTGCTCCTCCTCACAAACATTACAACAAGTTACCTCTGAGCTCAAGCCTCCTCCACCCCTAGCCAGAGGGTATTTATGACTGCAGGGAACACTATAAAGTAGGAGAGGTCCCAACTTCTGCCAGAGAAGGAAAACATGTTGATCTTTCTCCAGAAGAACTGTTAAGAAATGTGTTGCTATACCGCTGTGTTTTCCTTTGCAGAAAACTGTTTATTTCATTAGTTTTTTTTAACATTTCCATCAGTCTACATTTGATCAAATCAACACTTGCTGTTGCAGTTGATACTCAATTATGTTAATTTATATTCAGTACATTTTAGAAAATAAAGCAATGTTAATTCTGTTCCTAATACTGTTAAAATCTAAACGATACCCATTCACTGACTGGGACTACATCATTTGTCAAAGAGTTTAAACCTGACTGAGGTTCTCTGGTCTCCTTCCAGTCATCACTGTTATCAGTCTCAGGTTCAGAACAGTCTCCAGTGTTGTCATTAGTATCAGGTTGTAAATGTCTATCTGGATCAGAGTCCCTGGCTGGTTCTGGTCCTCCACAGTCCTCTCCATCAGCTTCTGTTTCTATCTGTTCAGTTGAGTTGGAGGCTCTGAAAGGTTTCTCGCCTGTATGAGATCTCATGTGTTTCTGTAAATGTCCACTCTGTGCAAAATATTTAGTACAAACTGAGCAGCTGAAAGGTTTCTCTCCTGTGTGAGATCTCATGTGTGTCTTCAGACTTCCACGAATACTGAAAGCTTTATCGCAAACCGAGCAACTGAAAAGTTTCTCTGCTGTATGAGTTCTCATGTGTGTCTTCAGATGTCCACTATCAATGAAAGCTTTACCACAAACTGAGCAACAGAAAGCTTTCTCTCCTGTGTGGATTTTCATATGTTTCTGTAAATCTCCACTCTGTGTAAACAATTTATTACAAACTGAGCAGCTGAAAGGTTTCTCTCCTGTGTGGCTTCTCATGTGTTTCTGTAAATCTCCACTCTGTGTAAAAGATTTATTACAAACTGAGCAGCTGACAGGTTTCTCTCCTGTGTGAGATATCATATGTCTCTTCAGATGTCCACTATCAATGAAAGCTTTACCATAAACTGAGCAACAGAAAGCTTTCTCTCCTGTGTGGATTTTCATATGTTTCTGTAAATCTCCACTATGTGTAAAAGATTTCTTACAAACTGAGCAGTTGAAAGGTTTCTCTCCTGTGTGAGATCTCATGTGTGTCTTCAGATGTTCACTTTGAAAGAAAGCTTTATCACAAACTGAGCAGCTGAATGGTTTCTCTCCTGTGTGAGATCTCATGTGTCTCTGTAAATTCCCACTCTTGGTAAAATGTTTCTTACAAACTGAGCAGTTGACAGGTTTCTCTCCTCTGTGAGATTTCATGTGTGTCTTCAGATGTCCACTATGATTGAAAGCTGTATAACAAACAGAGCAGCTGAAGGGTTTCTCTCCTGTGTGGATTCTCATGTGTCTCTGTAAATCTCCACTCTGTGTAAAAGATTTCTTACAAACTGAGCAGTTGAAAGGTTTCTCTCCTGTGTGAGATCTCATGTGTATCTTCAGATTATCACTTTGTATGAAAGTTGTATCACAAACTGTGCAACTGAAAGGCTTTTCTCCTGTGTGGATTCTCATGTGTCTCTTCAGATGATAACTTTGCTTGAAAGTTTTATCACAAACTGAGCAACTGAAAGGTTTCTCTCCTGTGTGGATTATCATGTGTTTCTTCAGATATCTCTTGGTGCCAAATCTTTTACCACACTCAGGGCAGTTAAATGGTTTCTCACCAGCACCACATCTGGAATCACTGACAGGGACTTCGTAATTATTCAGACATTTTAAACCTGACTGAAGTTCTCTGGTCTCCTTCCAGTCATCACTGTGTTCAGTCTCAGGTTCAGAAGAGTCTCCAGTCTTGTCATTAGTATCCGGTTGTAAATGTGTATCTGGATCTGAGTTCCTGGCTGGTTCTGGTCCTCCACAGTCCTCTCCATCAGCTTCTGTTTCCATCTGTTCAGTTTGTCTTTGATGGAGCTGTGAGGACTGAGGTTTTTCTTCATCATCTTCTTCACTCTTCACAGAGACAGGAGTGAATGGGAACTTGATATCAGCCTCCTCCAGCCCTTGAAGCTGCTCTCCCTCCTGACTGGTACAGACTTCCTCCTGTTCCTCTTTAATGTGGGGGGGCTCTGGGTCCTCTTTAATGTAGGGGGGCTCTGGGTCCACCTGGTCCAGACTGGAGCTCCACTCCTGCTGCTCAGTGGGAATCTCTTCTTTAACCACCAACAGCTGCTGGTCGTCTGCAGGAAACACTGAAACACACATTAAGGAAACCAGGACTTTATGTTAAAGTCAAGCTTGAAATGCTGATGTTAGATTTTTATGATTTTTGTGCATCATTGTCAGGAAGTAACTTCATTTATCATGTAATAGTAGTAGCAGTAGTAGTTAGTTGTAGTAGTACAGTGGAAATCGCTTCCAGTGATCACGGTTACATTGATCAACCGCTCATATAGATCAAAAAGCTTGGGGACAGAGTCATTCCTATACAAATGCTGTTTAAATAATTTGCTTATAGTAATCAAGTAGTCCGCTTAAAGTGTTCATATCCAGACTGTATGCGGACTATTTAGAAAACTCGATTTCAAACTACATTCTGCAGCTGCACCACAATCCTGCTCACTCAAAAATATTAACATTATAATGTATTGGGGCGCCCTGGTGGAGCGGGCGCCATATGTGCCAAGGCTGGGTCCTTGCAAAGGCCGCCCGTTTTCTGAATCAGAGCCCTGCACTTTATGTTTAATTACTTTCTATCATATAGCAAGAACTATCAAAATACAGACAGTTTATTAAATGTCCAACCAGAGAGGAGAACACGCTTGACAAATGCTACTGCAACATCAACAACGCATATCACGCCGTTCCCCGCGCTGACCTCCGACTTGCAAATGAGCTGAATGAGTTTTACTGCAGATTCGACTGTCAAAGTGCCAGCCCAGAATGCATCTCCTCTCCCCCCAGCTATCAGCAGTTAACACCATCAACACCAGCACCCCCCAGCTTTCTCCACAAGCACCCAGCCTGTGTACACCCCTCCCCCCTTTCACAACTATTTCCATCCAGGAGTGGGAGGTCAACAGGCTTTTCAAAGCACAAAACCCCCGCAAGGCAGCCGACCCAGACGCTGTCTCACCTGCAACCCTGAAACACTGTGCAGACCAGTTGTCTCCAGTGTTTACAGGGATCTTCAACACATCTCTGGAAACCTGCAGGCTGCCTGCCTGCTTCAAAGCCTCCACCATCATCCCGGTCCCCAAGAAGCCAAGGATCACAGGTGTTCAGGATTACAGACCCTTCCCTCATAAACACTCAATACATCCCCACATCCCCCATTGTCTCTCTCTCTCTCTCTGACTGTTTGCACACCAGCAATATTTGCACTGTTACATTTTGTTACTGTTACTGTTTATATTTTTATACTATGTTTATTTCTTGTTTATATCTTATATTGTATATTGGTAGATTTAAATTTTTTTAATCTTATTTCATTCTAACATTTTAATTGTTCTGTTGTTATTTTTTACTGCTTATTTGCACCAACGAACCAAAGCAAATTCCTAGTGTAAACCTGATACACCTGACAACAAACAAGTTTCTGATTCTGATTCAGATGCTGAGAGAAAAGATCTGAGGGAGAAGAAAGAAGATTCAGATTGTTTAATGAACCAACCTGCTCTGATAGAACCAGAGAGAGAAAAGAGAGAGAAGAAGAAGTAAAGAGAACCAACCTGCTCTGTGTAGAACCAGAGAGAGAACAGAGAGAGAAGAAGAAGTAAAGAGAACCAACCTGCTCTGTGTAGAACCAGAGAGAGAACAGAGAGAAGAAGAAGTAAAGAGAACCAACCTGCTCTGTGTAGAACCAGAGAGAGAACAGAGAGAAGAAGAAGTAAAGAGAACCAACCTGCTCTGTGTAGAACCAGAGAGAGAACAGAGAGAGAAGAAGAAGTAAAGAGAACCAACCTGCTCTGTGTAGAACCAGAGAGAGAACAGAGAGAAGAAGAAGTAAAGAGAACCAACCTGCTCTGTGTAGAACCAGAGAGAGAACAGAGAGAGAAGAAGTAAAGAGAACCAACCTGCTCTGTGTAGAACCAGAGAGAGAACAGAGAGAGAAGAAGAAGTAAAGAGAACCAACCTGCTCTGTGTAGAACCAGAGAGAGAACAGAGAGAGAAGAAGAAGTAAAGAGAACCAACCTGCTCTGTGTAGAACCAGAGAGAGAACAGAGAGAGAAGAAGAAGTAAAGAGAACCAACCTGCTCTGTGTAGCCGAAGCTGAGGGTTGAAAACAGCGTCCAGTAGTTTCCGTTGTCGCTCGTTCTCCTCTTTTGATCTAGAAAGTTCCTCCTCGTACTCTGCTATCGTTCTTTCAAACAGCCCAAATATCTCTTCAGCAGCCGCAGTTAGTCGATGCTTCACCAACGCTCTCAGCATTTGGACTTTACACATTTTACCACAATGACAGAAACTTTTTCTCCACTCAAACTCCGTCAAAAACACAGTTTGCTCTCCATCAAACGGTCACTCTGACTAGCGCTGTGTTGCTAACCAGCTAGCATGCTAAGCTAACTTCAGTAGCTTTGTAGGCTACCGGGAGATGAGTCAGAGGTAAAACATTCAGAATAAAAGGAGAAGGAGCACAAAGTCCATTCAGACAGGTTTATCCAGACATACAGAGGTTCTGGTGGAGCTCACACACACTTTCTCTACACAACAAAGAGACTCTGCTAACAAAAGGTCTGCTAGACGCCATCTTGCTCAAATAGTGTGAAGTTAACCACAGTAAAGTGTATAGCTTCCGGGTCAGATTAGTTGGGAGTTTCAAAATAAAAAGCCCAGAAGTGTCATTTGAAATACAGACTTAGAAAAACACACATAGGAAGATAGATCAGTTCAGTTCATCTTTATTGAAATACTCGAAGTCCATTAAAAAAAAAAACATACAACACAAAAAATAATAGAAACTACCACTTTTTTATAAAAGACAGTTAAACCAATGTTTCCAACGGGACTAAAGGTATCGTAAAACAGTAAGACTAAGATTGTCGGTAGCATGATAATGGCGTTCTGAGAATCATTTAGCCGTTATATAAATTTGTACATCAGATTTCTCAATAGAGCCTGGAACGCGTTGACTCCTGCGTTACAGAACAGCTCGCTTGCACTACACCATCTGGGTTTTTGAAGTAATATCCAGCAGGGGTCTACCTGGTGCCGCACACACCAGCTGTGACCGCTCCGTCCTCCTCGCGGCAATTAACGCTACCTCATTAATGTTAGGGTTCCCTTATAGCACTGGGTTTAAATCTTAAATATTGCCAAATAGGCGCGTTCGCTTTTCGCTTTGACACCAAATCCTCCGCCATCTCTCGGTCTGTCAACTCTCTCTCGTCTCCCGTGTGTGTGAAATATGACACCTGCTGCTCTGAGCTGACTCCTTGAAGAAAGAAATATCTGAAGAAAAATGTCAGAGTAAATGACTGAAAAATGTCTTTTAAAAAAAAGTCTGAAAAAAGGTCAAAAATAAAATGTCGGAAAAATGTCCAAAAGAAGTCTAAAAAAAATGTCTGAAAAATGTGTGAAAACAATGTCTAGAAAAAAAAGTCTAAAAAAAGAATGTCTGAAAAATGTTCAAAAAAAAGTTTCAGAAAAAAGTGTGAAAAAAAAATGTGTGAAAAGTCTGAGTAATGTCTAAAAAAAAATTCTTAAAAAACGTCTGAAAAAATATTCTGAAAAAAAGTGTTTGAAAAAAAGTCTGAAAAATATCCGGAAAAAAAGTATAATAAAAAAAAATGTCTTAAAAAATCTGGAAAAAGTCTAAAAACAAAAAGTCTGAAAAATGTCTGAAAAAAAAGTCTGAAAAAAAAATTGTCCTAAAAAATGTCTGGAAAATGTCAGAAAAAAAATTCTGAAAAAAAGTCTAAAAGAAATTGTTTGAAAAAAAAGTTGTTTGTGGAGCTTTCAATCACAACCTAGGCCATCCTCATGGAATCAATTGCTCATATGTCATGGAGATGTCAATAAAAGTTCCTTCATTTTCAAGTTTACTCTGAGCCAACTGCATGAATCAAATTATTAATATCCAGCAGAACACTCGCATTCAGCATGTGAGCCAATAGGAACAGAGACACAACGTAACTAAAGGTGGAGCTCTACAAAGGCATGCCTCCCACCCCCATGGCTGAAGATCCTGTGATGTGGTGGTGGGAGAAGAGAGCTACTCTGCTCTGCTCCTCCTCACAAACATTACAACAAGCTACCTCTGAGCTCAAGCCTCCTCCACCCCTAGCCAGAGGGTATTTTAGACTGCATGGAACACTATAAACCAGGAAAGGTCCCGACTTCTGCCAGAGAAGGAAAACATGTTGATCTTTCTCCAGAAGAACTGTTAAGAAATGTGTTGCTATACCGCTGTATTTTCCTTTGTAGTAAAGTATTTATTTCACTGTTTTTTTTTTACATTTCCATCAGTCTACATTTGATCAAATCAACACTTGCTGTTGCAGTTGATACTTAGTTATGTTAATTTATATTCAGTACATTTTAGAAAATAAAGCAATGTTAATTGTGTTCCTAATTTGTTTAGATATTTTACTTAAAATATAACAAAAAGAACCGATAAGAGTACCGTTAAAGTTCCGGATCGATAAGCAATATCGGCAAGATTAGTAGTACTGTTAAAATCTAAACGATACCCATTCACTGACTGGGACTCCATCATTTGTCATAGAGTTTAAACCTGACTGAGGTTCTCTGGTCTCCTTCCAATCATCACTGTTATCAGTCTCAGGTTCAGAACAGTCTCCAATGTTGTCATTAGTATCAGGTTGTAAATGTCTATGTGGATCAGAGTCCCTGGCTGGTTCTGGTCCTCCACAGTCCTCTCCATCAGCTTCTGTTTCTATCTGTTCAGTTGAGTTGGAGGCTCTGAAAGGTTTCTCGCCTGTATGAGATCTCATGTGTTTCTGTAAATATCCACTCTGTGCAAAAGATTTAGTACAAACTGAGCAGCTGAAAGGTTTCTCTCCTGTATGAGTTCTCATGTGTGTCTTCATACGTCCACTATCAATGAAAGCTTTACCACAAACTGAGCAACAGAAAGCTTTCTCTCCTGTGTGGATTTTCCTATGTGTCTGTAAGCTTCCACTCTGTGTAAAAGATTTCTTACAAACTGAGCAGCTGAAAGGTTTTTCTCCTGTGTGAGATCTCATGTGTGTCTTCAGATGTCCACTATTATTGAAAGCTGTATAACAAACAGAGCAACTGAAGGGTTTCTCTCCTGTGTGGATTCTCATGTGTTTCTGTAAATCTCCACTCTGTGTAAAAGATTTCTTACAAACTGAGCAGTTGAAAGGTTTCTCTCCTGTGTGAGATCTCATGTGTATCTTCAGATTATAACTTTGTATGAAAGTTGTATCACAAACTGAGCAACTGAAAGGCTTTTCTCCTGTGTGGATTCTCATGTGTCTCTTCAGATAATAACTTTGCATGAAAGTTTTATCACAAACTGAGCAACTGAAAGGTTTCTCTCCTGTGTGGATTATCATGTGTAGCTTCAGATATCTCTTGGTGCCAAATCTTTTACCACACTCAGGGCAGTTAAATGGTTTCTCACCAGCACTACATCTGGAATCACTGACAGGGACTTCGTAATTATTCAGACAGTTTAAACCTGACTGAGGTTCTCTGGTCTCCTTCCAGTCATCACTGTTTTCAGTCTCAGGTTCAGAAGAGTCTCCAGTCTTGTCAACAGTATCTGGTTCTGGATGTCTATCTGGATCTGAGTTCCTGGCTGGTTCTGGTCCTCCACAGTCCTCTCCATCAGCTTCTGTTTCCATCTGTTCAGTTTGTCTTTCATGAAACTGTGAGGACTGAGGTTCCTCTTCATCATCTTCTTCACTCTTCACAGAGACAGGAGTGAATGGGAACTTGGTGATATCAGCCTCCTCCAGCCCTTGAAGCTGCTCTCCCTCCTGACTGGTCCAGAGTTCCTCCTGTTCCGCTTTAATGTGGGGGGGCTCTGGTTCCTCTTTAATGTGGGGGGGCTCTGGATCCTCTTTAATGTGGGGGGGCTCTGGGTCCACCTGGTCCAGACTGGAGCTCCACTCCTGCTGCTCAGTGGGAACCTCTTCTTTAACCACCAACAGCTGCTGGTCGTCTGCAGGAAACACTGAAACACACATTAAGGAAACCAGGACTTTATGTTAAAGTCAAGCTTGAAATGCTGATATTAGATTTTTATGATTTTTGTGCATCATTGTCAGGAACTAACTTCATTTATCATGTAATAGTAGTAGCAGCAGTAGTTGTAGTAGTTAGTTGTAGTAGTACAGTGGAAATCGCTTACAGTGATCACGGTTACATTGATCAACCGCTCATATAGATCAAAAAGCTTGGGGACAGAGTCATTCCTATACAAATGCTGTTTAAATAATGTGCTTATAGTAATCAAGTAGTCCGCTTACAGTGTTCATATCCAGACTGTATGCAGACTATTTAGAAAACTTGATTTCAAACAACATTCTGCAGCTGCACCACAATCCTGCTCACTCAAAAATATTAACATAATAATGTATTGGGGCGCCCTGATGGAGCTGGCGCCATATGTGCCGGGGCTGGGTCTTTGCAAAGGCCGCCCGTTTTCTGAATCAGAGCCCTGCACTTTATGTTTAATTACTTTCTATCATATAGCAAGAACTATCAAAATACAGACAGTTTATTAAATGTCCAACCAGAGAGGAGAACACGCTTGACAAATGCTACTGCAACATCAACAACGCATATCACGCCGTTCCCCGCGCTGACCTCCGACTTGCAAATGAGCTGAATGAGTTTTACTGCAGATTCGACGGACAAAGTAACGGCCCAGAATGCATCTCCTCTCCCCCCAGCCATCAGCAGTTAACACCATCAACACCAGCACCCCCCAGCTTTCTCCACAAGCACGCAGCCTGTGTACACCCCTCCCCCCTTTCACACCTCTTTCCATCCAGGAGTGGGAGGTCAACTGGCTTTTCAAAGCACAAAACCCCCGCAAGGCAGCCGACCCAGACGCTGTCTCACCTGCAACCCTGAAACACTGTGCAGACCAGTTGTCTCCAGTGTTTACAGGGATCTTCAACACATCTCTGGAAACCTGCAGGCTGCCTGCCTGCTTCAAAGCCTCCACCATCATCCCGGTCCACAAGAAACCAAGGATCACAGGTGTTCAGGATTACAGACCCTTCCCTCATAAACACTCAATACCGCCCCTCCATCGTCTCTCTCTCTCTCTCTCTGACTGTTTGCACACCAGCAATATTTGCACTGTTACATTTTGTTACTGTTACTGTTTATATTTTTATACTATGTTTATTTCTTGTTTATATTTTATATTGTATATTGGTAGATTGAAATTTTTTTAATCTTATTTTATTCTAACATTTTAATTGTTCTGTTGTTATTTTTTACTGCTTATTTGCACCAACGAACCAAAGCAAATTCCTAGTGTAAACCTGATACACCTGACAATAAACAAGTTTCTGATTCTGATTCAGATGCTGAGAGAAAAGATCTGAGGGAGAAGTAAGAAGATTCAGATTGTTTAATGAACCAACCTGCTCTGATAGAACCAGAGAGAGAACAGAGAGAGAAGAAGAAGTAAGGAGAACCAACCTGCTCTGTGTAGAACCAGAGAGAGAACAGAGAGAGAAGAAGAAGTAAAGAGAACCAACCTGCTCTGTGTAGAACCAGAGAGAACAGAGAGAGAAGAATAAGTAAAGAGAACCAACCTGCTCTGTGTAGAACCAGAGAGAGAACAGAGAGAGAAGAAGTAGAGAACCAACCTGCTCTGTGTAGAACCAGAGAGAGAACAGAGAGAGAAGAAGTAAAGAGAACCAACCTGCTCTGTGTAGAACCAGAGAGAGAACAGAGAGAGAAGAAGTAAAGAGAACCAACCTGCTCTGTGTAGAACCAGAGAGAGAACAGAGAGAGAAGAAGTAAAGAGAACCAACCTGCTCTGTGTAGAACCAGAGAGAGAACAGAGAGAAGAAGAAGTAAAGAGAACCAACCTGCTCTGTGTAGAACCCGAGAGAGAACAGAGAGAGAAGAAGAAGTAAAGAGAACCAACCTGCTCTGTGTAGCCGAAGCTGAGGGTTGAAAACAGCGTCCAGTAGTTTCCGTTGTCGCTCGTTCTCCTCTTTTGATCTAGAAAGTTCCTCCTCGTACTCTGCTATCGTTCTTTCAAACAGCCCAAATATCTCTTCAGCAGCCGCAGTTAGTCGCTGCTTCACCAACGCTCTCAGCATTTGGACTTTACACATTTTACCACAATGACAGAAACTTTTTCTCCACTCAAACTCCGTCAAAAACACAGTTTGCTCTCCATCAAACGGTCACTCTGACTAGCGCTGTGTTGCTAACCAGCTAGCATGCTAAGCTAACTTCAGTAGCTTTGTAGGCTACCGGGAGATGAGTCAGAGGTAAAACATTCAGAATAAAAGGTGAAGAGCACAAAGTCCATTCAGACAGGTTTATCCAGACACACAGAGGTTCTGATGGAGCTCACACACACTTTCTCTACACAACAAAGGGACTCTGCTAACAAAAGGTCTGCTAGACGCCATCTTGCTCAAATAGTGTGAAGTTAACCACAGTAAAGAGTATAGCTTCCGGGTCAGATTAGTTGGGAGTTTCAAAATAAAAAGCCCAGAAGTGTCATTTGAAATACAGACTTAGAAAAACACACATAGGAAGATAGATCAGTTCCGTTCATCTTTATTGAAATACTCGAAGTCCATTAAAAAAAAAACATACAACACAAAAAATAATAGAAACTACCACTTTTTTATAAAAGACAGTTAAACCAATGTTTCCAACGGGACTAAAGGTATCGTAAAACACTAAGACTAAGATTGTCGGTAGCATGATAATAGCGTTCTGAGAATCATTTAGCCGTTATATAAATTTGTACATCAGATTTCTCAATAGAGCCTGGAACGCGTTGACTCCTGCGTTACAGAACAGCTCGCTTGCACTACACCATCTGGGTTTTTGAAGTAATATCCAGCAGGGGTCTACCTGGTGCCGCACACACCAGCTGTGACCGCTCCGTCCTCCTCGCGGAGATTAACGCTACCTCATTAACGTTAGGGTTCCCTTATAGCACTGGGTTTAAATCTGAAATATTGCCAAATAGGCGCGTTTGCTTTTCACTTTGACACCGAATCCTCCGCCATCTCTCGGTCTGTCAACTCCCTCTCGTCTCCCGTGTGTGTGAAATATGACACCTGCTGCTCTGAGCTGACTCCTTGAAGAAAGAAATATCTGAAGAAAATGTCTGAAAAAAAGGTCGAAAAAAAGTCTGAAAAATGTTTGAAAACAATGTCTAGAAAAAAAAGTCTAAAAAAAGAATGTCTGAAAAATGTTCAAAAAAAAGTTTCAGAAAAAAGTGTGAAAAAAAATGTCTGGAAAGTCTGAGTAATGTCTAAAAAAAAAATTCTTAAAAAAAGTCTGAAAAAAAATTCAGAAAAAAATGTTTGAAAAAAAGTCTGAAAAATATCCAGAAAAAAAGTCTAATAAAACAAAATGTCTTAAAAAAAATCTGGAAAAGTCTAAAAACAAAAAGTCTGAAAAATGTCTGAAAAAACATTCTAAAAAAAAAAATTGTCCTAAAAAATGTCTGGAAAATGTCAGAAAAAAAATTCTGAAAAAAAGTCTAAAAGAAATTGTTTGAAAAAAAAGTTGTTTGTGGAGCTTTCAATCACAACCTAGGCCATCCTCATGGAATCAATTGCTCATATGTCATGGAGATGTCAATAAAAGTCAAATAAACAAGTAAACAAAACATCAAATATTCAAATGCTCCGATTAATACATTTACTTCATCTCTAAAGCACCACTTCCTGTATGCTTGCCCTGCTGTGGTTGTCAATTTCTCAAAATAGTTGCCTATTCGCAAAATTCGGGGGAAAGTATCAAAAGAGAAATGTAAAAGAAAACCATAAACCCTCAGAACAAATATCACAGCAGAAGTCTCCCTCCTTCATTTTCAAGTTTACTCTGAGCCAACTGCATGGATCAAATTATTAATATCCAGCAGAACACTCGCATTCAGCATGTGAGCCAATAGGAACAGAGACACAACGTAACTAGAGGTGGAGCTCTACAAAGGCCTGCCTCCCACCCCTATGGCTGAAGATCCTGTGATGTGGTGGTGGGAGAAGAGAGCTACTCTGCTCCTCCTCACAAACATTACAACAAGCTACCTCTGAGCTCAAGCCTCCTCCACCCCTAGCCAGAGGGTACTTTAGACTGCAGGGAACACTACACCAGGAAAGGTCCCGACTTCTGCCAGAGAAGGAAAACATGTTGATCTTTCTCCAGAAGAACTGTTAAGAAATGTGTTGCTATACCGCTGTATTTTCCTTTGTAGTAAAGTATTTATTTCACTGTTTTTTTTTTACATTTCCATCAGTCTACATTTGATCAAATCAACACTTGCTGTTGCAGTTGATACTTAGTTATGTTAATTTATATTCAGTACATTTTAGAAAATAAAGCAATGTTAATTGTGTTCCTAATTTGTTTAGATATTTTACTTAAAATATAACAAAAAGAACCGATAAGAGTACCGTTAAAGTTCCGGATCGATAAGCAATATCGGCAAGATTAGTAGTACTGTTAAAATCTAAACGATACCCATTCACTGACTGGGACTCCATCATTTGTCATAGAGTTTAAACCTGACTGAGGTTCTCTGGTCTCCTTCCAATCATCACTGTTATCAGTCTCAGGTTCAGAACAGTCTCCAATGTTGTCATTAGTATCAGGTTGTAAATGTCTATGTGGATCAGAGTCCCTGGCTGGTTCTGGTCCTCCACAGTCCTCTCCATCAGCTTCTGTTTCTATCTTTTCAGTTGAGTTGGAGGCTCTGAAAGGTCTTGTGTACTCATGTACACATGTACTCATGTGTTTCTGTAAATGTCCACTCTGTGCAAAAGATTTAGTACAAACTGAGCAGCTGAGAGGTTTCTCTCCTGTGTGAGATCTCATGTGTGTCTTCAGACTTCCATTAATACTGAAAGCTTTATCGCAAACCGAGCAACTGAAAAGTTTCTCTGCTGTATGAGTTCTCATGTGTGTCTTCAGATGTCCACTATCAATGAAAGCTTTACCACAAACTGAGCAACAGAAAGCTTTCTCTCCTGTGTGGATTTTCATATGTTTCTGTAAATCTCCACTCTGTGTAAAAGATTTATTACAAACTGAGCAGCTGAAAGGTTTCTCTCCTGTGTGAGATCTCATATGTCTCTTCAGATGTCCACTATCAATGAAAGCTTTACCACAAACTGAGCAACAGAAAGCTTTCTCTCCTGTGTGGATTTTCATATGTTTCTGTAAATCTCCACTCTGTGTAAACAATTTATTACAAACTGAGCAGCTGAAAGGTTTCTCTCCTGTGTGGATTTTCATATGTTTCTTCAGAGTTACTCTCCGTGTAAAAGATTTAGTACAATCTGAGCAACTGAAAGGTTTCTGTCCTGTGTGGATTGTCATGTGTGTCTTCAGATTTACACTCTGTAAAAGATTTAGTACAATCAGAGCAGCTGAAAGGTTTCTCTCCTGTGTGAATTGTCATGTGTGTCTTCAGATGCACACTCTGTGTAAAAGATTTATTACAAACTGAGCAACTGAAAGGTTTCTCTCCTGTGTGGATTCTCATGTGTTTCTGTAAATCTCCACTCTGTGTAAAAGATTTAGTACAATCTGAGCAACTGAAAGGTTTCTCTCCTGTGTGGATTCTCATGTGTTTCTGTAAATCTCCACTCTGTGTAAAAGATTTATTACAAACTGAGCAGCTGAAAGGTTTCTCTCCTGTGTGAGATCTCATATGTCTCTTCAGATGTTCACTTTGAAAGAAAGCTTTATCACAAACTGAGCAACAGAAAGGTTTCTCTCCTGTGTGAGATTTCATGTGTGTCTTCAGATGTTCACTTTGAAAGAAAGCTTTATCACAAACTGAGCAGCTGAATGGTTTCTCTCCTGTGTGAGATCTCATGTGTCTCTGTAAATTCCTACTCTGGGTAAAATGTTTCTTACAAACTGAGCAGTTGAAAGGTGTCTCTCCTGTGTGAGATTTCATGTGTTTCTGTAACTCTCCACTCTGTGTAAAAGATTTCTTACAAACTGAGCAGTTGAAAGGTTTCTCTCCTGTGTGAGATCTCATGTGTCTTTTCAGATGATAACTTTGCATGAATGTTTTATCACAAACTGAGCAACCATCAGGTTCTGTTTCCATCTGTTCAGTTTGTCTTTGATGAAGCTCTGAGGACTGAGGTTCCTCTTCATCATCTTCTTCACTCTTCACAGGGACAGGAGTGAATGTGAACTTGGTGATATCAGCCTCCTCCAGCCCTTGAAGCTGCTCTCCCTCCTGACTGGTCCAGAGTTCCTCCTGTTCCTCTTTAATGTGGGAGGGCTCTGTGTCCACCTGGTCCAGACTGGAGCTCCACTCCTGCTGCTGAGGGGAAACCTCTTCTTTAACCACCAACAGCTGCTGGACGTCTGCAGGACAGAATGAAGTACAGACACATTACTGACTTCTGACCAGCTCCGTTATTGAGCCAAGTGGGACTGTGCTGCCCGCCGGCTGCTAACAGCTAACAGCTAATGGTGACTAGAAAGCAATAATGCCGAGCTTCTGATCGCATCCCTAAAAATAAATCCTTATTTCAACTTCACAAAATCAGTTTGGTGGACACAAAGTAACTTTTTCTGGCCACGAATGACGAACCCTGACTGGTATTTATAAAAGAATAAAGTGTCACCTCACACTGACCTCAGACCAGCGTACACACTGTTTAATCAGATATCTGCAGGTGAGATGATGAGGAGGAGATTAAATATAAAGTGAGAGATGTAACCCTTGAGGGACACATTGATTTTAGGTTGTTTATCAGTTTCACCGATCCCATTATTATTATTTCAGGCTGAACAGAGTTCTATTAAATGTCCAGTCAAAGGATCATTTAGAAACTTGATTTAAATTATTTATAAGTGATTATAATCATATCAGGCAACTCCTCACCGTCAGTTTACGTTCACTAAAAGTTCTTGTTGTTGCCAATGGCAGGCTCACATTGTTATTAGAAGTGTCTGACAACATTATGGAAAGGACCCTACAGAGAAATGTAACCTTTTTCTTAACTTTCTGTTTGTTGTTGTGTGTTTCGCTCAGAAAAGTTTCCACCATTGTGTTCCGGCAAGAGGTCACATGACACAATAAAGAACAGAAAGGTAAGAAAAAAGTTTTATTTCTCTGTAGGGTTCTTTCCATAATGTTGTCAGAAACTTCTAATAACAATCTGAGCCTGTCAGCGGCAACAACAAGAACTTTTAGTGGACGTAACTGATGGTGAGGAGTTGACTGATATGATCAAATTACAGCTTGTTTAGCGGCTGCCGGCTGCAGCGTTCTCCCTCAATACTGGAACAATTTCAATAATCGTTTTCCCCATTACTCACTGTAAGAGCCATGTTGTATTATTTACATGTTCTTGTATTTGATTCTCACTGCAGAGGTACATTGTGTTATGCCACTGAAAATGTTTAATATGCATTAGAATTAAGGTTATTAGTCATGTTGTACAATAGGATTTGATGCATTTTGACTCTTTGATGTGAGTTTTGACCTATTAAAGCTTGTGCTCCTCTAGTCTGTCCTGCTATAAGACAATTGGGACGTGTCCCTTTAAGTGTGATTAGTGCAAGTTAAGCTTTGTTTATACTCGCATGTGACACCGCCATCTACGGAGTTCTGTGCGCCACGAGCATGCACAGAGGAGTTTACGCTCAGCGTGTTGTTCGTTGCAGTACGCTCCAAAACGCCAGGAGGCGTACAAACAAAACAGTCTGTGGATAAGCAAGAAGTCAACGAATGTTACCAGAAGAAAGTTACCGGAAATCGTGATCTCTCATACTCTTCCACAGCCTACAGTGAAAAGCCTCTTTCTCGCCTTCGCAGACAACGCGAAAGCCGTGATGACGGAACTTTCTGGCGCACGCACATCACGCCGGCTTCACTACGGCGACCATAAACCCACCTTGAGGCTTCAATAGAGCAGGATGGGGAGCAACAATTTTTCTGACTGCAGATTGTAGACTGTATTTCAGTTATTTTCAGCAGAATTGGTCAGTTTTTGATAGCCCATCATTGCATATGGATATATTTTTGTTTATTTATATTTACGTGGAATAAACTACTTTTCACTCACAATACAAGCCTCATGATTGGATAGCTGACCAGGGAGAGGGAGTGTCTGCAGAAGGCATGTGGAAGCTGGACATGGTGGTCTACATGAGTCAGAACCCTTTACATCCTGGAAGAAGTGGTGAGGAAGGTTTATAACAAGCTGCCACTACAGTCACTTACACAGAATCATTGGGAAACAGGGTCCAGGATAAAACATGTCAAAATTACCCTTTAAGCTTTGAAGCCCATATTAGCAAAGTGACCAAGACAGCATTCTTCCACCGGAGAAATGTTGCCAAAGTGAGAAACTGATTCATGCGTTCATTAGTAGCAGGTTGGACTATTGTAATGCCCTCTTGACTGGCCTACCAAAAAAACTGATTGGAAAACTTCAGCTAGTTCACAACTCTGCCGCCAGACTTTTAACAAAGACGAGGAAAAGAGAGCTCATGACTCCTGTTTCAGCTACCCTGCACTGGCTCCCCATTTCTTTTAGAAGTGATTTCAAGGTCCTCTTACTCTCCACTCTCTGGATTCTCATGTGTGTCTGTAAATTTCCACCGTGTGTAAAATATTTCTTACAAACTGAGCAGCTGAAAGGTTTCTCTCCTGTATGAGATCTCATGTGTATCTTCAGACTATCTTCAGCTCTGGGGAGAGAGACACAGTGGGGGAAAACGGCATGTAGGGTCGGCAGGCTGACAGAAAAGAGCCGAACTGAGCGTGCCACACACATTTCACTGGTAGTAACGTTACTACCAGGCAGCGCCTGCGGCAGTGAAAACAAGGGAAAATATATGTTTTTAAAGACAGGACGATAGACGCATGAACTAGGCGATTTTTTATAATTTAATGACTATTCGAAAAATCGAAAATCATGATCCATCTCTACTCACCAGCACTACATCTGGAATCACTGACAGGAACTTCATCATTATTGAGAGCTGACTGAGGTTCTCTGGTCTCCTTCCAGTCATCACTGTCATTAGTCTCAGCTTCAGAAGAGTCTCCAGTCTTGTCAACAGTTTCTGGTTCTGGATGTCTATCTGGATCTGAGTTCCTGGCTGGTTCTAGTCCTCCACAGTCCTCTCCATCAGGTTCTGTTTCCATCTGTTCAGTTTGTCTATGATGAAGCTGTGAGGACTGAGGTTTTTCTTCATCATCTTCTTCACTCTTCACAGAGACAGGAGTGAATGGGAACTTGATATCAGCCTCCTCCAGTCCTTGAAGCTGCTCTCCCTCCTGACTGGTCCAGAGTTCCTCCTGTTCCTCTTTAATGTGGGGGGGCTCTGGTTCCTCTTTAATGTGGGGGGGCTCTGGGTCCTCCTGGTCCAGACTGGAGCTCCACTCCTGCTGCTCAGTGGGAACCTCTTCTTTAACCACCAACAGCTGCTGGATGTCTGCAGGAAACACTGAAACACACATTAAGGAAACCAGGACTTTATGTTAAAGTCAAGCTTGAAATGCTGATATTAGATTTTTTGGGTTTTTGTGCATCATTGTCAGGAAATAACTTCATTTATCATGTAATAGTAGTAGTAGTAGTACAGTGGAAACCGCTTACAGTGATCACGGTTACATTGATCAACCGCTCATATAGATCAAAAAGCTTGGAGACAGAATCGTTCCTATACAAATGCTGTTTAAATAATTTGCTTATAGTAATCAAGTAGTCCGCTTACAGTGTTCATATTCAGACTATATGCAGACTATTTAGACAACCCGCTTTCAAACTACATTCTGCAGCTGCACCACAATCCTGCTCACTCAAAAATAGTAACATAATAATGTATTGGGGCGCCCTGATGGAGCTGGCTCCCTCTGTGCCGGGGCTGGGTCCTTGCAAAGGCGGCCCGTTTTCTGAATCAGGGCCGCGCTGCGCTGGGAAACTCTGACCACATCTTGGTCCACCTCATCCCCTCGTACAGGAAGTGGGTCAAACTGGCTAGACCGGTTGTGAGGAGCACCAAGAAGTGGAGCAGCGAAGTGGTGGAGGATCTGCGTGAGTGCCTGGACCGCACGGACCGGGAGATGTTTAAGACCGCCACTGATAGTCTTGATGAATACACCGACTCTGTGACGTCATATATCAGCTTCTGTGAGGACAGCTGTATACCAACACGCACCAGAGTTCACTTTAACAAAGAAAAGCCCTGGTTCACAGCCAAACTCAAACAGCTTCGTTTGGTCAAGGAAGAGGCATTTAGGAATGGTGACAGAGAGGGCTTTAAAGAGGCTAAATACGCGTTTGGCAAGGCGGTGAGAGAAGCCAAACGGCAGTATTCTGAGAAATTAGAAAAACAATTCTCAGCCAACGACTCTGCCTCAGCGTGGAAGGGGCTGAGGCAGATCACCAACTACAAGCCCAAACCATCACTCACCACAAATGACCTCCGACCTGCAAATGAGCTGAATGAGTTTTACTGCAGATTCGACTGTCAAAGTGCCAGCCCAGAATGCATCTCCTCTCCCCCCAGCCATCAGCAGTTAACACCATCAACACCAGCACCCCCCAGCTTTCTCCACAAGCACCCAGCCTGTGTACACCCCTCCCCCCCTCTTTCCATCCAGGAGGGGGAGGTCAACTGGCTTTTCAAAGCACAAAACCCCCGCAAGGCAGCCGGCCCAGACGCTGTCTCACCTGCAACCCTGAAACACTGTGCAGACCAGTTGTCTCCAGTGTTTACAGGGATCTTCAACACATCTCTGGAAACCTGCAGGCTGCCTGCCTGCTTCAAAGCCTCCACCATCATCCCGGTCCACAAGAAGCCAAGGATCACAGGTCTTCAGGATTACAGACCCCTCCCTCATAAACACTCAATACATCCCCCCCATTGTCTCTCTCTCTCTCTGGTACCGGACTGTTTGCACACCAGCAATATTTGCACTGTTATATTTTGTTACTGTTACTTATTTCTTGTTTATATCTTATCAATTTTTTTAATCTTATTTTATTCTAACATTTTAATTGTTCTGTTGTTATTTTTTACTGCTTATTTGCACCAACGAACCAAAGCAAATTCCTAGTGTAAACCTGATACACCTGACAACAAACAAGTTTCTGATTCTGATTCAGATGCTGAGAGAAAAGATCTGAGGGAGAAGAACAAAGATTCAGATTGTTTAATGAACCAACCTGCTCTGATAGAACCAGAGAGAGAACAGAGAGAGAAGAAGAAGTAAAGAGAACCAACCTGCTCTGTGTAGAACCAGAGAGAGAACAGAGAGAGAAGAAGAAGTAAAGAGAACCAACCTGCTCTGTGTAGAACCAGAGAGAGAACCGAGAGAGAAGAAGAAGTAAAGAGAACCAACCTGCTCTGTGTAGAACCAGAGAGAGAACAGAGAGAGAAGAAGTAAAGAGAACCAACCTGCTCTGTGTAGAACCAGAGAGAGAACAGAGAGAGAAGAAGAAGTAAAGAGAACCAACCTGCTCTGTGTAGAACCAGAGAGAGAACAGAGAGAGAAGAAGAAGTAAAGAGAACCAACCTGCTCTGTGTAGAACCAGAGAGAACAGAGAGAGAAGAAGTAAAGAGAACCAACCTGCTCTGTGTAGAACCAGAGAGAGAACAGAGAGAGAAGAAGAAGTAAAGAGAACCAACCTGCTCTGTGTAGAACCAGAGAGAACAGAGAGAGAAGAAGAAGTAAAGAGAACCAACCTGCTCTGTGTAGAACCAGAGAGAGAACAGAGAGAGAAGAAGAAGTAAAGAGAACCAACCTGCTCTGTGTAGAACCAGAGAGAGAACAGAGAGAGAAGAAGAAGTAAAGAGAACCAACCTGCTCTGTGTAGAACCAGAGAGAGAGAGAAGAAGTAAAGAGAACCAACCTGCTCTGTGTAGAACCAGAGAGAGAACAGAGAGAGAAGAAGTAAAGAGAACCAACCTGCTCTGTGTAGAACCAGAGAGAGAACAGGGAGAGGAGAAGTAAAGAGAACCAACCTGCTCTGTGTAGAACCAGAGAGAGAACAGAGAGAGAAGAAGAAGTAAAGAGAACCAACCTGCTCTGTGTAGAACCAGAGAGAGAACAGAGAGAAGAAGAAGTAAAGAGAACCAACCTGCTCTGTGTAGAACCAGAGAGAGAAAGAGAGAGAAGAAGAAGTAAAGAGAACCAACCTGCTCTGTGTAGAACCAGAGAGAGAACAGAGAGAGAAGAAGTAAAGAGAACCAACCTGCTCTGTGTAGAACCAGAGAGAGAACAGAGAGAAGAAGAAGTAAAGAGAACCAACCTGCTCTGTGTAGAACCAGAGAGAGAACAGAGAGAAGAAGAAGTAAAGAGAACCAACCTGCTCTGTGTAGAACCAGAGAGAGAACAGAGAGAGAAGAAGTAAAGAGAACCAACCCGCTCTGTGTAGAACCAGAGAGAGAACAGAGAGAGAAGAAGAAGTAAAGAGAACCAACCTGCTCTGTGTAGAACCAGAGAGAGAACAGAGAGAGAAGAAGAAGTAAAGAGAACCAACCTGCTCTGTGTAGAACCAGAGAGAGAACAGAGAGAGAAGAAGAAGTAAAGAGAACCAACCTGCTCTGTGTAGCCGAAGCTGAGGGTTGAAAACAGCGTCCAGTAGTTTCCGTTGTCGCTCGTTTTCCTCTTTTGATCTAGAAAGTTCCTCCTCGTACTCTGCTATCGTTCTTTCAAACAGCCCAAATATCTCTTCAGCAGCCGCAGTTAGTCGCTGCTTCACCAACGCTCTCAGCATTTGGACTTTACACATTTTACCACAATGACAGAAACTTTTTCTCCACTCAAACTCCGTCAAAAACACAGTTTGCTCTCCATCAAAAGGTCACTCTGACTAGCGCTGTGTTGCTAACCAGCTAGCATGCTAAGCTAACCTCAGTAGCTTTGTAGGCTACCGGGAGATGAGTCAGAGGTAAAACATTCAGAATAAAAGGTGAAGAGCACAAAGTCCATTCAGACAGGTTTATCCAGACATACAGAGGTTCTGATGGAGCTCACACACACTTTCTCACCACAACAAAGGGACTCTGCTAACAAAAGGTCTGCTAGACGCCATCTTGCTCAAATAGTGTGAAGTTAACCACAGTGAAGAGTATAGCTTCCGGGTCAGATTAGTTGGGAGTTTCAAAATAAAAAACCAAGAAGTGTCATTTGAAATAAAGACTTAGAAAAACACACACAGGAAGACAGATCAGTTCAGTTCTTCTTTATTGACATACTCGAAGTCCATTAAAAAAAAACATACAACACAAAAAACAATTGAAACTACCACTTTTTTATAAAAGACAGTTATACCAATGTTTCCAACGGGACTAAAGGTATCGTAAAACACTAAAACTTGGATTGTGTAGTAGCATGATAATGGCGTTCTGAGAATCATTTAGCCGTTATATAAATTTGTACATCAGATTTCTCAATAGAGCCTGGAACGCGTCGACTCCTGCGTTACAGAACAGCTCGCTTGCACTACACCATCTGGGTTTTTGAAGTAATATCCAGCAGGGGTCTACCTGGTGCCGCACACACCAGCTGTGACCGCTGAAAAAAGTCTAAAAAAAACATTGTCAGAAAAAATTTCAGAAAAAAATTCTGAAATAAAGTCTAAAAGAAAATGTCTGAAAAAAAGTTGTTGTTTGTGGAGCTTTCAACCACAACCTAGGCCGTCCTCATGGAATAAATTGCTCACATGTCATGGAGATGTCAATAAAAGTCAAATAAACAAGTAAACAAAACATCAAATATTCAAATGCTCCGATTAATACATTTACTTCATCTCTAAATCACCACTTCCTGTTTGCTTGCCCTGCTGTGGTTGCCAATTTCTCAAAATAGTTGCCTATTGGCAAAATTTGGGGGAAAGTATCAAAAGAGAAATGTAAAAGAAAACCATAAACCCTCAGAACAAATATCACAGCAGAAGTCTCCCTCCTTCATTTCAAGTTCACTCTGAGCCAACTGCATGGATCAAATTATTAATATCCATTAGAACACTTTGCATTCAGCATGTGAGCCAATAGGAACATAGACACAACGTAACTAGAGGTGGAGCTCTACAAAGGCCTGCCTCCCACCCCCATGGCTGAAGATCCTGTGATGTGGTGGTGGGAGGAGAGAGCTACTCTGCTCCTCCTCACAAACATTACAACAAGTTACCTCTGAGCTCAAGCCTCCTCCACCCCTAGCCAGAGGGTATTTATGACTGCAGGGAACACTATAAACCAGGAAAGGTCCCGACTTCTGCCAGAGAAGGAAAACATGTTGATCTTTCTCCAGAAGAACTGTTAAGAAATGTGTTGCTATACCGCTGTATTTTCCTTTGTAGTAAACTATTTATTTCACTGGGTTTTTTTTACATTTCCATCAGTCTATATTTGATCAAATCAACACTTGCTGTTGCAGTCGGTACACAATTATGTTAATTTATATTCAGTACATTTTAGAAAATAAAGCAATGTTAATTCTGTTCCTAATTTGAACATCAGCTGAAAGGTTTCTCTCCTGTGTGAGATCTCATATGTCTCTTCAGATGTTCACTATCAATGAAAGCTTTACCACAAACTGAGCTACAGAAAGCTTTCTCTCCTGTGTGGATTTTTCTATGTGTCTGTAAGCTTCCACTCTGTGCAAAAGATTTCTTACAAATTGAGCAGCTGAAAGGTTTCTCTCCTGTGTGGATTCTCATGTGTTTCTGTAAATATCCACTCTGTGTAAAAGATTTCTTACAAACTGAGCAGTTGAAAGGTTTCTCTCCTGTGTGAGATCTCATGTGCATCTTCTTATTATTACTTTGTATGAAAGTTTTATCACAAACTGAGCAACTGAAAGGCTTTTCTCCTGTGTGGATTCTCGTGTGTCTCTTCAGATGATAACTTTGCATGAAAGTTTTATCACAAACTGAGCAACTGAAAGGTTTCTCTCCTGTGTGGATTCTCATGTGTCTCTTCAGATGATAACTTTGCACAAAAGTTTTATCACAAACTGAGCAACTGAAAGGTTTCTCTCCTGTGTGAGATCTCATGTGTGTCTTCAGACTTCCCCTCATAATGAAAGCTTTATCGCAAACAGAGCAACTGAAAGGTTTCTCTCCTGTGTGAGATCTCATGTGTGTCTTCAGACTTCCACTAATACTGAAAGCTTTATCGCAAACAGAGCAGCTGAAAGGTTTCTCTCCTGTGTGGATTACCATGTGTTTCTTCAGATATCTCTTGGTGCCAAATCTTTTACCACACTCAGGGCAGTTAAATGGTTTCTCACCAGCACTACATCTGGAATCACTGACAGGGACTTCGTAATTATTCAGACAGTTTAAACCTGACTGAGGTTCTCTGGTCTCCTTCCAGTCATCACTGTTATCAGTCTCAGGTTCAGAAGAGTCTCCAGTCTTGTCAACAGTATCTGGTTCTGGATGTCTATCTGGATCTGCGTTCCTGGCTGGTTCTGGTCCTCCACAGTCCTCTCCATCAGCTTCTGTTTCCATCTGTTCAGTTTGTCTTTCATGAAACTGTGAGGACTGAGGTTCCTCTTCATCATCTTCTTCACTCTTCACAGAGACAGGAGTGAATGGGAACTTGGTGATATCAGCCTCCTCCAGCCCTTGAAGCTGCTCTCCCTCCTGAGTGGTCCAGAGTTCCTCCTGTTCCTCTTTAATGTGGGGGGGCTCTGGTTCCTCTTTAATGTGGGGGGGCTCTGGTTCCTCTTTAATGTGGGGGGGCTCTGGATCCTCTTTAATGTGGGGGGGCTCTGGATCCTCTTTAATGTGGGGGGGCTCTGGGTCCACCTGGTCCAGACTGGAGCTCCACTCCTGCTGCTCAGTGGGAACCTCTTCTTTAACCACCAACAGCTGCTGGTCGTCTGCAGGAAACACTGAAACACACATTAAGGAAACCAGGACTTTATGTTAAAGTCAAGCTTGAAATGCTGATATTAGATTTTTATGATTTTTGTGCATCATTGTCAGGAAGTAACTTCATTTATCATGGAATAGTAGTAGCAGTAGTAGTTGTAGTAGTTAGTTGTAGTAGTACAGTTGAAATCGCTTACAGTGATCACGGTTAAATTGATCAACCGCTCATATAGATCAAAAAGCTTGGGGACAGAGTCATTCCTATACAAATGCTGTTTAAATAATTTGCTTATAGTAATCAAGTAGTCCGCTTACAGTGTTCATATTCAGACTGTATGCAGACTATTTAGAAAACTCGATTTCAAACTACATTCTGCAGCTGCACCACAATCCTGCTCACTCAAAAATATTAACATTATAATGTATTGGGGCGCCCTGATGGAGCTGGCGCCATATGTGCCGGGGCTGGGTCCTTGCAAAGGCGGCCCGTTTTCTGAATCAGGGCCGCGCTGCGCTGGGAAACTCCGACCACATCTTGGTCCACCTCATCCCCTCGTACAGGCAGAGGGTCAAACTGGCTAGACCGGTTGTGAGGAGCACCAAGAATTGGAGCAGCGAAGCGGTGGAGGATCTGCGTGAGTGCCTGGAACGCACGGACCGGGAGACGTTTAAGACCGCCACTGATAGTCTGGATGAATACACCGACTCTGTGACGTCATATAGATAGATACTTTATTGATCCCGAAGGAAATTTATATATCAGCTTCTGTGAGGACAGCTGTATACCAACACGCACCAGAGTTCACTTTAACAAACAGAAGCCCTGGTTCACAGCCAAACTCAAACAGCTTCGTTTGGTCAAGGAAGAGGCATTTAGGAATGGTGACAGAGATGGCTTTAAAGAGGCTAAATACGCGTTTGGCAAGGCGGTGAGGGAAGCCAAACGGCAGTATTCTGAGAAATTAGTAAAAACAATTCTCAGCCAACGACTCTGCCTCAGTGTGGAAGGTGCTGAGGCAGATCACCAACTACAAGCCCAAACCATCACTCTCCACAAATGACCTCCGACCTGCAAATGAGCTGAATGAGTTTTATTGCAGATTCGACTGTCAAAGTGCCAGCCCAGAATGCATCTCCTCTCCCCCCAGCCATCAGCAGTTAACACCATCAACACCAGCACCCCCCAGCTTTCTCCACAAGCACCCAGCCTGTGCACACCCCTCCCCCCCTCTTTCCATCCAGGAGGGGGAGGTCAACAGGCTTTTCAAAGCACAAAACCCCCGCAAGGCAGCCGACCCAGACGCTGTCTCACCTGCAACCCTGAAACACTGTGCAGACCAGTTGTCTCCAGTGTTTACAGGGATCTTCAACACATCTCTGGAAACCTGCAGGGTCCACAATCATCCCGGTCCCCAAGAAGCCAAGGATCACAGGTCTTCAGGATTACAAACCCCTCCCTCATAAACACTCAATACCGCCCCCCTATTGTCTCTCTCTGTCTCTGGTACCGGACTGTTTGCACACCAGCAATATTTGCACTGTTATATTTTGTTACTGTTACTGTTTATATTTTTATACTGTGTTTATTTCTTGTTTATATCTTATATTGTATATTGGTAGATTTAAATTTTTTTAATCTTATTTTATTCTAACATTTTAATTGTTCTGTTGTTATTTTTTACTGCTTATTTGCACCAACGAACCAAAGCAAATTCCTAGTGTAAACCTTATACACCTGACAACAAACAAGTTTCTGATTCTGATTCAGATGCTGAGAGAAAAGATCTGAGGGAGAAGTAAGAAGATTCAGATTGTTTAATGAACCAACCTGCTCTGATAGAATCAGAGAGAGAACAGAGAGAGAAGAAGAAGTAAAGAGAACCAACCTGCTCTGTGTAGAACCAGAGAGAGAACAGAGAGAGAAGAAGAAGTAAAGAGAACCAACCTGCTCTGTGTAGAACCAGAGAGAGAACAGGGAGAGAAGAAGTAAAGAGAACCAACCTGCTCTGATAGAACCAGAGAGAGAACAGAGAGAGAAGAAGAAGTAAAGAGAACCAACCTGCTCTGTGTAGAACCAGAGAGAGAACAGAGAGAGAAGAAGAAGTAAAGAGAACCAACCTGCTCTGTGTAGAACCAGAGAGAGAACAGGGAGAGAAGAAGTAAAGAGAACCAACCTGCTCTGTGTAGAACCAGAGAGAGAACAGGGAGAGAAGAAGTAAAGAGAACCAACCTGCTCTGATAGAACCAGAGAGAGAACAGAGAGAGAAGAAGAAGTAAAGAGAACCAACCTGCTCTGTGTAGAACCAGAGAGAGAACAGAGAGAGAAGAAGAAGTAAAGAGAACCAACCTGCTCTGTGTAGAACCAGAGAGAGAACAGGGAGAGAAGAAGTAAAGAGAACCAACCTGCTCTGATAGAACCAGAGAGAGAACAGAGAGAGAAGAAGAAGTAAAGAGAACCAACCTGCTCTGTGTAGAACCAGAGAGAGAACAGAGAGAGAAGAAGAAGTAAAGAGAACCAACCTGCTCTGTGTAGAACCAGAGAGAGAACAGGGAGAGAAGAAGTAAAGAGAACCAACCTGCTCTGTGTAGAACCAGAGAGAGAACAGAGAGAGAAGAAGAAGTAAAGAGAACCAACCTGCTCTGTGTAGAACCAGAGAGAGAACAGAGAGAGAAGAAGAAGTAAAGAGAACCAACCTGCTCTGTGTAGAACCAGAGAGAGAACAGAGAGAGAAGAAGAAGTAAAGAGAACCAACCTGCTCTGTGTAGAACCAGAGAGAGAACGAGAGAGAAGAAGAAGTAAAGAGAACCAACCTGCTCTGCGTAGAACCAGAGAGAACAGAGAGAGAAGAAGAAGTAAAGAGAACCAACCTGCTCTGTGTAGAACCAGAGAGAGAACAGAGAGAGAAGAAGAAGTAAAGAGAACCAACCTGCTCTGTGTAGAACCAGATAGAACAGAGAGAGAAGAAGAAGTAAAGAGAACCAACCTGCTTTGTGTAGAACCAGAGAGAGAACAGAGAGAGAAGAAGAAGTAAAGAGAACCAACCTGCTCTGTGTAGAACCAGAGAGAGAACAGAGAGAGAAGAAGAAGTAAAGAGAACCAACCTGCTCTGTGTAGAACCAGAGAGAGAACAGAGAGAGAAATAAAGAGAACCAACCTGCTCTGTGTAGAACCAGAGAGAGAACAGAGAGAGAAGAAGAAGTTAAGAGAACCAACCTGCTCTGTGTAGAACCAGAGAGAGAACAGAGAGAGAAGAAGAAGTAAAGAGAACCAACCTGCTCTGTGTAGAACCAGAGAGAGAACAGAGAAGAAGAAGTAAAGAGAACCAACCTGCTCTGTGTAGAACCAGAGAGAGAACAGAGAGAGAAGAAGTAAAGAGAACCAACCTGCTCTGTGTAGAACCAGAGAGAGAACAGAGAGAGAAGTAAAGAGAACCAACCTGCTCTGTGTAGAACCAGAGAGAGAACAGAGAGAGAAGAAGAAGTAAAGAGAACCAACCTGCTCTGTGTAGAACCAGAGAGAGAACAGAGAGAGAAGAAGTAAAGAGAACCAACCTGCTCTGTGTAGAACCAGAGAGAGAACAGAGAGAGAAGAAGTAAAGAGAACCAACCTGCTCTGTGTAGAACCAGAGAGAGAACAGAGAGAGAAGTAAAGAGAACCAACCTGCTCTGTGTAGAACCAGAGAGAGAACAGAGAGAGAAGAAGAAGTAAAGAGAACCAACCTGCTCTGTGTAGAACCAGAGAGAACAGAGAGAGAAGAAGAAGTAAAGAGAACCAACCTGCTCTGTGTAGAACCAGAGAGAGAACAGAGAGAGAAGAAGTAAAGAGAACCAACCTGCTCTGTGTAGCCGAAGCTGAGGGTTGAAAACAGCGTCCAGTAGTTTCCGTTGTCGCTCGTTCTCCTCTTTTGATCTAGAAAGTTCCTCCTCGTACTCTGCTATCGTTCTTTCAAACAGCCCAAATATCTCTTCAGCAGCCGCAGTTAGTCGCTGCTTCACCAACGCTCTCAGCATTTGGACTTTACACATTTTACCACAATGACAGAAACTTTTTCTCCACTCAAACTCCGTCAAAAACACAGTTTGCTCTCCATCAAAAGGTCACTCTGACTAGCGCTGTGTTGCTAACCAGCTAGCATGCTAAGCTAACTTCAGTAGCTTTGTAGGCTACCGGGAGATGAGTCAGAGGTAAAACATTCAGAATAAAAGGTGAAGAGCACAAAGTCCATTCAGACAGGTTTATCCAGACACACAGAGGCTCTGATGGAGCTCACACACACTTTCTCTACACAACAGAGACTCTGCTAACAAAAGGTCTGCTAGACGCCATCTTGCTCAAATAGTGTGAAGTTAACCACAGTGAAGAGTATAGCTTCCGGGTCAGATTAGTTGGGAGTTTCAAAATAAAAAACCAAGAAGTGTCATTTGAAATAAAGACTTAGAAAAACACACGTAGGAAGATAGATCAGTTCAGTTCTTCTTTATTGACATACTCGAAGTCCATTAAAAAAAAACATACAACACAAAAAACAATTGAAACTACCACTTTTTTATAAAAGACAGTTATACCAATGTTTCCAACGGGACTAAAGGTATCGTAAAACACTAAAACTAGGATTGTGTAGTAACATGATAATGGCGTTCTGAGAATCATTTAGCCGTTATATAAATTTGTACATCAGATTTCTCAATAGAGCCTGGAACGCGTTGACTCCTGCGTTACAGAACAGCTCGCTTGCACTACACCATCTGGGTTTTTGAAGTAATATCCAGCAGGGGTCTACCTGGTGCCGCACACACCAGCTGTGACCGCTCCGTCCTCCTCGCGGAGATTAACGCTACCTCATTAACGTTAGGGTTCCCTTATAGCACTGGGTTTAAATCTGAAATATTGCCAAATAGGCGCGTTCGCTTTTCACTTTGACACCAAATCCTCCGCCATCTCTCGGTCTGCCATCTCTCGGTCTGTCAACTCTCTCTTGTCTCCCGTGTGTGTGAAATATGACACCTGCTGCTCTGAGCTGACTCCTTGAAGGAAAAAATATCTGAAGAAAAAGCCTGAAAAAAAGTTCGAAAAAAAGTCTGAAAAAATAGTCTGAAAAATATCAGAGAAAATGACTGAAAAATGTCTTTAAAAAAAAGTGTGAAAAAAAATGTCTGAAAAAAAAAATCTTAAAAAAGTCTGAAAAATGTCAGAAATTTTTTTTTTGAAAAAAAAATGTCTGAAAAAAAAGTCTAAAAAAAACATTGTCAGAAAAAATGTCAGAAAAAAATTCTGAAATAAAGTCTAAAAGAAAATGTCTGAAAAAAAGTTGTTGTTTGTGGAGCTTTCAACCACAACCTAGGCCGTCCTCATGGAATCAATTGCTCATATGTCATGGAGATGTCAATAAAAGTCAAATAAACAAGTAAACAAAACATCAAATATTCAAATGCTCCGATTAATACATTTACTTCATCTCTAAATCACCACTTCCTGTTTGCTTGCCCTGCTGTGGTTGCCAATTTCTCAAAATAGTTGCCTATTGGCAAAATTTGGGGGAAAGTATCAAAAGAGAAATGTAAAAGAAAACCATAAACCCTCAGAACAAATATCACAGCAGAAGTCTCCCTCCTTCATTTTCAAGTTCACTCTGAGCCAACTGCATGGATCAAATTATTAATATCCATTAGAACACTTTGCATTCAGCATGTGAGCCAATAGGAACATAGACACAACGTAACTAGAGGTGGAGCTCTACAAAGGCCTGCCTCCCACCCCCATGGCTGAAGATCCTGTGATGTGGTGGTGGGAGGAGAGAGCTACTCTGCTCCTCCTCACAAACATTACAACAAGTTACCTCTGAGCTCAAGCCTCCTCCACCCCTAGCCAGAGGGTACTTTAGACTGCAGGGAACACTATAAACCAGGAAAGGTCCCGACTTCTGCCAGAGAAGGAAAACATGTTGATCTTTCTCCAGAAGAACTGTTAAGAAATGTGTTGCTATACCGCTGTATTTTCCTTTGTAGTAAACTATTTATTTCACTGGGTTTTTTTTACATTTCCATCAGTCTACATTTGATCAAATCAACACTTGCTGTTGCAGTCGGTACTCAATTATGTTAATTTATATTCAGTACATTTTAGAAAATAAAGCAATGTTAATTCTGTTCCTAATTTGAACATCAGCTGAAAGGTTTCTCTCCTGTGTGAGATCTCATATGTCTCTTCAGATGTTCACTATCAATGAAAGCTTTACCACAAACTGAGCTACAGAAAGCTTTCTCTCCTGTGTGGATTTTTCTATGTGTCTGTAAGCTTCCACTCTGTGCAAAAGATTTCTTACAAATTGAGCAGCTGAAGGGTTTCTCTCCTGTGTGGATTCTCATGTGTTTCTGTAAATATCCACTCTGTGTAAAAGATTTCTTACAAACTGAGCAGTTGAAAGGTTTCTCTCCTGTGTGAGATCTCATGTGCATCTTCTTATTATTACTTTGTATGAAAGTTTTATCACAAACTGAGCAACTGAAAGGCTTTTCTCCTGTGTGGATTCTCGTGTGTCTCTTCAGATGATAACTTTGCATGAAAGTTTTATCACAAACTGAGCAACTGAAAGGTTTCTCTCCTGTGTGGATTCTTATGTGTCTCTTCAGATGATAACTTTGCACAAAAGTTTTATCACAAACTGAGCAACTGAAAGGTTTCTCTCCTGTGTGAGATCTCATGTGTGTCTTCAGACTTCCCCTCATAATGAAAGCTTTATCGCAAACAGAGCAACTGAAAGGTTTCTCTCCTGTGTGAGATCTCATGTGTGTCTTCAGACTTCCACTAATACTGAAAGCTTTATCGCAAACAGAGCAGCTGAAAGGCTTCTCTCCTGTGTGGATTACCATGTGTTTCTTCAGATATCTCTTGGTGCCAAATCTTTTACCACACTCAGGGCAGTTAAATGGTTTCTCACCAGCACTACATCTGGAATCACTGACAGGGACTTCGTAATTATTCAGACAGTTTAAACCTGACTGAGGTTCTCTGGTCTCCTTCCAGTCATCACTGTTATCAGTCTCAGGTTCAGAAGAGTCTCCAGTCTTGTCAACAGTATCTGGTTCTGGATGTCTATCTGGATCTGCGTTCCTGGCTGGTTCTGGTCCTCCACAGTCCTCTCCATCAGCTTCTGTTTCCATCTGTTCAGTTTGTCTTTCATGAAGCTGTGAGGACTGAGGTTCCTCTTCATCATCTTCTTCACTCTTCACAGAGACAGGAGTGAATGTGAACTTGGTGATATCAGCCTCCTCCAGCCCTTGAAGCTGCTCTCCCTCCTGAGTGGTCCAGAGTTCCTCCTGTTCCTCTTTAATGTGGGGGGGCTCTGGTTCCTCTTTAATGTGGGGGGGCTCTGGTTCCTCTTTAATGTGGGGGGGCTCTGGATCCTCTTTAATGTGGGGGGGCTCTGGATCCTCTTTAATGTGGGGGGGCTCTGGGTCCACCTGGTCCAGACTGGAGCTCCACTCCTGCTGCTCAGAGGGAACCTCTTCTTTAACCACCAACAGCTGCTGGTCGTCTGCAGGAAACACTGAAACACACATTAAGGAAACCAGGACTTTATGTTAAAGTCAAGCTTGAAATGCTGATATTAGATTTTTATGATTTTTGTGCATCATTGTCAGGAAGTAACTTCATTTATCATGGAATAGTAGTAGCAGTAGTAGTTGTAGTAGTTAGTTGTAGTAGTACAGTTGAAATCGCTTACAGTGATCACGGTTAAATTGATCAACCGCTCATATAGATCAAAAAGCTTGGGGACAGAGTCATTCCTATACAAATGCTGTTTAAATAATTTGCTTATAGTAATCAAGTAGTCCGCTTACAGTGTTCATATTCAGACTGTATGCAGACTATTTAGAAAACTCGATTTCAAACTACATTCTGCAGCTGCACCACAATCCTGCTCACTCAAAAATATTAACATTATAATGTATTGGGGCGCCCTGATGGAGCTGGCGCCATATGTGCCGGGGCTGGGTCCTTGCAAAGGCGGCCCGTTTTCTGAATCAGGGCCGCGCTGCGCTGTGAAACTCCGACCACATCTTGGTCCACCTCATCCCCTCGTACAGGCAGAGGGTCAAACTGGCTAGACCGGTTGTGAGGAGCACCAAGAAGTGGAGCAGCGAAGCGGTGGAGGATCTGCGTGAGTGCCTGGAACGCACGGACCGGGAGACGTTTAAGACCGCCACTGATAGTCTGGATGAATACACCGACTCTGTGACGTCATATAGATAGATACTTTATTGATCCCGAAGGAAATTTATATATCAGCTTCTGTGAGGACAGCTGTATACCAACACGCACCAGAGTTCACTTTAACAAACAGAAGCCCTGGTTCACAGCCAAACTCAAACAGCTTCGTTTGGTCAAGGAAGAGGCATTTAGGAATGGTGACAGAGATGGCTTTAAAGAGGCTAAATACGCGTTTGGCAAGGCGGTGAGGGAAGCCAAACGGCAGTATTCTGAGAAATTAGTAAAAACAATTCTCAGCCAACGACTCTGCCTCAGTGTGGAAGGTGCTGAGGCAGATCACCAACTACAAGCCCAAACCATCACTCTCCACAAATGACCTCCGACCTGCAAATGAGCTGAATGAGTTTTATTGCAGATTCGACTGTCAAAGTGCCAGCCCAGAATGCATCTCCTCTCCCCCCAGCCATCAGCAGTTAACACCATCAACACCAGCACCCCCCAGCTTTCTCCACAAGCACCCAGCCTGTGCACACCCCTCCCCCCTTTCACACCTCTTTCCATCCAGGAGGGGGAGGTCAACAGGCTTTTCAAAGCACAAAACCCCCGCAAGGCAGCCGACCCAGACGCTGTCTCACCTGCAACCCTGAAACACTGTGCAGACCAGTTGTCTCCAGTGTTTACAGGGATCTTCAACACATCTCTGGAAACCTGCAGGCTGCCTGCCTGCTTCAAAGCCTCCACCATCATCCCGGTCCCCAAGAAGCCAAGGATTACAGGTCTTCAGGATTACAGACCCTTCCCTCATAAACACTCAATACATCCCCCCTATTGTCTCTCTCTCTCTCTCTCTGGTACCGGACTGTTTGCACACCAGCAATATTTGCACTGTTATATTTTGTTACTGTTACTGTTTATATTTTTATACTGTGTTTATTTCTTGTTTATATCTTATATTGTATATTGGTAGATTTACATTTTTTTAATCTTATTTTATTCTAACATTTTAATTGTTCTGTTGTTATTTTTTACTGCTTATTTGCACCAACGAACCAAAGCAAATTCCTAGTGTAAACCTGATACACCTGACAACAAACAAGTTTCTGATTGTGATTCAGATGCTGAGAGAAAAGATCTGAGGGAGAAGAAAGAAGATTCAGATTGTTTAATGAACCAACCTGCTCTGATAGAACCAGAGAGAGAACAGAGAGAGAGTAAAGAGAACCAACCTGCTCTGTGTAGAACGAGAGAGAGAACAGAGAGAGAAGAAGTAAAGAGAACCAACCTGCTCTGTGTAGAACCAGAGAGAGAACAGAGAGAGAAGAAGAAGTAAAGAGAACCAACCTGCTCTGTGTAGAACCAGAGAGAGAACAGAGAGAGAAGAAGTAAAGAGAACCAACCTGCTCTGTGTAGAACCAGAGAGAGAACAGAGAGAAGAAGAAGTAAAGAGAACCAACCTGCTCTGTGTAGAACCAGAGAGAGAAGAGAGAGAAGAAGAAGTAAAGAGAACCAACCTGCTCTGTGTAGAACAAGAGAGAGAACAGAGAGAGAAGAAGAAGTAAAGAGAACCAACCTGCTCTGTGTAGAACCAGAGAGAGAACAGAGAGAGAAGAAGAAGTAAAGAGAACCAACCTGCTCTGTGTAGAACCAGAGAGAGAACAGAGAGAGAGAAGAAGTAAAGAGAACCAACCTGCTCTGTGTAGAACCAGAGAGAGAACAGAGAGAGAAGAAGAAGTAAAGAGAACCAACCTGCTCTGTGTAGAACCAGAGAGAGAACAGAGAGAGAAGAAGTAAAGAGAACCAACCTGCTCTGTGTAGAACCAGAGAGAGAACAGAGAGAGAAGAAGTAAAGAGAACCAACCTGCTCTGTGTAGAACCAGAGAGAGAACAGAGAGAGAAGAAGTAAAGAGAACCAACCTGCTCTGTGTAGAACCAGAGAGAGAACAGAGAGAGAGAAGAAGTAAAGAGAACCAACCTGCTCTGTGTAGAACCAGAGAGAGAACAGAGAGAGAAGAAGAAGTAAAGAGAACCAACCTGCTCTGTGTAGAACCAGAGAGAGAACAGAGAGAGAAGAAGTAAAGAGAACCAACCTGCTCTGTGTAGAACCAGAGAGAGAACAGAGAGAGAGAAGAAGTAAAGAGAACCAACCTGCTCTGTGTAGAACCAGAGAGAGAACAGAGAGAGAAGTAAAGAGAACCAACCTGCTCTGTGTAGAACCAGAGAGAGAACAGAGAGAGAAGAAGAAGTTAAGAGAACCAACCTGCTCTGTGTAGAACCAGAGAGAGAACAGAGAGAGAAGAAGAAGTAAAGAGAACCAACCTGCTCTGTGTAGAACCAGAGAGAGAACAGAGAGAGAAGAAGAAGTAAAGAGAACCAACCTGCTCTGTGTAGAACCAGAGAGAGAACAGAGAGAGAAGAAGTAAAGAGAACCAACCTGCTCTGTGTAGAACCAGAGAGAGAACAGAGAGAAGAAGAAGTAAAGAGAACCAACCTGCTCTGTGTAGAACCAGAGAGAGAACAGAGAGAGAAGAAGTAAAGAGAACCAACCTGCTCTGTGTAGCCGAAGCTGAGGGTTGAAAACAGCGTCCAGTAGTTTCCGTTGTCGCTCGTTCTCCTCTTTTGATCTAGAAAGTTCCTCCTCGTACTCTGCTATCGTTCTTTCAAACAGCCCAAATATCTCTTCAGCAGCCGCAGTTAGTCGCTGCTTCACCAACGCTCTCAGCATTTGGACTTTACACATTTTACCACAATGACAGAAACTTTTTCTCCACTCAAACTCCGTCAAAAACACAGTTTGCTCTCCATCAAAAGGTCACTCTGACTAGCGCTGTGTTGCTAACCAGCTAGCATGCTAAGCTAACTTCAGTAGCTTTGTAGGCTACCGGGAGATGAGTCAGAGGTAAAACATTCAGAATAAAAGGTGAAGAGCACAAAGTCCATTCAGACAGGTTTATCCAGACACACAGAGGTTCTGATGGAGCTCACACACACTTTCTCACCACAACAAAGGGACTCTGCTAACAAAAGGTCTGCTAGACGCCATCTTGCTCAAATAGTGTGAAGTTAACCACAGTGAAGAGTATAGCTTCCGGGTCAGATTAGTTGGGAGTTTCAAAATAAAAAACCAAGAAGTGTCATTTGAAATAAAGACTTAGAAAAACACACACAGGAAGACAGATCAGTTCAGTTCTTCTTTATTGACATACTCGAAGTCCATTAAAAAAAAACATACAACACAAAAAACAATTGAAACTACCACTTTTTTATAAAAGACAGTCATACCAATGTTTCCAACGGGACTAAAGGTATCGTAAAACACTAAAACTAGGATTGTGTAGTAGCATGATAATGGCGTTCTGAGAATCATTTAGCCGTTATATAAATTTGTACATCAGATTTCTCAATAGAGCCTGGAATGCGTTGACTCCTGCGTTACAGAACAGCTCGCTTGCACTACACCATCTGGGTTTTTGAAGTAATATCCAGCAGGGGTCTACCTGGTGCCGCACACACCAGCTGTGACCGCTCCGTCCTCCTCGCGGAGATTAACGCTACCTCGTTAACGTTAGGGTTCCCTTATAGCACTGGGTTTAAATCTTAAATATTGCCAAATAGGCGCGTTCGCTTTTCACTTTGACACCAAATCCTCCGCCATCTCTCGGTCTGTCAACTCTCTCTCGTCTCCCGTGTGTGTGAAATATGACACCTGCTGCTCTGAGCTGACTCCTTGAAGGAAAAAATATCTGAAGAAAAAGCCTGAAAAAAAGGTCGAAAAAAAGTCTGAAAAAATAGTCTGAAAAATATCAGAGAAAATGACTGAAAAATGTCTTTAAAAAAAAGTGTGAAAAAAAATGTCTGAAAAAAAAAATCTTAAAAATGTCTGAAAAATGTCAGAAATTTTTTTTTTGAAAAAAAAATGTCTGAAAAAAAAGTCTAAAAAAAACATTGTCAGAAAAAATGTCAGAAAAAAATTCTGAAATAAAGTCTAAAAGAAAATGTCTGAAAAAAAGTTGTTGTTTGTGGAGCTTTCAACCACAACCTAGGCCGTCCTCATGGAATCAATTGCTCATATGTCATGGAGATGTCAATAAAAGTCAAATAAACAAGTAAACAAAACATCAAATATTCAAATGCTCCGATTAATACATTTACTTCATCTCTAAATCACCACTTCCTGTTTGCTTGCCCTGCTGTGGTTGCCAATTTCTCAAAATAGTTGCCTATTGGCAAAATTTGGGGGAAAGTATCTAAAGAGAAATGTAAAAGAAAACCATAAACCCTCAGAACAAATATCACAGCAGAAGTCTCCCTCCTTCATTTTCAAGTTCACTCTGAGCCAACTGCATGGATCAAATTATTAATATCCATTAGAACACTTTGCATTCAGCATGTGAGCCAATAGGAACATAGACACAACGTAACTAGAGGTGGAGCTCTACAAAGGCCTGCCTCCCACCCCCATGGCTGAAGATCCTGTGATGTGGTGGTGGGAGGAGAGAGCTACTCTGCTCCTCCTCACAAACATTACAACAAGCTACCTCTGAGCTCAAGCCTCCTCCACCCCTAGCCAGAGGGTATTTATGACTGCAGGGAACACTATAAACCAGGAAAGGTCCCGACTTCTGCCAGAGAAGGAAAACATGTTGATCTTTCTCAGAAGAACTGTTAAGAAATGTGTTGCTATACCGCTGTATTTTCCTTTGTAGTAAACTATTTATTTCACTGGGTTTTTTTTACATTTCCATCAGTCTACATTTGATCAAATCAACACTTGCTGTTGCAGTCGGTACACAATTATGTTAATTTATATTCAGTACATTTTAGAAAATAAAGCAATGTTAATTCTGTTCCTAATTTGAACATCAGCTGAAAGGTTTCTCTCCTGTGTGAGATCTCATATGTCTCTTCAGATGTTCACTATCAATGAAAGCTTTACCACAAACTGAGCTACAGAAAGCTTTCTCTCCTGTGTGGATTTTTCTATGTGTCTGTAAGCTTCCACTCTGTGCAAAAGATTTCTTACAAATTGAGCAGCTGAAAGGTTTCTCTCCTGTGTGGATTCTCATGTGTTTCTGTAAATCTCCACTCAGTGTAAAAGATTTCTTACAAACTGAGCAGTTGAAAGGTTTCTCTCCTGTGTGAAATCTCATGTGTATCTTCAGATTATCACTTTGTATGAAAGTTTTATCACAAACTGAGAAACTGAAAGGTTTCTCTCCTGTGTGAGATCTCATGTGTCTCTTCAGATTATAACTTTGCATGAAAGTTTTATCACAAACTGAGCAACTGAAAGGTTTCTCTCCTGTGTGGATTCTCATGTGTCTCTTCAGATGATAACTTTGCATGAAAGTTTTATCACAAACTGAGCAACTGAAAGGTTTCTCTCCTGTGTGAGATCTCATGTGTGTCTTCAGACTTCCCCTCATACTGAAAGCTTTATCGCAAACAGAGCAACTGAAAGGTTTCTCTCCTGTGTGAGATATCATGTGTGTCTTCAGACTTCCACTAATACTGAAAGCTTTATCGCAAACAGAGCAGCTGAAAGGTTTCTCTCCTGTGTGGATTACCATGTGTTTCTTCAGATATCTCTTGGTGCCAAATCTTTTACCACACTCAGGGCAGTTAAATGGTTTCTCACCAGCACTACATCTGGAATCACTGACAGGGACTTCGTAATTATTCAGACAGTTTAAACCTGACTGAGGTTCTCTGGTCTCCTTCCAGTCATCACTGTTATCAGTCTCAGGTTCAGAAGAGTCTCCAGTCTTGTCAACAGTATCTGGTTCTGGATGTCTATCTGGATCTGCGTTCCTGGCTGGTTCTGGTCCTCCACAGTCCTCTCCATCAGCTTCTGTTTCCATCTGTTCAGTTTGTCTTTCATGAAACTGTGAGGACTGAGGTTCCTCTTCATCATCTTCTTCACTCTTCACAGAGACAGGAGTGAATGGGAACTTGGTGATATCAGCCTCCTCCAGCCCTTGAAGCTGCTCTCCCTCCTGACTGGTCCAGAGTTCCTCCTGTTCCTCTTTAATGTGGGGGGGCTCTGGTTCCTCTTTAATGTGGGGGGGCTCTGGTTCCTCTTTAATGTGGGGGGGCTCTGGATCCTCTTATGGGGGGCTCTGGTTCCTCTTTAATGTGGGGGGGCTCTGGATCCTCTTTAATGTGGGGGGGCTCTGGATCCTCTTTAATGTGGGGGGGCTCTGGGTCCACCTGGTCCAGACTGGAGCTCCACTCCTGCTGCTCAGTGGGAACCTCTTCTTTAACCACCAACAGCTGCTGGTCGTCTGCAGGAAACACTGAAACACACATTAAGGAAACCAGGACTTTATGTTAAAGTCAAGCTTGAAATGCTGATATTAGATTTTTATGATTTTTGTGCATCATTGTCAGGAAGTAACTTCATTTATCATGTAATAGTAGTAGCAGTAGTAGTTGTAGTAGTTAGTTGTAGTAGTACAGTTGAAATCGCTTACAGTGATCACGGTTAAATTGATCAACCGCTCATATAGATCAAAAAGCTTGGGGACAGAGTCATTCCTATACAAATGCTGTTTAAATAATTTGCTTATAGTAATCAAGTAGTCCGCTTACAGTCTTCAGATTCAGACTATATGCAGACTATTTAGAAAACTCGCTTTCAAACTACATTCTGCAGCTGCACCACAATCCTGCTCACTCAAAAATATTAAGATAATAATGTATTGGGGCGCCCTGGTGGAGCTGGATCCCTCTGTGCCGGGGCTGGGTCCTTGCAAAGGCGGCCCGTTTTCTGAATCAGGGCCGCGCTGCGCTGGGAAACTCTGACCACATCTTGGTCCACCTCATCCCCTCGTACAGGCAGAGGGTCAAACTGGCTAGACGAGAACCAGAGAGAGAACTGAGAGAAGAAGAAGTAAAGAGAACCAACCTGCTCTGTGTAGAACCAGAGAGAGAACAGAGAGAGAAGAAGTAAAGAGAACCAACCTGCTCTGTGTAGAACCAGAGAGAGAACAGAGAGAGAAGAAGAAGTAAAGAGAACCAACCTGCTCTGTGTAGCCGAAGCTGAGGGTTGAAAACAGCGTCCAGTAGTTTCCGTTGACGCTCGTTCTCCTCTTTTGATCTAGAAAGTTCCTCCTCGTACTCTGCAATCGTTCTTTCAAACAGCCCAAATATCTCTTCAGCAGCCGCAGTTAGTCGCTGCTTCACCAACGCTCTCAGCATTTGGACTTTACACATTTTACCACAATGACAGAAACTTTTTCTCCACTCAAACTCCGTCAAAAACACAGTTTGCTCTCCATCAAACGGTCACTCTGACTAGCGCTGTGTTGCTAACCAGCTAGCATGCTAAGCTAACTTCAGTAGCTTTGTAGGCTACCGGGAGATGAGTCAGAGGTAAAACATTCAGAATAAAAGGTGACGAGCACAAAGTCCATTCAGACAGGTTTATCCAGACATACAGAGGCTCTGATGGAGCTCACACACACTTTCTCTACACAACAAAGAGACTCTGCTAACAAAAGGTCTGCTAGACGCTATCTTGCTCAAATAATGTGAAGTTAACCACAGTGAAGAGTATAGCTTCCGGGTCAGATTAGATGCTGAGTTTCAAAATAAAAGCCGAGAAGTGTTATTGAAAATACAGGCTTACTCAGAAAAACACACACAGGAAGATAAATGATTAAAGAATGACATTCATTGAGCTTGAATCTTCATTCTGGAACTTGGAAACAAAGGCTTCAAATAAATTCTCAACACAAGGTCCAAATAAGTTGTTGTTTCTGAAGCTTTCAACCACGACCTGGGTCGTCCACAGGGAATCTATTTTTTTTTTTTTTTTAAACTTAATCTTTGTTACATTCATCGTATTTGACCTCTGCATTTAACCTATTGTAGGAGCGGTGAGTTGCTGTAAAGCGCTCTGGGAACAACTTGGGGTTCAGTGTCGCGTTCAATGACACTACAATCTGCAGAAATGCAGGAGCCGGAGATCGAACCGCCAACCTTGTGGTTAAAGGACGACCACTCTGCCCACTGAACTACAGCCACCCCACTCCTCAGATGTCATGGAGATTAAATGACATGTAGTGGCCATTTGTCGCAAAAATCAAAATCAAACTTAAATCAAAGGGCCACTGATGCACCATGGGAAATGCGGATTACGCAGGCAAAAGAGAGCATTGTCCAGGCAACATGTATGTGTTTCTGATGATTTATTTAACCATAAAAGCAAGCAATCAAAGCACAAAGAAAACATGGATGTCGCTGCCACTCTTGTTCTGGTAAAAAAACATAAGCCCCCCCAGGTGCATGCTGGTCCTACCTGTCCACCTACCTATATAACCACAGGTGCCCACAGCGTTACCCAATTAATAAACAAAAGAAAACAAAATATTAAATACACAAAAAACTAAATATACCAAACGGGAAAATAGTTAAACTAAACATATTACTATCAAAGATCGAGTCTAAATAAAGTAAACATCTATAATAATAAATCAAACAATACTATTATTAGTAAAACAACAACTCAATACTAACAACAAATAAATAGCTCCTACAGACATATTAAAATGTCATTAATATTGTGGCACGCTATGGTGTAATATCTTTTAAAGGAGTAGAGAAAAAAAAGAAACGTGGAATTAGCATTTCCAGTTCTTGTGTTAAAATTATTAAGTCCTTTCAGTCTTTTTCCTCTTACCGGCATCACCCTTTACAAATGAATGCACCTGTCTTTATAATGTAACAGGATAAAAGACGGCCTCTAGAAGCCACAGAGAGGAACAATTTAGCAAGCTAGCAAGTGGGTAACATAATGCAGTAAATGCAAAGGCATAATGACAGAGGAAAAAAAATTAGTCAGTTGCGAATATCAACATTTTCCTCAGACATATTATCCAATTACGAAGTAACACAATATATAACTAGATTTGCTATATATTAACTTATTGGGTGCCGAAAAATGAACTTCCATGGCCTCCGCCATTTCTGACAACGTCAACAAACACGTCACACCTCATGAACTCAGAGCTTTCAGAAACTTTCATCTTACGAGGTCGTGAATATCACTAGAGGGGGGGGCGTTCATATCGACTCTTCTTGTGAACACGGTAAACACCAGCACATTTGAAGGCACCATATATCTCAAATCACTGATATGCCTTGCACACAAATCATTTATCACAAACTGAGGAATTGAAAGGTTTCTCTCCTGTGTGGATTCTCATGTGCGACTGTAGATATCCTTTCTGGGCAAAAGAAATCTTACAGACAGCTGAAAGGGTTCTCTCCTGTGTGAGTTCTCATGTGTGTCTTCACATCTCCACTTCTAATGAAACCTTTACCACACACTGAGCAGCTGAAAGGTTTCTCTCCTGTGTGAGTCATCACGTGTCTCTGTAAATCTCCATTCTGTGTAAAAGATTTCTTACAAACTGAGCAGCTGAAAGGTTTCTCTCCGGTGTGAGTTCTCATGTGTGCCTTCAGTTGTCCATTTTTAATGAAACATTTACCACACACTGAGCAGCTGAAAGGTTTCTCTCCTGTATGAGTTCTCATGTGTGTCTTCAGATCTCCACTTTTAATGAAACCTTTACCACACACTGAGCAGCTGAAAGGTTTCTCTCCTGTATGAGTTCTCATGTGTGTCTTCAGATCTCCTCTTTTAATGCAACCTTTACCACACACTGAGCAGCTGAAAGGTTTCTCTCCTGTGTGGATTCTCATGTGTGTCTGTAAACTTCCACTCTGTGTAAAAGATTTCTTACAAACTGAGCAGCTGAAAGGTTTTTTTCCTGTATGAGTTCTCATGTGTCTCTTTAGATCTCCACTTGAAATAAACCATTTACCACACACTGAGCAGCTGAAAGGTTTGTCTACTGTGTGAGTCATCATGTGTCTCTGTAAAGTTCTATACTGTGTAAAAAAATCCTTACAAACTGAGCAGCTGAAAGGTTTCTCTCCTGTATGAGTTATCATGTGTGTCTTCAGATCTCCACTTTTAATGAAACCTTTACCACACACTGAGCAGCTGAAAGGTTTCTCTCCTGTGTGAGTTCTCATGTGTGCCTTCAGATCTCCACTTTTAATGAAACCTTTACCACACACTGAGCAGCTGAAAGGTTTCTCTCCTGTGTGGATTCTCATGTGTGTCTGTAAGCTTCCACTCTGTGCAAAAGATTTCTTACAAACTGAGCAGCTGAAAGGTTTTTCTCCTGTATGAGTTCTCATGTGCCTCTTCAGATCTCCACTTTTAATGAAACACTTACAACACATGGAGCAGCTGAAAGGTTTCTCTCCTGTATGAGTTCTCATGTGTGTCTTCAGATCTCCACTTTTAATGAAACATTTACCACACAATGAGCAGCTGAAAGGTTTCTCTCCTGTGTGAGTCATCATGTGTCTCTGTAAACGTCTATACTGTGTAAAAGATTTCTCACAAACTGAGCAGCTGAAAGGATTTTCTCCTGTCTGAGTTCTCATGTGTGTCTTCGGATTTCCACTTTCAATGAAACATCTCAAATCACTGACAGGGACTTCATCATTATTCAGACGGTTTAAACCTGACTGAGGTTCTCTGGTCTCCATCCAGTCTCCACTGTCATCAGTCTCAGCTTCAGAAGTGTCTCTAGACTTGTCATTAGTATCAGGATGAAAATGTGTATCTGGATCTGAGTTCCTGGCTGGTTCTGGTCCTCCACAGTCCTCTTCATCAGCTTCTGATTTCAAATGCTCTTCCTCTCTGTTCTCCTCAGTTAGTCTTTGATGAAGCTGTAAGGACTGAGGCTTCTCTTCATCATCTTCTTCACTCTTGACATCGACAAGAGTGAATGGGAACTTGATATCAGCCTCCTGCAGCCCTTGAAGCTGCTCTCCCTCCTGACTGGTCCAGAGTTCCTCCTGTTCCTCTTTAATGTGGGGGGGCTCTGGA
Organism: Sebastolobus alascanus; assembly: GCA_916701645.2. Classification (NCBI taxonomy): domain Eukaryota; kingdom Metazoa; phylum Chordata; class Actinopteri; order Perciformes; family Sebastidae; genus Sebastolobus; species Sebastolobus alascanus. Next base: position 313,698 of record CAKAOJ020000075.1, on the reverse strand, counting down.
TCCTCCTGGACCAGACTGGAGCTCCACTCCTGCTGCTCAGCGGGAACCTCTTCTTTAACCACCAACAGCTGCTGGACTTCTGCAGAAAAACAGTAAACACACACAGAGACGTTACAGAGAATATTTTGTGAAACAGTTGAGCGAATATTCACCTGTACATACACTGTTTATCCGGCATTATTCCCTCTAACACTCCATGTGGACAGCTGCCAAACTGACAGGCACAAACTGTAAAGATACAATGCATCAGCAGTAATGAGGTCATCAGTCGTCACATGACAAAACAACCGGAATGATAAATGGACTTGCATTTATATAGCGCTCTTCTAGTCTTCTGACCACTTAAAGCGCTTTACACTACATGTCAGCATTCACCCATTCACACACACATTCATACCAACTTTCATGCAAACTTTGCCCATCAGGATCTAATCTAAATACTCATACATACTACAGGAGCAATTTGTGGTTAAGTGTCTTGCTCAAGGACACTTCGACATGTGCATCACTGCATGTGACCGGAGGAGAAGGGGATCGAACCGCCGACCTTCCGATTGGTGGACGACCTGCTCTACCCTCTGAGCCACATATATATACAGTCTATACACATACATACACACACATCTACTACACGCTTTGGCATGATATCGGGTTGAACTCATATTGTGTATTTATTTGTATATTATTTGTATTTGTATTTGTATGACTCCAGAGTGGCGTGCAGGGGATGAGACAACGCCTCTCATCCCCTGCACGCCACTCTGGAGTCTTACCAGAGCACCTTCAGCCGTAGACTGAGAGCACCGAGGTGCACCACAGAACGGCACAGGAGGTCTTTCCTACCAGTGGCCATCAAACTATATAACTCCTCCCCCTTCTGCAGGAAGGACAACTGATAACACTGGACACTGAGAACAACAATAACACCAATATCATGTGCAATACTACTTTCTTCATCCTCATGTGCAATATCACTGTTCATTGTGTGCAATATTCATGTCCATCATATGCAATGTTACTTCTTTTCTGTTTTTTAGTTTACCTTACCTTTTTTATTTCACTTATCTTATTTACTCATTTTTACTAAATGTATCTTACTTTATTGTTATTCTATTAGGCACTGGTACTAGAAAGAGTACTTTTTACTTTTAATTTTATACACTTGAAACTTGTTGTACTTTGTTGTAATTTTTGAGCAATCTCTGGCACAAGAATTTCCTTCGGGAATAATAAAGTTCTATCTTATCTTATCTTATTTTATAGTGTGTATTTTGCATATAGTGGGTGTCTTTCTATGCTGCTCTTAACTTAACTTTAATACATACTTCTATAAAGTAACATTTTCAATGCAGGACTTTTACTTGTAACCAGTGGTGGAAGAAGTATTCAGATCCTTTACTGAAGTAAAAGTACAAATACCACACTGTGAAAATACTCTACTGGGGCATTCCGTGAGAAATCAATCTCTTGATTTCACTTGATTTCTCACGGAATGAGGTCGTGTTGCTCAGGTTCTACCTATATGGCGTAGAGAGGAGGTCGTGTTGCTCTGGCTCTATCTGTTTGGCGTCGCCTGGAAGCTGCTAGATATCCTCCTGGATCCACCTTCTCACATATATTCACATTATATGTATTCATTTTTGTCATGAATTGTCTATGTTGTGTTTTCATTATGTTGCTACTCTGTACACACGACATCTATTGCACGTCTGTCCATCCTGGAAGGGGGATCCCTCCTCTGTCGCTCTTCCTGAGGTTTCTTCCATTTGTTCTCCCTGTTGAAAGGTTTTTTTTTGTGGTTAAGTTTTTCCTTAGCCGATGTGAGGGTTGCACTGTCAAGGACAGAGGGTGTTGTATACTGTACAGATTGTAAAGCCCCCCCGAGGCAAATTTGTGATTTGTGATTTTGGGCTATACAAATAAAATTGATTTGATTTGATTTGATTTCTGATCTGACCTCTTTCGATTTGAACGATATTGTCCTGCATGTTAACCTTTATGAGAGAGTGTTAAAACCTGGATTGATGAACCAGAAGGAGCAGCCACTCAGGAGGAGACCCTCACATGGACCCATGTTGGTCTGATGTCAGTATAAACAGTGTGTGAACCAGAGAGAGAAGAAGTGAACCAACCTGCTCTGTGTAGAACCAGAGAGAGAACAGAGAGAGAAGAAGTAAAGAGAACCAACCTGCTCTGTGTAGAACCAGAGAGAGAACAGAGAGAGAAGAAGAAGTAAAGAGAACCAACCTGCTCTGTGTAGAACCAGAGAGAGAACAGAGAGAGAAGAAGTGAACCAACCTGCTCTGTGTAGCCGGATCTGAGGGTTGTAAACAGCGTCCAGTAGTTCTCCAGAGTCCTCCATCCTTCTTTCAAACAGCCCAAATATCTCTTCAGTAGCTGCAGTTAGTCGCTGCTCCACCAACGCTCTCAGCATTTACACATTTACACTCAATAAACAGAAACTTCTTCTCCACTCAAACTCCGTCAGAAACGCAGTTTTCTCTCCATCCAGCTCTGAATAGCTGTGATGCTAACCAGCTAGCATGCTAAGCTAACTTCAGTAGCTTTGTAGGCTACCGGGAGATGAGTCAGAGGTAAAAACATTCAGGAATAAAAGGTGAAGGAGCACAAAGTCCATTCAGACAGGTTTATCCAGACACACAGAGGCTCTGATGGAGCTCACACACACTTTCTCTACATGATAAAGAGACTCTGCTGTTTCTACTCACGATAGTCGCCATTTTGCTCAAAGCGTAACATCCGGTTCCGCTGCAACTCGGTGGGAAACCTACAAAATAAAAGCTCGCTTAAATTTTTTTTTTTTTTTTATCATTCACAATTTAAGATACTCCTCCCAGGCTCGGCCAATGAACGCGGATCCGCCCCCATCTGCAATTATTCACTCCGCTATCTTTACAAACTGGGTATATTTACAATATCTACTTAGGCATTTAATTTGTTATTGAGCACATATACAATGAGAGCAAGGGCGTAGGTTTTGTTTCAACATTGGCAGGGACACATATTAAGCAGGGTTACGGGGATCTCCCCCAGTAAATTTTGAGCGTCAAACACTAATTTTTTCTGCATTCTGGTGAATTTGTATGCACCAATATATGGTGGAAATATCTACAGTACCTGCCCTATAGTCTGCTGTGCAATAAGTACATGTAATACCAAAAAACGCACAGCAACCAGAAAACGAAAAAAGATAATGTATATAGAAGTATATTTATATCGCACATTTCAGCAACAATTCAATTCAAAGGGCTTTACATGAAAAACTAAAAGCATCGAGAAACACAAAAGATAAAATAAGATTAAAGGTAGAATGTAACAGTTGGTGGTTGCAGTTTGTTAACACACAGCATTCAAAGTTGGCCACTCCTCATTGGAGAGAGCAGCGATGGTGGAGCGAGCTATAGAGTGAACAGACAGAGAGCGCCGTTAGTGAGAACGAAGAAGTGAATCAAAGAAATAAAACGTAAATTTTCTGATTGTTTCACGGCGGTTATGTTTCGAAAATCAAACTTAAATCAAAGGGCCACTGATGCACCATGGGTAATGTGGTTTACGCAGGCAAAATTGTAGATTGTCCAGGCAAAATGTATGTGTTTCTGATGATTTATTTAACCCCCAAAGAAAGCAAGCAAACAAAGCACAAAGAAAACATCAATGTCGCTGCCTCTCTTGTTCTGGTAAAAAAACGTAAGCCCACCCAGGTGCATGCTGGTTCTACCTGTCTACCTACCTATATAACCACAGGTGCCCACAGCGTTACCCAATTCATAAACAAAAGAAAACAAAATACTAAATATGCAAAAAACTAAATATACCAAACAAGAAAATAGTTAAACAAAACAAATAACTAGCAAAAGAAAACACCTAAATAAAGTAAACATCTATGATAATAAATCAAACAATACTACTAATTACTAGTAAAACAACTAAATACTAAAAACAAATAAATATGTTAAAAGGTCATTAATGTTGTGGCACGCTGTGGTGTGATATCTTTTCAAGGAGTAGAGAAAAAAAAGAAACGTGGAATGTTCGTTTCCAGTTCTTGTGTTGCCATTATAAAGTCCTCTCAGATTGGAGAACACTTACTGCTCTTTACTTATTCAACCAACTCAAAAGAAAGACAGATATTTTATTACATTTTCAGAGCTGTGAGAAAACAAGGAACTAAATACAAAAGATGCCGGTAGTTTGTTACCCTGGTAAAGTTAATGTTCATGCTTTTATTAGTCAGCTTGACGTTGCTGCTACCTGTGAAGATCTGCCATATTTCAATAAACATTCATGATTATATATATATATATATATATATATATATATATATATATATATATACATATAAATGAAAAAAGAAAAGGGGGCAGTGTAGGGGAGGATATTCACCTTTATATGTTGTAAATATGCTCCAATTAGGAAGGAAAACAATATACAACTAAAATTGCTATATATTAACTTATTGGGCGCCGAAAAATTAACTTCCATGGCCTCTGCCATTTCTGATGTCAACAAACACTTCACATCTCATGAACTCTGAGCTTTCAGAAACTTTCATCTTACGAGGTTGTGAATACCACAGTGTTGTATACTTCTTCGTATTACAACTAATAAGAAATAAGACACGAGACCAAGGGAGAGTTGCACTTTGAGCCTGCATTCCTGTTAGCTTCAACACAGGACTGGTTATAATGACAACACAAAAAGGGGGGCGTGACGGTAGCCCAGAAAGGACAAACTTAGGCTGTCAATACACAACACACAAGCCATTTGAAGGCACCATATGCTCAAATCACTGATCTGTCTTGCACACAAATCTTTTATCATAAACTGAGGAATTGAAAGGTTTGTCTCCTGTGTGGATTCTCATGTGTGATTGTAGATATCCTTTCTGGGCAAAAGAAATCTTACAGACAGCTGAAAGGGTTCTCTACTGTATGAGTTCTCATGTGTGTCTTCACATCTCCACTTCTAATGAAACCTTTACCACACACTGAGCAGCTGAAAGGTTTCTCTCCTGTGTGAGTCATCACGTGTCTCTGTAAATCTCCATTCTGTGTAAAAGATTTCTTACAAACTGAGCAGCTGAAAGGTTTCTCTCCGGTGTGAGTTCTCATGTGTGCCTTCAGTTGTCCACTTTTAATGAAACATTTAGCACACACTGAGCAGTTGAAAGGTTTCTCTCCTGTATGAGTTCTCATGTGTGTCTTCAGATCTCCACTTTTAATGAAACATTTACCACACACTGAGCAGCTGAAAGGTTTCTCGCCTGTATGAGTTCTCATGTGTGTCTTCAGATCTCCTCTCTTAATGAAACCTTTACCACACACTGAGCAGCTGAAAGGTTTCTCTCCTGTGTGGATTCTCATGTGTGTCTGTAAACTTCCACCCTGTGTAAAAGATTTCTTACAAACCGAGCAGCTGAAAGGTTTTTCTCCTGTATGAGATCTCATGTGTATCTTCAGATCTCCACTTTTAGTGAAACCTCTATCACACACTGAGCAGCTGAAAGGTCTCTCTCCTGTATGAGTTCTCATATGTGTCTTCAGATCTCCACTTGAACTGAAGTATTTACCACACACTAAGCAGCTGAAAGGTTTCTCTACGGTGTGAGTCATCATGTGTCTCTCTAAACGTCTATACTGTATAAAAAAAATCATACAAACTGAGCAGCTGAAAGGTTTTTCTCCTGTATGGCTTGTCATGTGTGTCTTCAGATCTCCACTTTCAAGGAAACCCTTACCACACACTAAGCAACTGAAAGGTTTCTCTCCTGTGTGGATTCTCATGTGCATCTGTAAACATTCACTCTGTGTAAAAGATTTCTTACAAACTGAGCAGCTGAAAGGTTTTTCTCCTGTGTGAGTTCTCATGCGTCTCTTCAGATGTCCACTGAATGTTTCCCCACACTCAGGGCAACTAAATGGTTTCTCACCAGTACTACATCTCAAATCACTGACAGGGACTTCATCATTATTCAGAGGGTTTAAACCTGACTGAGGTTCTCTGGTCTCCTTCCAATCGTCACTGTCATCAGTCTCAGGTTCAGAAGAGTCTCCAGTCTTGTCATTAGTATCCAGTTGTAAATGTGTAACTGGATCTGAGCTCCTGGCTGGTTCTGGTCCTCCACAGTCCTCTCCATCAGCTTCTGATTTCAAATGCTCTTCCACTCTGTTCTCCTCAGTTTGTCTTTGATGAAGCTGTGAGGACTGAGGCTTCTCTTCATCATCTTCTTCACTCTTCACATGGACAGAGGTGAATGGGAACTTGATATCAGCCTCCTCCAGCCCTTGAAGCTGCTCTCCCTCCTGACTGGTCCAGTGTTCCTCCTGTTCCTCTTTAATGTGGGGGGGCTCTGGGTCCTCCTGGTCCAGAATGGAGCTCCACTCCTGCTGCTCAGTGGGAACCTCCTCTTTAACCACCAACAGCTGCTGGACGTCTGCAGGAAAACAGTAAACACACACAGACACGTTAAAGACAACTTTTTGTGAAACAGTTGAGCAAATATTCACCTGTATATACAATATTTTTTCCACCATTATTCCCACTAACACTCAGTTTGGACAGTTGCCAAACGGACTGACAGACAGACACAAACCGTAAAGATACAATGCATCAGCAGCTGGGGATTTGAACCAAACAGCCCTCAGAACAGATGTTTCCACTTTCACAGGAGAACGATCCTTCCTGCTTCCAAACAACCATCGTCCCTGTATCTAAACAGCCTGCAGCGTCCTGCCTGAATGACTCCGGCCCTGTAGCACTACCCACCATTGTTATTAAGTATTCAGAGAAACTGAATCCCAGTCAGTCTGAACATCCAGCAGTTTTCATTTTGTGCCAACAGATCCACAGAGGATGAAACCAATCTGGTTATAACACTCAATGTGCAATGGAATATTAAACTTCATTAGTAGTTTAATATAATATGTATATATATATATATATATATATACACACACACATACACACATATATACATGTATATACATATACATGTATATACACACACATCTATTACACATAGGGCTGACCGATAAATAGTATTTTCATTGTCATATATGAACATGCGTGATAAACACATCACAAAAGGCTGTTTGAAACGCCATGAATAAATATAATAAATAATAAAAATAAAATATATAAATAAAAATAGATTAGACACACATCTATACACACTTTGGCATGATATCGGGTTGAACTCATATTGTGTATATATTTGTAAAGGCTATAGTGTGTATTTTGCATATAGTGTGTATCTTTTATGCTGCTCTTAACGTTTTAACTTAATTAATACTTCAAGTACATTTTCCTGATTATACTTACATACTTCTACTTTCAATGCAGGTTTTACTTGTAACCAGTGGTGGAAGAAGTATTCAGATCCTTTACTGAAGTAAAAGTACTAATACCACACTGTGAAAATACTCTACTGGGGCATTCCGTGAGAAATCAATCACTTTCTGATCTGACCTCTTTCGATTTGAACGATATTTTCCTCCATGTTAACCTTTATTTCATTTCATTTCAAAATTTATTTCGAACATGTAAAATAGTAATAATAATTAAAAAAAAGAGAATCATCATACAACAAGTGGACTGCTAGAAAAAAAGCAGTATCCACATACAATGAAAATCATAAGCAAAAGAAATTGTCAAACACTTGCCTTGGTTTACATATTCGAAAAGGAGTGAGAAGAAGTACAAACTTATTTAATCCCACCCCTTCTCCATAACTCATTCATTAATAAGTAACCAGCGTCCTTATTGAGCTAAACATATACTCTAAGTTATTTTTCCTAAACTTGTTTAACTATAATTATTACCTTTCATCTCTGTCATATAGAAACATAAATTAATTACTGATATAGTTATCCTTATCAAAATATAAATTCATTATCAGTCAAGAATACCAAATCATTACTTAATATTGAGCAAACCAGATAAATAAATAAACAGTAATAAATGAAAAAAAAAAGCAATAAATAAATAAATAAACAGTGACCCCTGTAAACACCTGGTGATTGTCAAACCCCCACTTCATCCCTGGACTTTGAGAAAGTCTTTATATCTTATTTTATGAGAGTGTTAGAACCTGGATTGATGAACCAGAATGAGCAACCACTCAGGAGGAGACCCTCACATGGACCCATGTTGGTCTGATGTCAGTATAAACAGAGAGAGAACAGAGAGAGAAGAAGAAGTGAACCAACCTGCTCTGCGTAGCCGGATCTGAGGGTTGTAAACAGCGTCCAGTAGTTCTCCAGAGTCCTCCATCCTTCTCTCAAACAGCCCAAATATCTCTTCAGTAGCTGCAGTTAGTCGCTGCTCCACCAACGCTCTCAGCATTTACACATTTACACTCAATAAACAGAAACTTCTTCTCCACTCAAACTCCGTCAGAAACGCAGTTTTCTCTCCATCCAGCTCTGAGTAGCTGTGATGCTAACCAGCTAGCATGCTAAGCTAACTTCAGTAGCTTTGTAGGCTACCGGGAGATGAGTCAGAGATAAAAACATTCAGGAATAAAAGGTGAAGGAGCACAAAGTCCATTCAGACAGGTTTATCCAGACACACAGAGGCTCTGATGGAGCTCACACACACTTTCTCTACATGATAAAGAGACTCTGCTGTTTCTACTCACGATAAACGCCATTTTGCTCAATGAGTAACATCCGGTTCCGCTGCAACTCGGTGGGAAACCTACAAAATAAAAGCCCGCTTACAAAAAGCCTTTTCTAGCAGCATAGATATGATAGACGTTGGGGTGTTTTTTCTCACTATAATCTAACTTTTAAGACTAAAATATAGGATATACCCCGATGTTTATGCCAATCATATTTATGTCGGTACAAAACGGCGTATGCAGCTGCAGGGAGTTAAATGCTGTGAATTAATAAATGTAGATCCCTCTTAGAATAGAATAGAATAGAAAGCTTTATTGTTATTGTACATGGTACAACACAATTTGGAGGGCTTCTCCTGAACAGTACAGTTAAAAATAATAAATAAAAAGAAACAGACAGCTACAATACGCATTCATTCCACCATTATACACATAACATTCACATTCGTTCCCTACATAATACAGATATATTTGGAGTGCTACTCCAGATCAGTGCAATTAGAAACGGTTTATAAATAATGTAGCTATTTCACTAAAATAATAATTATTGCACAGTGTGAGGTCTTCCTGGCAGAAAGGCTGTATACCTGCCTCTGCAGACTCCAGCCAATATTGGAATTTACAGTGATACTATCAGGTGTATACATAAAAACAGACATTGTCATTTCAGACTATCCAGAGATAGATTATAGTGAGAAAATACCTCGACGTCTATCATATCTATGCTGGTAGAAACGGCTTCTACCACGATAATAACTGGTTAATGTTTCAATGAAGTTATGCTGAATAATAATTAACATGCCATACACATGCCTAGTTAATGTTCTGCGATGTGGAGTTTTATTAATGTGTGATTTATCATTAAACATGCCAAAAATATTACAAATATTATTTGGTTAATTGGCTCTAAATTTATGTTATCGATTAGTCAGACTGGCTACAGCGGCTAGGAGGCTGGCTTCGAGCCTCGGGGTACATCGGCAAGAATCAAATGACTTTATATATTTATGTTTATTGAGCTGTGTTTTTAATAAAGACAGAAAAATCGATTCTTCACTCCACTATCGTTACATGCTGGGTATATTTATATCTACTTGTGCATTTAATTTGTTATTGAGCATAGCTCTCCTGTTTCTTGGTCATTTTATTGTTGCTAATTAGCCGTGTGTTAGCGTGCTCTTGTCCACTGTTTTGAGTCACTTCCACGTTCACTTCTAACCAGTGAATGTTTCCTTCCAGCTCTGGAATCTTTTTTTTTTTCTTTTCATATTTATGGGCGGATGCGGAAGAGGTATAAGATTGATATAAACATATCAGCAGATTTTACTTTACATCAACTATAAAGAAGTACAATAAAACAAATACACAAATCAGAATCAAACAACAACACATAATAAAATGACCAGCATGATGATGTATTTGCACTTCTACTCGAGCCTCGTCCTTCTGTTGCACAAATTTAGATAATTTAACTTGTTTGGGCCTCAAACATACACTTATTTAAAATAAATCATATTTCCCAAGTTCGGAGGGGAGACGTCTCTTCCACAGTGTTTCCTTGCTGAGCCGGGTGGAGGGATGTCTTGATAGTCACTTGGAGGTTTGTTGCCGGGACAAAACTTAACCTACACAGGAGTCCCAGGATGAAGATACCCACTTGAAGAATGATTACAGCGAATAATAACTCTCTCAACATACATGTGGCATCTGATTATTGTATGAAGACAGGCTTGAAAAGATTTGTCCGAAATAACACCAAATACAGTATGAGCAGCTCAAGTATCAACTGTTCATTGTTTACTCTCAATGAGAGATAAATTCAAGACCAAGAGAGACCATTAAATTATAAATATATTGTTATTGGGAGCTAAGTCAAGTCATTTAATTTCTAAAGCACAAATATTGACCATAGTTATGTATAGTGGACATAAAATACTTTTAGACAATTATAAACAAGTTTAATCAATGAATTCATGCAACACCAAAAAGCACAGTAACCAGGAAACAAAAAACACGTATTGAAACAAATAAAAAACAGAATTAAATTGATTATGTAGCTTCATCTTAGCTGAAAGTCTGTATCAACCTTAAGTCTGTCCGTTTTTAGTTGATCTGTGTTGAGTCTTGTCATCAGAACTTCAATTCTGCCGTAATAAGATGTCTCAACAAGCATCTCTGCAGCTTCACTTCTTTCTGCTGCTCTCACCAACACACTTGTGTTTTTTGACATTATGGAGCAGAGTGAATCTTTTATCACAAACGCTGCAAGCAAATGGTTTCTCCCCTGTGTGGACACGCAAGTGTTTTCTCAGATTACCTTGATGTGTGAATCTTTTACTACAAAATGAACAACTAAATGGTTTCTCCCCTGTGTGGACAGTCATGTGTTGCCTGAGATTACTATGGAATGAGAATCTTTTACTACAAATTGAACAACTAAATGGTTTCTCCCCTGTGTGGGAAAACAGGTGTCCTCTCAAATGTTCCTTTTGAGTAAATCTTTTTCCACAAAATGAACAACTAAATGGCTTCTCGCCGGTGTGGATTCTCATGTGTCTAACCAAATTGCTACTGGTACCAAAACTTGTTTTACAAACTGAGCAGCTGAAACGTTTTCCATCTGAATGAACTCTGAAGTGTGAGATCAAACTTGAGCTTACTGCAAATGTTTTATCACAGACGGAGCAACTGAATGGTTTCCTTCCTGTTTGGATTCCAGTGTGTTTCTGCTGATGTCCCTTGTGGCCGAAGATTCTAGCACATTCAAATGAGCTAGCGGATACTTTCCCAGTATTACCTTCCATATCACTTACAGGTACTTCATTGTTTTGCAGAGGGTTTGAACCTGACTGAGGTTCCTTAGTCTCCTCCCAATCTCTGCTGTCAGCAGTGTCAGGTTCAGAGGAGGATGAAGTATTTTTATAAGTAGCTGGCTGTAAAGGATTATCTGGAGCTTCCTCTTCATCATCTTCTTCACTCTTCACATGGACAGAGGTGAATGGGAACTTGATATCAGCCTCCTCCAGTCCTTGAAGCTGCTCTCCCTGCTGACTGGTCCAGAGTTCCTCCTGTTCCTCTTTAATGTGGGGGGGCTCTGGGTCCTCCTGGTCCAGACTGAGGCTCCACTCCTGCTGCTCAGTGGGAACCTCTTCTTTAACCACCAGCAGCTGCTGGACGTCTGTGGAGACTAATGAAATACATACACACGTCTTAGTAAAGTATAACTTAAAGGTCCCATATCATGCTCATTTTCAGGTTCATACTTGTATTTTGGGTTCTACTAGAACATGTTTACATACTTTAATGTTTAAAAAAACCTTTGTTTTCCTCATACTGTCTGCTTGAATATACCTGTATTTACCCTCTGTCTGAAACGCTCCGTTTTGGTGCATTTCAATGGAATTGCAATGGAATTGCGTTGCTAGGCAACAGCTTGGGTCCATGTTTACATCCTGTCAGCTGATGTCATTCACATCCACTTCAACAGGAAATAAACTGGGACACATTTAGAATGTTTACGTTTAAAAATGTGAAATGGTCTAAATAGTGTAGATTTGTGACATCACAAATGGACAGAAATCCTAACGGCTTGTTTCAAACGCTCAGTTTCTGAATACGGACTGTGTGTGTTTCTCTGTGGATTAAGCGTCTCGATACTTTCACAGTATTTATATAGAACTTAAACCTTCTTTATAATATAAAAGCAATGAAAATGCCACTTTTTATAATATGGGACCTTTAATATTAACACTTTAACCACTGATACCACTTCTTTCATAAACGTGGGAGAAATGTTGCACATTCTCTAAAGATATATAGATAGATAGATAGATAGATAGATAGATAGATAGTAACTTTATTGATCCCGAGGGAAATTCAAGTTTCCAGCATCACAGTTCCATAGTGCAAACATATTAGTAAAAACGTCACAGGTATGTAGTACACATATTAGTAAGACGACACAAGTAGTTACAAGACACATGTAAGTAATACAGAGTATAAAACAAAAAAAGGAACTGAATACTTCCTCCCCCACTGGTTTCCCAGCAGTTTAAAGTGATAATGAAACAATGAAACTGAACCAACCTGCTCTGTGTAACCGGACTTCCGGGTTTAAAACAGCGTCCAGTAGTTTCTGTTTCCGTTGATTCTCTTGTGAACTGAACTCCAGTAGTTTCTGTTTTCGTTGATTCTCTTGTGAACTGAACTCCAGTTGCTCCTCGTGCTCTGCTATCGTTCTTTCAAACAGCTCAAATATCTCTTCAGCAGCCGCAGTTAGTCGCTGCTCCACAAAAGCTCTCAGCATCTCAACTTTAGACATTTCCACTGAATCCCAGCAGCTTCTCCTGCAGACACACTCCGTTACAAACGGTCTGCTCACTCTGACGTCAGCTGCGTTGCTAGGTTACGTTCTTCTACTTCCGGGTAGCGAGCTAACTTCATTAGCTTCGTGGGACACCAGGAGACAATTCAGACGTTTTCAGATAAAGGGAGCAGCACAGAGTCCATTCAGACAGGTTGATCTGGATATTGTGGCTCCATGAGACAGTTTGGTCTCTATCGAATAGAGACACTAGCGCTGTGGAGCTGGGATCCGTCTCCGGCTGTTTCCGGTTAGCACGCTAAGCTAACTGCAGTTAGCATTCTGGGCTAACAGAGATGATTCTGAGGTGAAACGTCCCGAATATTTACACAAAGTCCACTGAAAGCAGTTTCTCCATAGATCCGGACTCTGCTGGTTCACTCCGGTTGGATCTGATGAGCTACGGGACGGAAAGAGCAGGACTAACGGCGGGAAAAGGACAACAAGGGCCCGGGAACAAACCTCTTCACCCGGACTCAAGTTAGCCTCGGTGCTGTCAACTGCTTCCTGTACCACGTCTCCTTCAAAATAAAAGCGACCAAACTTGTATTTACAGACCCATGTCTCTCTGTACTGGTTTGTGAATATTTTTTTTTTTTTTTATTTCTTCATGAATATTTTTGTTTTTCATGAATATATATATATATATATATATATATATATATATATATATATATTTTTTTTTTTTTTTTTTTTTTTTTTGCTGAATATTTATTTAATTTTTATGAATATTTCTTTATTTTGTATGAATTTTTTTTTTTTCTTTTTTGGTTTTTATATCTTAGATTTTAATTTAATGTTGTGTTATTGGCACAACTGATAGCAGTAACCATCATGAAATAACTGCAGTTCCTCTCTTTGGCGCCAGAGAGCAGTAAAACGCGTTTTCAAATTACAGTTGAAGTTCTTATTTATTATTTTTTAGTGAATTTTTTTTGTATTTTTTCATGAATATTTTTTTTTAATGAATATTTTTTTTTTTTTATGAATATTTTTTTTTTCATAAATATATATATTTATATATTTTTTTAAGAATATTTTTTTTTATTTTTAATTTTTGGGTTTAATATCTTAGATGTTAGTTTAATGTTGTGTTATTGTGGCACAACTGACAGCAGTAACCATCATGAAATAACTGCAGTTCCTCTCTTTGGCGCCAAAGAGCAGTAAAACGCGTTTTCAAATTACAGTTGAAGTTATTATTTATTTATTTTTCACTTTTTTAATGAATATTTTTCTTTTTTCTTTTTTTAACACCAATTTTTTTTTTTTTTAACAACCAACATTTTTAGTTGATCTGTGTTGAACCAAGTCTTGTCATCAGTACTTCAATCCTGCTGGAATAATGTTAAATGGTTCAACAAGCATCTCTGCAGCTTCACTTCTTTCTGCTGCTCTCACCAGCACACTTGTGTTTTTTGGCTTTATGGAGCACAGTGAATCTTTTACCGCAAACGCTGCAAGGAAATGGTTTCTCCCCTGTGTGGACCATCAAGTGTCGTTTCAAATGTGGCTTTTGTGCAAATCTCTTTCCACAAACTGAACAACTAAATGGTTTCTCCCCTGTGTGGACAGTCATGTGTCGTCTCAGATCTCTTTCAAACGCAAATCTCTTTCCACAAACTGAACAAGTAAATGGTTTCTCCCCCGTGTGGACAGTCAAGTGTCGTCTCAGATCTCCTTTATGTGCAAATCTCTTTCCACAAACTGAACAACTAAATGGTTTCTCCCCTGTGTGAACAGCCAAATGTTGTTTCAGAGTATTTTTTCTATTGAATCTTCTTCCACAAACTGAACAACTAAATGGTTTCTCCCCAGTATGGATTCTCATGTGTCGAACCAAATCGGCACTGTAACCGAAACCGGTTTTACAAATTGAGCAGCTGAAACGTTTTCCATGTGAATGAACTCTGAAGTGTGTGGTCAAACTTGAGCTTACTGCAAATGTTTTATCACAGACGGAGCAACTGAAGGGTTTCCTTCCTGTTTGGATTCCAGTGTGTTTCTGCTGATGTCCCCTGTGGCCGAAGCTTCTACTACATTCAAATGAGCTAGCGGATACTTTCCCATTATTACCTTCCATATCACTTACAGGTACTTCATTGTTTTGCAGAGGGTTTGAACCTGACTGAGCTTCCTTAGTCTCCTCCCAATCTCTACTGTCATCAGTCTCAGATTCAGAGGAGGATGAAGTATTTTTATAAGTAGCTGGTTGTAAAAGACTATCTGGATCTGAGATCCTGGCTGGTTCTGATCCTCCACAGTCCTCTCCATCAGCTTCTGTTTTCAGATGCTCTGCCTCTCTGTTCTCCTCAGTTTGTCTCTCATGAAGCTGTGATGACTGAGCTTCCTCTTCATCATCTTCTTCACTCTTCACATGTACAGAGGTGAATGGGAACTTGATATCAGCCTCCTCCAGTCCTTGAAGCTGCTCTCCCTCCTGACTGGTCCAGAGTTCCTCCTGTTCCTCTTTAATGTGGGGGGGCTCTGGGTCCTCCTGGTCCAGACTGAGGCTCCACTCCTGCTGCTCATTGGGAATCTCTTCTTTATCCACCAACAGCTGCTGGACGTCTGTGGAGACTAATGAAATACATACACACGTCTTAGTAAATTATAACTTAAAGGTCCCGTATCCTGCTCATTTTCAGGTTGATACTTGTATTTTGGGTTCTACTAGAACATGTTTAGATACTTTTATGTTTAAAAAAACCTTTATTTTCCTCATACTGTCTGCTTGAATATACCTGTATTTACCCTCTGTCTGAAACGCTCCGTTTTGGTGCATTTCAATGGAATTGCGTTGCTAGGCAACAGCTTGGGTCCATGTTTACTTCCTGTCAGCTGATGTCATTCACATACTCTGCAACAGGAAATAAACTGTGACACATTTAGAATGTTTACGTTTAAAACTGTGTAATCGTCTAAATATTGTAGATTTGTGACATCACAAATGGACAGAAATTCTAACGGCTTGTTTCAAACGCACAATTTCTGAATACGGGCTGTGTGTATTTCTCTGTGGATTAAGCGTCTCGATACTTTCACAGTATTTATCTAGAACTTAAACCTTCTTTATAATATAAAAGCAATGAAAATGTCACTTTTTATAATATGGGACCTTTAATATTAACACTTTATCCACTGTTACCACTACTTTCATAAATGTTGCACATTCTCTAAATGATGTGAATACTTCCTCCCTCACTGGTTTCCCAGCAGTTTAAAGTGATAATGAAACAATGAAACTGAACCAACCTGCTCTGTGTAACCGGACTTCCGGGTTTAAAACAGCGTCCAGTAGTTTCTGTTTCCGTTGATTCTCTTGTGAACTGAACTCCAGTAGTTTCTGTTTCCGTTGATTCTCTTGTGAACTGAACTCC
Source organism: Sebastolobus alascanus (assembly GCA_916701645.2). Classification (NCBI taxonomy): domain Eukaryota; kingdom Metazoa; phylum Chordata; class Actinopteri; order Perciformes; family Sebastidae; genus Sebastolobus; species Sebastolobus alascanus. The sequence goes on along the minus strand of CAKAOJ020000075.1, from coordinate 297,314 downwards.
AGTTGCTCCTCGTGCTCTGCTATCGTTCTTTCAAACAGCTCAAATATCTCTTCAGCAGCCGCAGTTAGTCGCTGCTCCACAAAAGCTCTCAGCATCTCAACTTTAGACATTTCCACTGAATCCCAGCAGCTTCTCCTGCAGACACACTCCGTTACAAACGGTCTGCTCACTCTGACGTCAGCTGCGTTGCTAGGTTACGTTCTTCTACTTCCGGGTAGCGAGCTAACTTCATTAGCTTCGTGGGACACCAGGAGACAATTCAGACGTTTTCCGATAAAGGGACCAGCACAGAGTCCATTCAGACAGGTTGATCTGGACATTGTGGCTCCATGAGACAGTTTGGTCTCTATCAAATAGAGACACTAGCGCTGTGGAGCTGGGATCCGTCTCCGGCTGTTTCCGGTTAGCACGCTAAGCTAACTGCATTTAGCATTCTGGGCTAACAGAGATGATTCTGAGGTGAAACGTCCCGAATATTTACACAAAGTCCACTGAAAGCAGTTTCTCCAGAGATCCGGACTCTGCTGGTTCACTCTGGTTGGATCTGTTGAGCCACGGGACGGAAAGAGCAGGACTAACGGCGGGAAAAGGACAACAAGGGCCTGGGAACAAACCTCTTCACCCGGACTCAAGTTAGCCTCGGTGTTGTCAACTGCTTCCGGTACCACGTCTCCTTCAAAATAAAAGCGACCAAACTTGTATTTACATGCCCGTGTCTCTCTGTACTGGTTTGTGAATATTTTTTTTATTTTTTATTTCTTCATGAATATTTTAGTTTTTCAGGAATATATATATATTTTTTTTCATGAATATTAATATATATATATATATATATATATTCATGAAAAAAAATTATATATATATATATATTTATGATTTTTTTTTTTATTTTTATTTTGGGGTTTTAATATCTTAGATTTTAGTTTAATGTTGTGTTATTGGCACAACTGACAGCAATAACCATCATGAAATAACTGCAGTTCCTCTGTTTGGCGCCAGAGAATCAGTAAAACGCGTTTTCAAATTACAGTTGAAGTAATTATTTATTTATTTTTGTATTTTTGTTTGTGAATATTTTTTTTATTTTTTCATGAATATTTTTTTCTTTATGAATATTTTTATTTTTTCATTAATATATAAATTTTTTAAGAATATTTTTTATTTTTTGGTTTTAATATCTTAGATTTTAGTTTAATGTTGTGTTATTGGCACAACTGACAGCAGTAACCATCATGACATAGATAGATAGATAGATAGATAGATAGATAGATAGATAGCAATTTATTTATCCCCGAGGGGAAATTTCAGTATCACAGCAGCACAGATTCCAACAAAAAACAGCTCATAAAATAAAATAAAATAAGAATAGAAATAAGAATTAGAATATGAATAAGAATCGGACAGGGCATACAACAAATAAGAATACAAAATATAAAATATCCAAGGGACAACAACACCAGCAAAATTATGCTAGAAGGGTAAATAAAAGGCAAATAAATATGTGCGTCACAAACAAATAAATTATAAATAAACTATGTGCTGACATAACTGCAGTTCCTCTCTTTGGCGCCAGAGAGCAGTAAAACGTGTTTTTAAATTACAGTTGAAGTTCTTATTTATTATTTTTTAGTGAATTTTTTTTGTATTTTTTCATGAATATTTTTTTTTTTTTTAGGAATTTTTTTCTTGAATATATATATATATATATATATATATATATATATATATATATATATATATATATATATATATATATACATTTTTTTTTTTTAAATATTTTTTTTATTTTTAATTTTTGGTTTTAATATCTTAGATTTTAGTTTAATGTTGTGTTATTGGCACAACTGACAGCAGTAACCATCATGACATAGATAGATAGATAGATAGATAGATAGATAGATAGATAGATAGATAGATAGATAGATAGCAATTTATTTATCCCAGAGGGGAAATTTCAGTATCACAGCAGCACAGATTCCAACAAAAAACAGCTCATAAAATAAAATAAAATAAGAATAGAAATAAGAATTAGAATATGAATAAGAATCGGACAGGGCATACAACAAATAAGAATACAAAATATACAACTGACAGTAGTAACCATCATGAAATAACTGCAGTTCCTCTCTTTGGCGCCAGAGAGCAGTAAAACGTGTTTTTAAATTACAGTTGAAGCTCTTTTTTATTTATTTTTTGTGAATTTTTGTTTTTATTTTTTCATGAATATTTTTTATTTTTTTATGAATATTTTTATTTTTTCATGAATATATATTTATATATTTTTTTAAGAATATTTTTTTTATTTTTAATTTTTGGGTTTAATATCTTAGATGTTAGTTTAATGTTGTGTTATTGGCACAACTGACAGCAGTAACTATCATGAAATAACTGCAGTTCCTCTCTTTGGAGCCAGAGAACAGTAAGCCGCGTTTTCACATTACAGTTGAAGTTATTATTTATTTATTTTTAATTTTTTTAATGAATATTTTTCTTTTTTTAACACCTTTTTTTTTTTTTTTTAACAACCAACATTTTTAGTTGATCTGTGTTGAACCAAGTCTTGTCATCAGTACTTCAAACCTGATGGAATAATGTTAAATGGTTCAACAAGCATCTCTGCAGCTTCACTTCTTTCTGCTGCTCTCACCAGCACACTTGTGTTTTTTGGCATTATGGAGCAGAGTGAATCTTGTACCGCAAACGCTGCAAGGAAATTGTTTCTCCCCTGTGTGGACCACCAAGTGTCGTTTCAAATTTTGCTTTCGTGCAAATCTCTTTCCACAAACTGAACAACTAAATGGTTTCTCCCCTGTGTGAACAGCCAAATGTTCTTTAAGAATATTTTTTCTTGTGAATCTTCTTCCACAAACTGAACAACTAAATGGTTTCTCCCCTGTGTGAACAGCCAAATGTTGTTTAAGAATATTTTTTCTTGTGAATCTTCTTCCACAAACTGAACAACTAAATGGTTTCTCCCCAGTATGGCTTCTCATGTGTCGAACCAAATCGGCTCTGCAACTGCAACCTTTTTTACATATTGAGCAGCTGAAACGTTTTTCATGTGAATGAACTCTGAAGTGTGCGGTCAAACTTGAGCTTACTGCAAATGTTTTATCACCGACAGAGCAACTGAAGGGTTTCCTTCCTGTTTGGATTCCAGTGTGTTTCTGCTGATGTCCCCTGTGGCCGAAGCTTCTACTACATTCAAATGAGCTAGCGGATACTTTCCCAGTATTACCTTCCATATCACTTACAGGAACTTCATTGTTTTGCAGAGGGTTAGAACCTGACTGAGGTTCCTTAGTCTCCTCCCAATCTCTACTGTCATCAGTCTCAGGTTCAGAGGAGGATGAAGTATTTTTACAAGTAGCTGGTTGTAAAAGACTATCTGGATCTGAGATCCTGGCTGATCCTGGTCCTTCACAGTCCTCTCCATCAGCTTCTGTTTTCAAAAGCTCTGCCTCTCTGTTCTCCTCAGTTTGTCTCTCATGTAGCTGTGATGACTGAGCTTCCTCTTCATCATCTTCTTCACTCTTCACATGTACAGAGGTGAATGGGAACTTGATATCAGCCTCCTCCAGTCCTTGAAGCTGCTCTCCCTCCTGACTGGTCCAGAGTTCCTCCTGTTCCTCTTTAATGTGGGGGGGCTCTGGGTCCTCCTGACTGAGGCTCCACTCCTGCTGCTCAGTGGGAATCTCTTCTTTAACCACCAGCAGCTGCTGGACGTCTGTGGAGAATAATGAAATACATACACACGTCTTAGTAAAGTATAACTTAAAGGTCCCATATCCTGCTCATTTTCAGGTTCATACTTGTATTTTGGGTTCTACTAGAACATGTTTAGATACTTTTATGTTTAAAAAACCCTTTATTTTCCTCATACTGTCTGCTTGAATATACCTGTATTTACCCTCTGTCTGAAACGCTCCGTTTTGGTGCATTTCAATGGAATTGCAATGGAATTGCGTTGCTAGGCAACAGCTTGGGTCCATGTTTACTTCCTGTCAGCTGATGTCATTCACATACACTGCAACAGGAAATAATCTGTGACACATTTAGAATGTTTACGTTTAAAACTGTGTAATCGTCTAAATATTGTAGATTTGTGACATCACAAATGGACAGAAATCCTAACGGCTTGTTTCAAACGCACAATTTCTGAATACGGGCTGTGTGTATTTCTCTGTGGATTAAGCATCTCGATACTTTCACAGTATTTATATAGAACTTAAACCTTCTTTATAATATAAAAGCAATAAAAATGTCACTTTTTATAATATGGGTCCTTTAATATTAACACTTTATCCACTGTTACCACTACTTTCATAAATGTCGCACATTCTCTAAATGATGTGAATACTTCCTCCCTCACTGTTTTCCCAGCAGTTTAAAGTGATAATGAAACGATGAAACTGAACCAACCTGCTCTGTGTAACCGGACTTCCGGGTTTAAAACAGCGTCCAGTAGTTTCTGTTTCCGTTGATTCTCTTGTGAACTGAACTCCAGTAGTTTCTGTTTCCGTTGATTCTCTTGTGAACTGAACTCCAGTTGCTTCTCGTGCTCTGCTATCGTTCTTTCAAACAGCTCAAATATCTCTTCAGCAGCCGCAGTTAGTCGCTGCTCCACAAAAGCTCTCAGCATCTCAACTTTAGACATTTCCACTGAATCCCAGCAGCTTCTCCTGCAGACACACTCCGTTACAAACGATCTGCTCACTCTGACGTCAGCTGCGTTGCTAGGTTACGTTCTTCTACTTCCGGGTAGCGAGCTAACTTCATTAGCTTCGTGGGACACCAGGAGACAATTCAGCCGTTTTCAGATAAAGGGACCAGCACAGAGTCCATTCAGACAGGTTGATCTGGACATTGTGGCTCCATGAGACAGTTTGGTCTCTATCGAATAGAGACACTAGCGCTGTGGAGCTGGGATCCGTCTCCGGCTGTTTCCGGTTAGCACGCTAAGCTAACTGCATTTAGCATTCTGGGCTAACAGAGATGATTCTGAGGTGAAACGTCCCGAATATTTACGCAAAGTCCACTGAAAGCAGTTTCTCCAGAGATCCGGACTCTGCTGGTTCACTCCAGTTGATTCTGATGAGCCACGGGACGGAAAGAGCAGGACTAACGGCGGGAAAAGGACAACAAGGGCCCGGGAACAAACCTCTTCACCCGGACTCAAGTTAGCCTCGGTGCTGTCAACTGCTTCCTGTACCACGTCTCCTTCAAAATAAAAGCGACCAAACTTGTATTTACATGCCCGTGTCTCTCTGTACTGGTTTGTGACTTTTTTTTATTTTTTATTTCACCATGAATATTTTTGTTTTTCAGGAATATACATATATTTTTTTTCATGAATATTAATATATATATATATATATATTCATGAAAAAAAAATTATATATATATATATATATATATTTTTTTTTATGATTATGTTTTTTATTTTTATTTTGGGGTTTTAATATCTTAGATTTTAGTTTAATGTTGTGTTATTGGCACAACTGACAGCAATAACCATCATGAAATAACTGCAGTTCCTCCGTTTGGCGCCAGAGAATCAGTAAAACGCGTTTTCAAATTACAGTTGAAGTTATTATTTATTTATTTTTGTATTTTTGTTTGTGAATAGTTTTTTTATTTTTCATGAATATTTTTTTCTTTATGAATATTTTTATTTTTTCATTAATATATACATTTTTTTAAGAATATTTTTTATTTTTTGGTTTTAATATCTTAGATTTTAGTTTAATGTTGTGTTATTGGCACAACTGACAGCAGTAACCATCATGACATAGATAGATAGATAGATAGATAGATAGATAGATAGATAGATAGATAGATAGATAGATAGATAGCAATTTATTTATCCCCGAGGGGAAATTTCAGTATCACAGCAGCACAGATTCCAACAAAAAACAGCTCATAAAATAAAATAAAATAAGAATAGAAATAAGAATTAGAATATGAATAAGAATCGGACAGGGCATACAACAAATAAGAATACAAAATATAAAATATCCAAGGGACAACAACACCAGCAAAATTATGCTACAAGGGTAAATAAAAGGCAAATAAATATGTGCGTCACAAACAAAGAAATTATAAATAAACTATGTGCTGACATAACTGCAGTTCCTCTCTTTGGCGCCAGAGAGCAGTAAAACGTGTTTTTAAATTACAGTTGAAGTTCTTATTTATTATTTTTTAGTGAATTTTTTTTGTATTTTTTCATGAATATTTTTTTTTTTTTTAGGAATTTTTTTCTTGAATATATATATATATATATATATATATACATTTTTTTTTTTTAAATATTTTTTTTATTTTTAATTTTTGGTTTTAATATCTTAGATTTTAGTTTAATGTTGTGTTATTGGCACAACTGACAGCAGTAACCATCATGACATAGATAGATAGATAGATAGATAGATAGATAGATAGATAGATAGATAGATAGATAGATAGATAGCAATTTATTTATCCCCGAGGGGAAATTTCAGTATCACAGCAGCACAGATTCCAACAAAAAACAGCTCATAAAATAAAATAAAATAAGAATAGAAATAAGAATTAGAATATGAATAAGAATCGGACAGGGCATACAACAAATAAGAATACAAAATATAAAATATCCAAGGGACAACAACACCAGCAAAATTATGCTACAAGGGTAAATAAAAGGCAAATAAATATGTGCGTCACAAACAAAGAAATTATAAATAAACTATGTGCTGACATAACTGCAGTTCCTCTCTTTGGCGCCAGAGAGCAGTAAAACGTGTTTTTAAATTACAGTTGAAGTTCTTATTTATTATTTTTTAGTGAATTTTTTTTGTATTTTTTGATGAATATTTTTTTTTTAGGAATATTTTTTTTTTTTTTAGGAAATTTTTTTTCTTGAATATATATATATATATATATATATATATATACATTTTTTTTTTTAAATATTTTTTTTATTTTTAATTTTTGGTTTTAATATCTTATATTTTAGTTTAATGTTGTGTTATTGGCACAACTGACAGCAGTAACCATCATGACATAGATAGATAGATAGATAGATAGATAGATAGATAGATAGATAGATAGCAATTTATTTATCCCCGAGGGGAAATTTCAGTATCACAGCAGCACAGATTCCAACAAAAAACAGCTCATAAAATAAAATGAAATAAGAATAGAAATAAGAATTAGAATATGAATAAGAATCGGACAGGGCATACAACAAATAAGAATACAAAATATACAACTGACAGCAGTAACCATCATGAAATAACTGCAGTTCCTCTCTTTGGCGCCAGAGAGCAGTAAAACGTGTTTTTAAATTACAGTTGAAGCTCTTTTTTATTTATTTTTTGTGAATTTTTGTTTTTATTTTTTCATGAATATTTTTTATTTTTTTATGAATATTTTTATTTTTTCATGAATATATATTTATATATTTTTTTAAGAATATTTTTTTTATTTTTAATTTTTGGGTTTAATATCTTAGATGTTAGTTTAATGTTGTGTTATTGGCACAACTGACAGCAGTAACCATCATGACATAGATAGATAGATAGATAGATAGATAGATAGATAGATAGATAGATAGATAGATAGATAGCAATTTATTTATCCCCGAGGGGAAATTTCAGTATCACAGCAGCACAGATTCCAACAAAAAACAGCTCATAAAATAAAATAAAATAAGAATAGAAATAAGAATTAGAATATGAATAAGAATCGGACAGGGCATACAACAAATAAGAATACAAAATATAAAATATCCAAGGGACAACAACACCAGCAAAATTATGCTACAAGGGTAAATAAAAGGCAAATAAATATGTGCGTCACAAACAAAGAAATTATAAATAAACTATGTGCTGACATAACTGCAGTTCCTCTCTTTGGCGCCAGAGAGCAGTAAAACGTGTTTTTAAATTACAGTTGAAGTTCTTATTTATTATTTTTTAGTGAATTTTTTTTGTATTTTTTGATGAATATTTTTTTTTTAGGAATATTTTTTTTTTTTTTAGGAAATTTTTTTTCTTGAATATATATATATATATATATATATATATATATATATATATACATTTTTTTTTTTAAATATTTTTTTTATTTTTAATTTTTGGTTTTAATATCTTATATTTTAGTTTAATGTTGTGTTATTGGCACAACTGACAGCAGTAACCATCATGACATAGATAGATAGATAGATAGATAGATAGATAGATAGATAGATAGATAGATAGATAGCAATTTATTTATCCCCGAGGGGAAATTTCAGTATCACAGCAGCACAGATTCCAACAAAAAACAGCTCATAAAATAAAATGAAATAAGAATAGAAATAAGAATTAGAATATGAATAAGAATCGGACAGGGCATACAACAAATAAGAATACAAAATATACAACTGACAGCAGTAACCATCATGAAATAACTGCAGTTCCTCTCTTTGGCGCCAGAGAGCAGTAAAACGTGTTTTTAAATTACAGTTGAAGCTCTTTTTTATTTATTTTTTGTGAATTTTTGTTTTTATTTTTTCATGAATATTTTTTATTTTTTTATGAATATTTTTATTTTTTCATGAATATATATTTATATATTTTTTTAAGAATATTTTTTTTATTTTTAATTTTTGGGTTTAATATCTTAGATGTTAGTTTAATGTTGTGTTATTGGCACAACTGACAGCAGTAACCATCATGAAATAACTGCAGTTCCTCTCTTTGGAGCCAGAGAACAGTAAGCCGCGTTTTCACATTACAGTTGAAGTTATTATTTATTTATTTTTCATTTTTTCAATGAATATTTTTCTTTTTTTAACACCATTTTTTTTTTTTTTAACAACCAACATTTTTAGTTGATCTGTGTTGAACCAAGTCTTGTCATCAGTACTTCAATCCTGCTGGAATAATGTTAAATGGTTCAACAAGCATCTCTGCAGCTTCACTTCTTTCTGCTGCTCTCACCAGCACACTTGTGTTTTTTGGCATTATGGAGCAGAGTGAATCTTGTACCGCAAACGCTGCAAGGAAATTGTTTCTCCCCTGTGTGGACCACCAAGTGTCGTTTCAAATTTTGCTTTCGTGCAAATCTCTTTCCACAAACTGAACAACTAAATGGTTTCTCCCCCGTGTGGACAGTCAAGTGTCGTCTCAGATCTCTTTTGAGTGCAAATCTCTTTCCACAAACTGAACAACTAAATGGTTTCTCCCCTGTGTGAACAGCCAAATGTTGTTTCAGAATATTTTTTCTTGTGAATCTTCTTCCACAAACTGAACAACTAAATGGTTTCTCCCCAGTATGGCTTCTCATGTGTCGAACCAAATCGGCACTGCAACCGAAACCTGTTTTACAAATTGAGCAGCTGAAACGTTTTCCATGTGAATGAACTCTGAAGTGTGCGGTCAAACTTGAGCTTACTGCAAATGTTTTATCACCGACGGAGCAAATGAAGGGTTTCCTTCCTGTTTGGATTCCAGTGTGTTTCTGCTGATGTCCCTTGTGGCCGAAGCTTCTACTACATTCAAATGAGCTAGCGGATACTTTCCCAGTATTACCTTCCATATCACTTACAGGTACTTCATTGTTTTGCAGAGGGTTAGAACCTGACTGAGGTTCCTTAGTCTCCTCCCAATCTCTACTGTCATCAGTCTCAGGTTCAGAGGAGGATGAAGTATTTTTATAAGTAGCTGGTTGTAAAAGACTATCTGGATCTGAGATCCTGGCTGATCCTGGTCCTTCACAGTCCTCTCCATCAGCTTCTGTTTTCAAAAGCTCTGCCTCTCTGTTCTCCTCAGTTTGTCTCTCATGTAGCTGTGATGACTGAGCTTCCTCTTCATCAACTTCTTCACTCTTCACATGTACAGAGGTGAATGGGAACTTGATATCAGCCTCCTCCAGTCCTTGAAGCTGCTCTCCCTGCTGACTGGTCCAGAGTTCCTCCTGTTCCTCTTTAATGTGGGGGGGCTCTGGGTCCTCCTGGTCCAGACTGAGGCTCCACTCCTGCTGCTCAGTGGGAATCTCTTCTTTAACCACCAGCAGCTGCTGGACGTCTGTGGAGAATAATGAAATACATACACACGTCTTAGTAAAGTATAACTTAAAGGTCCCATATCCTGCTCATTTTCAGGTTCATACTTGTATTTTGGGTTCTACTAGAACATGTTTAGACACTTTTATGTTTAAAAAACCCTTTATTTTCCTCATACTGTCTGCTTGAATATACCTGTATTTACCCTGTCTGAAACGCTCCGTTTTGGTGCATTTCAATGGAATTGCAATGGAATTGCAATGGAATTGCGTTGCTAGGCAACAGCTTGGGTCCATGTTTACTTCCTGTCAGCTGATGTCATTCACATACTCTGCAACAGGAAAAAAACTGTGACACATTTAGAATGTTTACGTTTAAAACTGTGTAATCGTCTAAATATTGTAGATTTGTGACATCACAAATGGACAGAAATCCTAACGGCTTGTTTCAAACGCACAATTTCTGAATACGGGCTGTGTGTATAACTCTGTGGATTAAGCGTCTCGATACTTTCACAGTATTTATATAGAACTTAAACCTTCTTAATAATATAAAAGCAATGAAAATGTCACTTTTTATAATATGGGACCTTTAATATTAACACTTTATCCACTGTTACCACTACTTTCATAAATGTTGCACATTCTCTAAATGATGTGAATACTTCCTACCTCACTGGTTTCCCAGCAGTTTAAAGTGATAATGAAACAATGAAACTGGACCAACCTGCTCTGTGTAACCGGACTTCCGGGTTTAAAACAGCGTCCAGTAGTTTCTGTTTCCGTTGATTCTCTTGTGAACTGAACTCCAGTTGCTCCTCGTGCTCTGCTATCGTTCTTTCAAACAGCTCAAATATCTCTTCAGCAGCCGCAGTTAGTCGCTGCTCCACAAAAGCTCTCAGCATCTCAACTTTAGACATTTCCACTGAATCCCAGCAGCTTCTCCTGCAGACACACTCCGTTACAAACGGTCTGCTCACTCTGACGGCAGCTGCGTTGCTAGGTTACGTTCTTCTACTTCCGGGTAGCGAGCTAACTTCATTAGCTTCGTGGGACACCAGGAGACAATTCAGACGTTTTCAGATAAAGGGAGCAGCACAGAGTCCATTCAGACAGGTTGATCTGGACATTGTGGCTCCATGAGACAGTTTGGTCTCTATCGAATAGAGACACAAGCGCTGTGGAGCTGGGATCCGTCTCCGGCTGTTTCCGGTTAGCACGCTAAGCTAACTGCAGTTAGCATTCAGGGCTAACAGAGATGATTCTGAGGTCAAACGTCCCGAATATTTACACAAAGTCCACTGAAAGCAGTTTCTCCATAGATCCGGACTCTGCTGGTTCACTCCGGTTGGATCTGATGAGCTAAGTGACGGAAAGAGCAAGACTAACGGCGGGAAAAGGACAACAAGGGCCCGGGAACAAACCTCTTCACCCGGACTCAAGTTAGCCTCGGTGCTGTCAACTGCTTCCGGTACCACGTCTCCTTCAAAATAAAAGCGACCAAACTTGTATTTACAGGCCCGTGTCTCTCTGTACTGGTTTGTGAATATTATTTTTATTTTTTATTTCTTCATGAATATTTTTGTTTTGCATGAATATATATATATTTTTTTTTTTCATGAATATTAATATATATATATATATATATATATATATATATATATATTCATGAAAAAAAATATATATACATTTTTTTTTATTAAGATTTTTTATTTTTTGGTTTTAATATCTTAGATTTTAGTTTAATGTTGTGTTATTGGCACAACTGACAGCAGTAACCGTCATGAAATAACTGTAGTTCCTCTCTTTGGCGCCAGAGAATTAGTAAAACGTGTTTTTAAATTACAGTTGAAGTTATTATTTATTTATTTTTTATATTTGTATTTTTTTGTGAATATTTTTTTTTACTTTTTATTTTTTTTTTTTATTTTTTTTTTTCATGAATATTTTATTTTTTCATGTATATATATATATCTATATATATATCTATATATATATATATATAGATATATATATATATATTTTTTTTTTAATTTTTTAATTTTTTTTTCTTTGTTTTTAAATTACAGTTGAAGTTATTATTTATTTATTTTTGTATTTTTTTGTGAATAATTTCTTTAATTTTTTAATGAATATTTTTTTATGAATATTTTCATTTTTTCTCAAATATATATATATTTATATATTTTTTTTATTTTTATTTTTTGGTTTTAATATCTTAGATTTTAGTTTAATGTTGTGTTATTGGCACAACTGACAGCAGTAACCATCATGAAATAACTGCAGTTCCTCTCTTTGGCGCCAGAGAATCAGTAAAACGTGTTTTTAAATTACAGTTGAAGTTATCATTTATTTATTTTTTATATTTGTATTTTTTTGTGAATATTTTTTTTTACTTTTTATTTGTTTTTTTACTTTTTATTTTTTCATGAATATTTTATTTTTTCATGTATATATATATATATATATATATATATATATATATATATATTTTTTTTTGGGTTTTTATATCTTAGATTTTAATTTAATGTTGTGTTATTGGCACAACTGACAGCAGTAACCATCATGAAATAACTGCAGTTCCTCTCTTTGGCGCCAGAGAATCAGTTAAAACGTTTTTTTAATTTACAGTTGAAGTTATTATTTATTTATATTTTATTTTTGAATTTTTTTGTGAATATTTTTTTTAATTTTTTCATGAATATTTTTATTTTTTCATGAATATATATTCAGAGAGCAGTAAAACGCGTTTTCAAATTACAGTTCAAGTTATTATTTATTTATTTTTCATTATTTTAATGAATATTTTTTCTCTTTTTTTTTTTAACAAACAACATTTTTAATTGATCTGTGTTGAACAAAGTCTTGTCATCAGTACTTCAATCCTGCTGGAATAATGTTAAATGGTTCAACAAGCATCTCTGCAGCTTCACTTCTTTCTGCTGCTCTCACCAGCACACTTGTGTTTTTTGGCATTTTGGAGCAGAGTGAATCTTTTACCACAAACGCTGCAAGGAAATGGTTTCTCCCCTGTGTGGACCACCAAGTGTCGTTTCAAATGTGGCTTTTGTGCAAATCTCTTTCCACAAACTGAACAACTAAATGGCTTCTCCCCCGTGTGGACAGTCAAGTGTCGTCTCAGATCTCCCTTATGTGCAAATCTCTTTCCACAAACTGAACAACTAAATGGTTTCTCCCCTGTGTGAACAGCCAAGTGTCGTTTCAAATGTTCCTTTTGAGCAAATCTCTTTCCACAAACTGAACAGCTAAATGGTTTCTCCCCTGTGTGAACAGCCAAGTGTTGTTTCAAAGAGAACTTTAGTCTGAATCTTTTACCACAATCTGAACAACAAAATGGTTTCTCCCCAGTATGGCTTCTCATCTGTTTAACATAATGGGTACTGCAACTGAAACCTGTTATACAAACTGAGCAGCTGAAAGTTTTCCCAGTATTACCTTCCATATCACTTACAGGAACTTCATTGTTTTGCAGAGGGTTTGAACCTGACTGAGCTTCCTTCGTCTCCTCCCAATCTCTACTGTCATCAGTCTCAGGTTCAGAGGAGGATGAAGTCTTGTCATGAGTAGCTGGTTGTAAAAGACTATCTGGATCTGAGTTCCTGGCTGGTTCTGATCCTGATCCACCAGCTTCTGTTTTCAAATGCTCTGCCTCTCTGTTCTCCTCAGTTTGTCTCTCATGAAGCTGTGATGACTGAGCTTCCTCTTCATCATCTTCTTCACTCTTCACATGGACAGAGGTGAATGGGAACTTGATATCAGCCTCCTCCAGTCCTTGAAGCTGCTCTCCCTGCTGACTGGTCCAGAGTTTCTCCTGTTCCTCTTTAATGTGGGGGGGCTCTGGGTCCTCCTGGTCCAGACTGAGGCTCCACTCCTGCTGCTCAGTGGGAATCTCTTCTTTATCCACCAACAGCTGCTGGACGTCTGTGGAGAATAATGAAATACATACACACTTCTTAGTAAACAGTAATCTCATGGTAACACTTTAACCACTCATACCACTACTTTCTTAAACATGGGAGAAATGTTGCACATTCTCTGAATGATCTGAATACTTTGAGGTGAAACGTCCCGAATATTTACACAAAGTCCACTGAAAGCAGTTTCTCCATAGATCCGGACTCTGCTGGTTCACTCCAGTTGGATCTGATGAGCCACGTGACGGAAAGAGCAGGACTAACGGCGGGAAAAGGACAACAAGGGCCCGGGAACAAACCTCTTCACCCGGACTCAAGTTAGCCTCGGTGCTGTCAACTTTTTCCGGTACCACGTCTTCTTCAAAATAAAAGCGACCAAACTTGTATTTACAGGCCCATGTCTCTCTGTACTGGTTGTGCAGCAGAGTGGCCTCTGTGAATGTTATTATTTCATACAATTTATTATATTATTGTATTATTATTACTGATACTTTAACATTTAAACTGCATTTTTATGTTAGTTTGATTAATCTGTGTTGCAGCACTTCTGAATGCAGGACTCACAAATGTTGACCATAGTGATGTATAGCGGACATAAAATAATTTTTGACAATTACAAACAAGTTTAATCAATGAATACATGTTATACCAAAAAGCACAGTAACCAGAAAACTAAAAAATTATGTATATAGACAAATAAAAACAGAATTAAATTGATTATGAAGCTTCATCTTCGCTGGACAGTCCGTATCAGCCTAAAGTTTGTCTGTTTTTAGTTGATCTGTTGAACCAAGTCTTGTCATCAGTACTTCAATTCTGCTGGAATAATGTTAAATGGTTCAACAACCATCTCTGCAGCTTCACTTCATTCTGCTGCTCTCACCAGCACACTTGTGTTTTTTGGCATTATGGAGCAGAGTGAATCTTCTACCGCAAACGCTGCAAGCAATTGGTTTCTCCCCTGTGTGGACCATCAAGTGTCGTTTCAAATGTCCTTTTTGTGCAAATCTCTTTCCACAAACTGAACAGCTAAATGGTTTCTCCCCTGTGTGAACAGGCAAGTGTTGTTTCAGAGAGAACTTTAGTCTGAATCTTTTACCACAATCTGAACAACTAAATGGTTTCTCCCCAGTATGGCTTCTCATGTGTTTAACATAATGGGTACTGCAACTGAAACCTGTTTTACTAACTGAGCAGCTGAAAGTTTTTCCAGTATTACCTTCCATATCACTTACAGGAACTTCATTGTTTTGCAGAGGGTTTGAACCTGACGGAGGTTCCTTCGTCTCCTCCCAATCTCTACTGTCAGCAGTCTCAGATTCAGAGGAGGATGAAGTCTTGTCATAAGTAGCTGGTTGTAAAGGACTATCTGCATCTGAGTTCCTGGCTGGTTCTGATCCTGATCCATCAGCTTCTGTTTTCAAATGCTCTGCCTCTCTGTTCTCCTCAGTTTGTCTCTCATGAAGCTGTGAGGACTGAGGTTCCTCTTCATCATCTTCTTCACTCTTCACATGGACAGAGGTGAATGGGAACTTGCTATCAGCCTCCTCCAGTCCTTGAAGCTGCTCTCCCTCCTGACTGGTCCAGAGTTCCTCCTGTTCCTCTTTAATGTGGGGGGGCTCTGGGTCCTCCTGGTCCAGACTGAGGCTCCACTCCTGCTGCTCAGTGGGAATCTCTTCTTTATCCACCAACAGCTGCTGGACGTCTGTGGAGAATAATGAAATACATACACACGTCTTAGTAAAGTATAACTTCATGTTAAAACTTCAACCACTGATACCACTACTTTCTTAAACGTAGGAGATAGATAGGGAGATAGATAGATAGATAGATAGATAGATAGATAGATAGATAGATAGATAGATAGATAGATAGATAGATAGACAGCTTTATTGATCCCCGTGGGGAAATTCGATTGCCACCAAGACAAACAACAAAAACACAGTATTTACAATGCACCAATAAAGAAATTACATCATAAGAAGCCCTTTGAGACATAATCAACAGCTGAGAGGTACCATGGATCTAGGCCATATCTAAAGATGTTCATTAAAAAATCTGACCGCTGCCGGAACAAAAGACCTCCTGAATCGTTCAGTAGAACACCGAGGCATCACTAGTCGCTCACTGAATGAACTCCTGAGTCCGCTAAAAACACTGTGTAATGGATGGCCTTCAAATAAGAGAACGGTTTTTAGTTTGGCCCTTGTTCTCTTTTCTACAGTGACCTCCAGTGAGTCTAGTGCAAGACCAATCACTGAGCCAGCCTTTCTGATCAACTTATTGATCCTGTTTTTATTGTCCACAGTGATGCTGCAACCCCAGCAGAGCACAGCATAAAAAAGAACACTAGCTAAAATTCCTTGATAGAAAACATGAAGAAGGGTCTTGCTGATATCAAAAGATCTAAGTTTTCTCAAGAAGAAGAGTCTAGATTGGCCCTTCTTAAATACAACCTCAGTGTTCTTTTTCCAGTTTAATTTACTGTCTAGGTGGACACCTAGGTATTTACAGGACTGGACAATATCAATCGGCTGACTCTTTATTACCACTGGGGAGACCTCCTCCTTCTTCCTTCTAAAATCAATGATCAGCTCTTTGGTCTTCCCAATATTAAGTTTTAAAAAGTTTTTATCACACCAGCTGACAAATGATTCCACCTCTCTTTTGTAGGCCAGGTCACTGCCTCTGTTAGTAGACCCACTAGAGCAGTGTCGTCTGAACATTTTTGGATTAGACAAGACTCCTGACTCTGCCTGTAGTCAGCGGTGTAGAGTGTAAATAAAAAAAGAGATAAAACTGTGCCTTTTGGGGCTCCTGTTTTAGTTAAAATGCTGTCAGACCGTTTCTTATCATACCTCACAACCTGAGGTCTAGATAAAAGATCATTTAAAACTCAAGCGATGGTTGTGTTGTGCAGTTTAAAATCCATCAACTTGTTAGCTAAAAGGTGTGGTTGAATAGTATTAAAGAGGCTATATGTAAGAATCAGAAATTGCTTGTTCACAGCGACACCTGTGGCCGCAATGTCAACGAAAGTCAGCGTCCTGTTGCTCGCACTCGCCTGTGTGCACGCGCTACCTGAATGTGAGCGAGCACCGGTCTAAACAGTGAGGCGACACACGTCAGCTAACACACAATATCACTCTATATTTCACCTGCTTGGCAGTAATGTTAGCTGACCAGACGAAGGTCTCTCCATGGATCACTGCTGATTCTAGTGTTGCCTTTTCCTTTCTCAGCCTGAGGACCGCGGAGGGAACGGGGGGGAGAGACCGACACCCGGTCGGGGGGGGGAGAGAGACCGACACCCGGTCGGGACGATAACGTAACTCGCTGCGAAGCCCCGTCACTTCACAAGATACGGGAAACCTCTGTTGGTCTGGAGGAGCGGCAGCAGTTATTTCTGCAAAAACGTCTCACTAGATATTCTCAGAGCTAAACTAACTCTCTGCAGTGTGTAGTGTGCGCGCGTTCACGTGGAGGTGGAGCGAGCCGAGCGCGGTGTGCAGGCAGCAGGCAGGAGGAGCAGAGCTGCTGCGCGATCGCGTACCCACACGCGAGCGCGCATGGGAATCCGACCCGTTAGGACTTATGCGCGTGAAAAGTTACAAATAGTCCCTTTAAAAGCACTGGAAAAATCAAAAAAACATAATCCTAACAGAGCTGGCAGTTGTTTCAAGGTGGCTGTAAATACTGTGAAGCATAAAAAGTAGTACATCATCTCCTCCCACACCCTTCCTGGATGCAAACTGTAAGGGATCTTGAAAGGTTGTGACCTGTCTATTCATGTGACCCAGAATAACCCTTTCAAAACATTTCATTATGTGTGATGTCAGAGCTATAGGTCTAAGATCATTGAGACTCACATTGGGTTTTTTGGGGATCGGAACAATACAAGATGTTTTCCACATTACTGGAATTATTGATGAAGAAAGAGACAAGGAAAACAATGAATGAAGAACTGAGCACAACTGGTCAGCACAGACTTTTAGAGAGCGTGGATGGACACCATCAAGGCCTGATGCCTTATTAGCATTCAGGCACCTTAACTGCTGTCGAACCTCATCAACACCAATAACAATAGCTGGGCTACAGTCCTCAGGACTACTCTGTGCAAGAGATGAGAGGATGCTCTCACGGGAAGCAGAAAAATCACATTCATCAAACCTAGCAAAAAACTGATTTGCCTCATTCATATTTATCCCAGAGCAAAAGGAACTGGGATTACTGGCCCCATAGAAATGTCTCACATTCTCTAAATGATGTGAATACTTCCTCCCCCACTGGTTTCCCAGCAGTTTAAAGTGATAATGAAACAATGAAACTGCACCAACCTGCTCTGTGTAACCGGACTTCCGGGTTTAAAACAGCATCCAGTAGTTTCTGTTTCCGTTGATTCTCTTGTGAACTGAACTCCAGTAGTTTCTGTTTCCGTTGATTCTCTTGTGAACTGAACTCCAGTTGCTCCTCGTGCTCTGCTATCGTTCTTTCAAACAGCTCAAATATCTCTTCAGCAGCCGCAGTTAGTCGCTGCTCCACAAAAGCTCTCAGCATCTCAACTTTAGACATTTCCGCCGAATCCCAGCAGGTTCTCCTCCAGACACACTCCGTTACAAACGGTCTGCTCACTCTGACGTCAGCTGCGTTGCTAGGTTACGTTCTTCTACTTCCGGTTAGCAGGCTAACTTCATTAGCTTCGTGGGACACCAGGAGACAATTCAGACGTTTTCAGATAAAGGGAGCAGCACAGAGTCCATTCAGACAGGTTGATCTGGACATTGTGGCTCCATGAGACAGTTTGGTCTCTATCGAATAGAGACACTAGCGCTGTGGAGCTGGGATCCGTCTCCGGCTGTTTCCGGTTAGCACGCTAAGCTAACTTCAGTTAGCATTCTGGGCTAACAGAGATGATTCTGAGGTGAAACGCCCCGAATATTTACACAAAGTCCACTGAAAGCAGTTTCTCCATAGATCCGGACTCTGCTGGTTCACTCCGGTTGGATCTGATGAGCCAAGGGAAGGAAAGAGCAGGACTAACGGCGGGAAAAGGACAACAAGGGCCCGGGAACAAACCTCTTCACCCGGACTCAAGTTAGCCTCGGTGCTGTCAACTGCTTCCGGTACCACGTCTCCTTCAAAATAAAAGCGACCAAACTTGTATTTACAGGCCCATGTGTCTCTGTACTGGTTTGTGAATATTGTTTTTTATTTTTTATTTCTTCATGAATATTTTTTTTTTTCATGAATATATATATACATATATTTTTTATGAATATTTTTTATCTTGGTTTTTATATCATAGATTTTAATTTAATGTTGTGTTATTGGCACAACTGACAGCAGTAACCATCATGAAATAACTGCAGTTCCTCTCTTCGGCGCCAGACAGCAGTAAAACGTGTTTTTAAAATACAGTTGAAGTTATCATTTATTTATTTTTTAGTGAATATTTTTTTCATTTTTTTTCATGAATATATATATATATATATATTTTTAATTTTTCAAGAATATTTTTTTTTATGAATATTTTAATTTTTTCATGAATATATATATATATTTACATATTTTTTTAAGAATATTTTTTTTATTTTCTGGTTTTAATATCTTAGATTATAGTTTAATGTTGTGTTATTGGCACAACTGATAGCAGTAACCATCATGAAATAACTGCAGTTCCTCTCTTTGGCGCCAGAGAGCAGTAAAACGTGTTTTTAAATTACAGTTGAAGTTATTATTTATTTATTTTTGTATTTTTTTTTGTGAACATTTTTTTTATTTTTTCATGAATATTTCTTTCTTTATGAATATTTTTATTTTTTCATTAATATATACATTTTTATTAAAAATATTTTTTGGTTTTAATATCTTAGATTTTATTTTAATGTTGTGTTATTGGCACAACTGACAGCAGTAACCATCATGAAATAACTGCAGTTCCTCTCTTTGGCGCCAGAGAGCAGTAAAACGTGTTTTTAAATTACAGTTGAAGTTCTTATTTATTATTTTTTAGTGATTTTTTTTTGTATTTTTTCATTAATATTTTTTTTTTATGAATATTTTTTTTTTTCATGAATATTTTTTCTTTAATATATATATATATATATATATATATATATTTAAATATTTTTTTTATTTTTAATTTTTGGTTTTAATATCTTAATTTTAGTTTAATGTTGTGTTATTGGCGCAACTGACAGCAGTAACCATCATGAAATAACTGCAGTTCCTCTCTTTGGCGCCAGAGAGCAGTAAAACGTCTTTTTAAATTACAGTTGAAGCTCTTATTTATTTATTTTTGGTGAATTTTTGTTTTTATTTTTTCATGAATATTTTTTTTATGAATATTTTTTATTTTTTTATGAATATTTTCATTTTTTCATGAATATATATATTTATATATTTTTTTAAGAATATTTTTTTTTTTTTTATATCTTAGATTTTAGTTTATTGTTGTGTTATTGGCATAACTGACAGCAGTAACCGTCATCAAATAACTGCAGTTCCTCTCTTTGGCGCCAAAGAGCAGTAAAACGCATTTTCAAATTACAGTTGAAGTTATTATTTATTTATTTTTCATTTTTTTAATGAATATTTTTCTTTTTTCTTTTTTTAACACCAATTTTTTTTTTTTTTTAACAACCAACATTTTTAGTTGATCTGTGTTGAACCAAGTCTCGTCATCAGTACTTCAATCCTGCTGGAATAATGTTAAATGGTTCAACAAGCATCTCTGCAGCTTCACTTCTTTCTGCTGCTCTCACCAGCACACTTGTGTTTTTTGGCATTATGGAGCAGAGTGAATCTTGTACCGCAAACGCTGCAAGGAAATGGTTTCTCCCCTGTGTGGACCACCAAGTGTCGTTGCAAATTTTGCTTTTGTGCAAATCTTTTTCCACAAACTGAACAAGTAAATGGTTTCTCCCCTGTGTGGACAGTCATGTGTCGTCTCAGATCTCCTTTAAACGCAAATCTCTTTCCACAAACTGAACAAGTAAATGGTTTCTCCCCCGTGTGGACAGTCAAGTGTCGTTTCAGATCTCTTTTATGTGCAAATCTCTTTCCACAAACTGAACAACTAAATGGTTTCTCCCCTGTGTGAACAGCCAAATGTTGTTTCAGAATATTTTTTCTTGTGAATCTTCTTCCACAAACTGAACAACTAAATGGTTTCTCCCCAGTATGAATTCTCATGTGTCGAACCAAATGGGCACTGCAACCGAAATCTGTTTTACATATTGAGCAGCTGAAACGTTTTTCATGTGAATGAACTCTGAAGTGTGTGGTCAAACTTGAGCTTACTGCAAATGTTTTATCACAGACGGAGCAACTGAAGGGTTTCCTTCCTGTTTGGATTCCAGTGTGTTTCTGCTGATGTCCCCTGTGGCCGAAGCTTCTACTACATTCAAATGAGCTAGCGGATACTTTCCCAGTATTACCTTCCATATCACTTACAGGACCTTCATTGTTTTGCAGAGGATTTGAACCTGACTGAGCTTCCTTAGCCTCCTCCCAATCTCTACTGTCATCAGTCTCAGGTTCAGAGGAGGATGAAGTATTTTTATAAGTAGCTGTTTGTAAAAGACTATCTGGATCTGAGATCCAGGCTGATCCTGGTCCTTCACAGTCCTCTCCATCAGCTTCTGTTTTCAAAAGCTCTGCCTCTCTGTTCTCCTCAGTTTGTCTCTCATGAAGCTGTGAGGACTGAGCTTCCTCTTCATCATCTTCTTCACTCTTCACATGGACAGAGGTGAATGGGAACTTGATATCAGCCTCCTCCAGTCCTTGAAGCTGCTCTCCCTGCTGACTGGTCCAGAGTTCCTCCTGTTCCTCTTTAATGTGGGGGGGCTCTGGGTCCTCCTGGTCCAGACTGAGGCTCCACTCCTGCTGCTCAGTGGGAACCTCTTCTTTATCCACCAACAGCTGCTGGACGTCTGTGGAGAATAATGAAATACATACACACGTCTTAGTAAAGTATAACTTAAAGGTCCCATATCGTGCTCATTTTCAGGTTCATACTTGTATTTTGGGTTCTACTAGAACATGTTTAGATACTTTTATGTTTAAAAAACCCTTTATTATCCTCATACTGTCTGCTTGAATATACCTGTATTTACCCTTTGTCTGAAACGCTCCGTTTTGGTGCATTTAAATGGAATTGCAATGGAATTGCAATGGAATTGCAATGGAATTGCATTGCTAGGCAACAGCTTGGGTCCATGTTTACTTCCAGTCAGCTGATGTCATTCACATACTCTGCAGCAGGAAATAAACTGTGACACATTTAGAATGTTTACGTTTAAAACTGTGTAATGGTCTAATTATTGTAGATTTGTGACATCACAAATGGACAGAAATCCTGACGGCTTATTTCAAACGCACAGTTTCTGAATACCTGTGTGTGTTTCTCCGTATATTGAGCGTTTTGATACTTTCACAGTATTTATATAGAACTTAAACCTTCTTTATAATATAAAAGCAATGAAAATGTCACTTTTTATAATATGGGACCTTTAATATTAACACTTTATCCACTGTTACCACTACTTTCATAAATGTTGCACATTCTCTAAATGATGTGAATACTTCCTCCCTCACTGGTTTCCCAGCAGTTTAAAGTGATAATGAAACAATGAAACTGGACCAACCTGCTCTGTGTAACCGGACTTCCGGGTTTAAAACAGCGTCCAGTAGTTTCTGTTTCCGTTGATTCTCTTGTGAACTGAACTCCAGTAGTTTCTGTTTCCGTTGATTCTCTTGTGAACTGAACTCCAGTTGCTCCTCGTGCTCTGCTATCGTTCTTTCAAACAGCTCAAATATTTCTTCAGCAGCCGCAGTTAGTCGCTGCTCCACAAAAGCTCTCAGCATCTCAACTTTAGACATTTCCACTGAATCCCAGCAGCTTCTCCTCCAGACACACTCCGTTACAAACGGTCTGCTCACTCTGACGTCAGCTGCGTTGCTAGGTTACGTTCTTCTACTTCCGGTTAGCGAGCTAACTTCATTAGCTTCGTGGGACACCAGGAGACAATTCAGCCGTTTTCAGATAAAGGGACCAGCACAGAGTCCATTCAGACAGGTTGATCTGGACATTGTGGCTCCATGAGACAGTTTGGTCTCTATCGAATAGAGACACTAGCGCTGTGGAGCTGGGATCCGTCTCCGGCTGTTTCCGGTTAGCACGCTAAGCTAACTGCATTTAGCATTCTGGGATAACAGAGATGATTCTGAGGTGAAACGCCCCGAATATTTACACAAAGTCCACTGAAAGCAGTTTCTCCAGAGATCCGGACTCTGCTGGTTCACTCCGGTTGGATCTGATGAGCTACGGGACGGAAAGAGCAGGACTAACGGTGGGAAAAGGACAACAAGGGCCCGCGAACAAACCTCTTCACCCGGACTCAAGTTAGCCTCGGTGCTGTCAACTGCTTCCGGTAACACGTCTCCTTCAAAATAAAGGCGACCAAACTTGTATTTACAGGCCCATGTCTCTCTGTACTGGTTGTGCAGCAGAATGGCCTCTGTGAATGTTATTATTTCATACAGTTTATTATATTATTGAATTAATATTACTGATACCTTAACATTTAAACTGCATTTTCATGTTAGTTTGATTAATCTGTGTTGCAGCACTTCTGAATGCAGGACTCACAAATGTTGACCATAGTGATGTATAGCGGAAATAAAATAATTTTTGACAATTACAATCAAGTTTAATCAATGAATACATGTAATACCAAAAAGCACAGTAACCAGAAAACTAAAAAATAATGTATATAGACAAATAAAAACAGAATTAAATTGATTATGTAGCTTCATCTTGGCTGGACAGTCCGTATCAGCCTAAAGTTTGTCTGTTTTTAGTTGATCTGTGTTGAACCAAGTCTTGTCATCAGTACTTCAATCCTGCTGGAATAATGTTAAATGGTTCAACAAGCATCTCTGCAGCTTCACTTCTTTCTGCTGCTCTCACCAGCACACTTGTGTTTTTTGGCAGTAAAACGTGTTATTAAATTACAGTTGAAGTTATTATTTATTTATTTATTTTTTAGTGAATTTTTTTTTATTTTTTTCATGATTTTTTTTTTTCATGAATATATATATATATATATATATATATATATATATATATATATATATATATATAATATTTTTTTTTTTTTTTAATGAATATTTTTTTTATTTATCTTAGATTTTAGTTTAATGTTGTGTTATTGGCACAACTGACAGCAGTAACCGTCAGGAAATAACTGCAATTCCTCTCTTTGGCGCCAGAGAGCAGTAAAACGTGTTATTAAATTACAGTTGAAGTTATTATTTATTTATTTATTGAATATTGAATATTTTTTTATTTTTTTCATGAATATTTTTTTTTATTTTTTCATGAATAAATATATATATTCATGAAAAAAAAAAAAAAAAAATATTCATGAAAAAAAAGAAAAAAGAAAAACAATGATTATTTTTTTCTTTATCTTAGATTTTAGTTTAATGTTGTGTTATTGGCACAACTGACAGCAGTAACTGTCAGGAAATAACTTAAGTTCCTCTCTTTGACGCCAGAGAGCAGTAAAACGTGTTATTGAATTACAGTTGAGGTTATTATTTTTTAATTTTTTTGTGAATATTTTTTTTAATTTTTTATTGATTATTTTTTTTTTTTCATGAATATTTTTTTTATTTATCTTAGATTTTAGTTTAATGTTGTGTTATTGGCACAACTGACAGCAGTAACCGTCAGGAAATAACTGCAATTCCTCTCTTTGGCGCCAGAGAGCAGTAAAACGTGTTATTAAATTACAATTGAAGTTATTATTTATTTATTTATTTTTTAGTGAATTTTTTTTTTTTTTTTCATGAATATTTTTTTTTTTTTCATGAATATATATATTATATATATATATATATATATATATATAATATATATATTTTTTTTTTTTTAATGAATATTTTTTTTTATTTATCTTAGATTTTAGTTTAATGTTGTGTTATTGGCACAACTGACAGCAGTAACTGTCATGAAATAACTGCAGTTCATATTTTTGGCGCCAGAGAGCAGTAAAACATGTTCTTAAATTACAGTGGAAGTTATTATTTATTTATTTATTTTTTTATTTTTTAGTGAATATTTTTTTAAATTTTTTATGAATATTTTCTTTTTTTTTTTTTCATGAATATTTTTTTTTTTTTTTCGTGAATAAATATATATATTCATGAAAAAAAAAGAAAATATTCATGTAAAAAAAGAAAAGAAATGAATATTTTTTTATTTATCTTGGATTTTAGTTTAATGTTGTGTTATTGGCACAACTGACAGCAGTAACCGTCAGGAAATAACTGCAGTTCCTCTCTTTGGCGCCAGAGAGCAGTAAAACGTGTTATTAAATTACAGTTGAGGTTATTATTTTTTTTTTTTTTATTCTTTATTTTTGTATTTTTTTTATTTTTTCAAGAAAATACATATTTTTTTTTTATTTTTTCATGAATATATATATTATATATATATATATATATATATAATATATATATATTTTTTTTTTTTAATGAATATTTTTTTTTATTTATCTTAGATTTTAGTTTAATGTTGTGTTATTGGCACAACTGACAGCAGTAACTGTCATGAAATAACTGCAGTTCATATTTTTGGCGCCAGAGAGCAGTAAAACATGTTCTTAAATTACAGTTGAAGTTATTATTTATTTATTTATTTTTTTATTTTTTAGTGAATATTTTTTTAAATTTTTTATGAATATTTTCTTTTTTTTTTTTTCATGAATATTTTTTTTTTTTTTTCGTGAATAAATATATATATTCATGAAAAAAAAAGAAAATATTCATGTAAAAAAAGAAAAAAAATGAATATTTTTTTATTTATCTTGGATTTTAGTTTAATGTTGTGTTATTGGCACAACTGACAGCAGTAACCGTCAGGAAATAACTGCAGTTCCTCTCTTTGGCGCCAGAGAGCAGTAAAACGTGTTATTAAATTACAGTTGAGGTTATTATTTTTTTATTTTTTATTCTTTATTTTTGTATTTTTTTTATTTTTTCAAGAAAATACATATTTTTTTTTTATTTTTTCATGAATATTTATTTTTCTATTTTTTCATGAATATATATATATATGTAATATTTTTTTTTTTTTTTAATGAATATTTTTTTTATTTATCTTAAATTTTAGTTTATGTTGTGTTATTGGCACAACTGATAGAAGTAACCGTCATGAAATAACTGCAGTTCCTCTTTTTGGCGCCAAAGAGCAGTAAAACGTGTTATTAAATTACAGTTGAAGTTATTATTTATTTATTTATTTTTTAGTGAATATTTTTTTTTATCTTTTCATGAATTTTTTTTTTTTTTTTCATGAATATTTTTTTTTTTCATGAATAAATATAAATATTCATGAAAAAAAAAAAAATATTCATGTAAAAAACCCCCAAAAAAACAATGAATATTTTTTTATTTATCTTAGATTTTAGTTTAATGTTGTGTTATTGGCACAACTGACAGCAGTAACTGTCAGGAAATAACTGCAGTTCCTCTCTTTGGCGCCAGAGAGCAGTAAAACGTATTATTAAATTACAGTTGAGGTTATTATTTTTTTATTTTTCATTTTTTTTAATGAATATTTTTCTTTTTTTAACACCAATTTTTTTCTTTTTAACAACCAACATTTTTAGTTGATCTGTGTTGAACCAAATCTTTTCATCAGTACTTCAATCCTGCTGGAATAATGTTAAATGGTTCAACAAGCATCTCTGCAGCTTCACTTCTTTCTGCTGCTCTCACCAGCACACTTGTGTTTTTTGGCTTTATGGAGCAGAGTGAATCTTGTACCGCAAATGCTGCAAGGAAATGGTTTCTCCCCTGTGTGGACCATCAAGTGTCGTTTCAAATGTGGCTTTTGTGCAAATCTCTTTCCACAAACTGAACAACTAAATGGTTTCTCCCCTGTGTGGACCACCAAGTGTCGTTTCAAATTTTCCTTTTTTGCAAATCTCTTTCCACAAACTGAACAAGTAAATGGTTTCTCCCCTGTGTGGACAGTCATGTGTCGTCTCAGATCTCCTTTAAACGCAAATCTCTTTCCACAAACTGAACAAGTAAATGGCTTCTCCCCCGTGTGGACAGTCAAGTGTCGTCTCAGATCTCTTTTATGTGCAAATCTCTTTCCACAAACTGAACAACTAAATGGTTTCTCCCCTGTGTGAACAGCCAAATGTTGTTTCAGAATATTTTTTCTTGTGAATCTTCTTCCACAAACTGAACAACTAAATGGTTTCTCCCCAGT
Organism: Sebastolobus alascanus; assembly: GCA_916701645.2. Taxonomy (NCBI): domain Eukaryota; kingdom Metazoa; phylum Chordata; class Actinopteri; order Perciformes; family Sebastidae; genus Sebastolobus; species Sebastolobus alascanus. Next base: position 270,062 of record CAKAOJ020000075.1, on the reverse strand, counting down.
ATGGATTCTCATGTGTCGAACCAAATGGGCACTGCAACCGAAACCTGTTTTACAAATTGAGCAGCTGAAACGTTTTTCATGTGAATGAACTCTGAAGTGTGTGGTCAAACTTGAGCTTACTGCAAATGTTTTATCACAGACGGAGCAACTGAAGGGTTTCCTTCCTGTTTGGATTCCAGTGTGTTTCTGCTGATGTCCCCTGTGGCCGAAGCTTCTACTACATTCAAATGAGCTAGCGGATACTTTCCCAGTATTACCTTCCATATCACTTACAGGAACTTCATTGTTTTGCAGAGGGTTTGAACCTGACTGAGGTTCCTTAGTCTCCTCCCAATCTCTACTGTCATCAGTCTCAGGTTCAGAGGAGGATGAAGTATTTTTATAAGTAGCTGGTTGTAAAAGACTATCTGGATCTGAGATCCAGGCTGATCCTGGTCCTTCACAGTCCTCTCCATCAGCTTCTGTTTTCAAGAGCTCTGCCTCTATGTTCTCCTCAGTTTGTCTCTCATGAAGCTGTGATGACTGAGCTTCCTCTTCATCATCTTCTTCACTCTTCACATGGACAGAGGTGAATGGGAACTTGATATCAGCCTCCTCCAGTCCTTGAAGCTGCTCTCCCTGCTGACTGGTCCAGAGTTCCTCCTGTTCCTCTTTAATGTGGGGGGGCTCTGGGTCCTCCTGGTCCAGACTGAGGCTCCACTCCTGCTGCTCAGTGGGAATCTCTTCTTTATCCACCAACAGCTGCTGGACGTCTGTGGAGAATAATGAAATACATACACACGTTTTAGTAAAGTATAACTTAAAGGTCCCATATCCTGCTCATTTTCAGGTTCATACTTGTATTTTGGGTTCTACTAGAACATGTTTAGATACTTTTATGTTTAAAAAAACTTTTATTTTCCTCATACTGTCTGCTTGAATATACCTGTATTTACCCTCTGTCTGAAACGCTCCATTTTGGTGCATTTCAATGGAATTGCGTTGCTAGGCAACAGCTTGGGTCCATGTTTACTTCCTGTCAGCTGATGTCATTCACATACTCTGCAACAAGAAATAAACTGACACATTTAGAATGTTTACGTTTAAAACTGTGTAATCGTCTAAATATTGTAGATTTGTGACATCACACATGGACAGAAATCCTAACGGCTTGTTTCAAACGCACAATTTCTGAATACGGGCTGTGTGTATAACTCTGTGGATTAAGCGTCTCGATACTTTCACAGTATTTATATAGAACTTAAACCTTCTTTATAATATAAAAGCAATGAAAATGTCACTTTTTATAATATGGGACCTTTAATATTAACACTTTATCCACTGTTACCACTACTTTCATAAATGTTGCACATTCTCTAAATGATGTGAATACTTCCTCCCTCACTGGTTTCCCAGCAGTTTAAAGTGATAATGAAACAATGAAACTGAACCAACCTGCTCTGTGTAACCGGACTTCCGGGTTTAAAACAGCGTCCAGTAGTTTCTGTTTCCGTTGATTCTCTTGTGAACTGAACTCCAGTAGTTTCTGTTTCCGTTGATTCTCTTGTGAACTGAACTCCAGTTGCTTCTCGTGCTCTGCTATCGTTCTTTCAAACAGCTCAAATATCTCTTCAGCAGCCGCAGTTAGTCGCTGCTCCACAAAAGCTCTCAGCATCTCAACTTTAGACATTTCCACTGAATCCCAGCAGGTTCTCCTCCAGACACACTCCGTTACAAACGATCTGCTCACTCTGACGTCAGCTGCGTTGCTAGGTTACGTTCTTCTACTTCCGGTTAGCGAGCTAACTTCATTAGCTTCGTGGGACACCAGGAGACAATTCAGCCGTTTTCAGATAAAGGGAGCAGCACAGAGTCCATTCAGACAGGTTGATCTGGACATTGTGGCTCCATGAGACAGTTTGGTCTCTATCGAATAGAGACACTAGCGCTGTGGAGCTGGGATCCGTCTCCGGCTGTTTCCGGTTAGCACGCTAAGCTAACTGCATTTAGCATTCTGGGCTAACAGAGATGATTCTGAGGTGAAACGTCCCGAATATTTACACAAAGTCCACTGAAAGCAGTTTCTCCATAGATCCGGACTCTGCTGGTTCACTCTGGTTGGATCTGTTGAGCCACGGGACGGAAAGAGCAGGACTAACGGCGGGAAAAGAACAACAAGGGCCCGGGAACAAACCTCTTCACCCGGACTCAAGTTAGCCTCGGTGTTGTCAACTGCTTCCGGTACCACGTCTCCTTCAAAATAAAAGCGACCAAACTTGTATTTACAGGCCCATGTCTCTCTGTACTGGTTGTGCAGCAGAGTGACCTCTGTGAATGTTAATATTTCATACAGTTTATTATATTATTGTATTAATATTACTGATATCTCAACATTTAAACTGCATTTTGATGTTAGTTTGATTCATTTGTAACAATTGTTGTGTCGCAGTACTTCTGAATGCAGGACTGTTAACAGAGTATTTTCAGTGTGGTAGTGATACTTTTACTTGGGTAACAGATCTGAATTTTCTGTCAATGCCTTTCCCTGCATCTATATAATATATCAGTCTAGCAAATAAGAGATTAGGATGAATTTGATTGTTGTATTTTCCATAATAATGGTATCATAACAGAAAGAAATGGAAATACTACAGTATGTAATTTACTACATTATGAATGCACTAACACGATCGTATTTTGGTTACTTGTTAGAGACCTCAATGATGATGTATTTGCTCTTATACTAGAGTTCCGTCCTTCTGCTACACACATTTTTATCCAGATTTTTTAGGTTTCTCTAAACTTTGCATTTATGGTGAAATATTAGATAATTTTACCTCTCTGGGCCTCAAACGTGCACTCATTTAAATTAAATCATATTTCCCAAGTTTAGAGATGAGACGTCTCTTTGGTGGAACTCCTAACAACTCAGAGACATCTGAAACATAAGTACGTACTTATAAGTAGTCACACGACAAAAAGACAAAAAAAAAAGACTTGGAGCCATTGGTTTAATCAATCTTAAAAGCGACCAGTAGAACTAGATGACATATAAATGTAGAACAATCTTTCCCTCTGAAAAACAGTGGAGTAAAAATGTAAAGTAGCATAAACTGAAAATACTGTACTTTCTTACTTACTAGTTCTATACAGAACTCATGAAGAACTCATAAAATATGACTTTTTACAGATTTTTCTACCCAACAGTATATAAAATTAGAGCTGAAATGATGACTATATTAACTAATCAACAGAAAATTCCCTCTTTATGTTTCCACACACAGTGTTCCCTTGCTGAGCCGGGTGGAGGGATGTCTTGGTAGTCACTTGAAGGTTTGTTGCCGGGACAAAACTTAACCTACACACGAGTCCCAGGACGAAGATATCCACTTGAAGAATGAATACAGCAAATAATAACTCTCTCAACATACATGTGGCATCTGAATATTATATGAAGACAGGCTTGAAAAATCTGAAACTACCCTTTAAAGGCAACTGAGGTTAATCCAACATGTCAGCTGTTGAATTGTGTCTAATTGAAATTTGTCTGAAGACTTGTGATTTGACCAAAATAACACCAAATTATTCTTTTTCTTTTTTTTTTTTTTAACAACCAAAATTTTTAGTTGATCTCTGTTGAACAAAGTCTTGTCATCTGTAGTTCAATCCTGCTGGAATAATGTTAAACGGTTCAACAAGCATCTCTGCAGCTTCACTTCTTTCTGCTGCTCTCACCAGCACACTTGTGTTTTTTGGCATTTTGGAGCAGAGTGAATCTTTTACCACAAACGCTGCAAGGAAATGGTTTCTCCCCTGTGTGGACCACCAAGTGTCGTTTCAGAGTACTTTTATGTGCAAATCTCTTTCCACAAACTGAACAACTAATTGGTTTCTCCCCTGTGTGGACAGCTAAGTGTCGTTTCAAATGTTCCTTTTGAGCAAATCTCTTTCCACAAACTGAACAACTAAATTGTTTCTCCCCTGTGTGGACCATCAAGTGTCGTCTCAGATCTCCTTTATGTGCAAATTTCCTTCCACAAACTGAACAACTAAATGGTTTCTCCCCTGTGTGAACAGTCAAGTGTTGTTTCAGAGAGAACTTTAGTCCGAATCTTTTACCACAATCTGAACAACTAAATGGTTTCTCCCCAGTATGGCTTCTCATCTGTTTAACCAAATGGGTACTGCAACTGAAACCTGCTTCACAAACTGCGCAGCTGAAAGTTTTTCCAGTATTACCTTCCATATCACTTACAGGAACTTCATTGTTTTGCAGAGGGTTTGAACCTGACTGAGGTTCCTTCGTCTCCTCCCAATCTCTACTGTCATCAGTCTCAGGTTCAGAGGAGGGTGAAGTCTTGTCAAGCTGTGATGACTGAGCTTCCTCTTCATCATCTTCTTCACTCTTCACATGGACAGAGGTGAATGGGAACTTGATATCAGCCTCCTCCAGTCCTTGAAGCTGCTCTCTCTCCTGACTGGTCCAGAGTTCCTCCTGTTCCTCTTTAATGTGGGGGGGCTCTGGGTCCTCCTGGTCCAGACTGAGGCTCCACTCCTGCTGCTCAGTGGGAATCTCTTCTTTATCCACCAACAGCTGCTGGACGTCTGTGGAGAATAATGAAATACATACACACGTCTTAGTAAAGTATAACTTCATGTTAAAACTTTAACCACTGATACCACTACTTTCTTAAACGTAGGAGATAGATAGATAGATAGATAGATAGATAGATAGATAGATAGACAGCTTTATTGATCCCCGTGGGGAAATTCGATTGCCACCAAGACAAACAACAAAAACACAGTATTTACAATGCACCAATAAAGAAATGACATCATAAGAAGCCCTTTGAGACATAATCAACAGCTGAGAGGTACCATGGATCTAGGCCATATCTAAAGATGTTCATTAAAAAATCTGACCGCTGCCGGAACAAAAGACCTCCTGATTCGTTCAGTAGAACACCGAGGCATCACTAGTCGCTCACTGAATGAACTCCTGAGTCCGTTAAAAACACTATGTAATGGATGGCCTTCAAATAAGAGAACGGTTTTTAGTTTGGCCCTTGTTCTCTTTTCTACAGTGACCTCCAGTGAGTCTAGTGCAAGACCAATCACTGAGCCAGCCTTTCTGATCAACTTATTGATCCTGTTTTTATCGTCCACATTGATGCTGCAACCCCAGCAGAGCACAGCATAAAAAAGAACACTAGCTAAAATTCCTTGATAGAAAACATGAAAAAGGGTCTTGCTGATATCAAAAGATCTAAGTTTTCTCAAGAAGAAGAGTCTCGACTGGGCCTTCTTAAATACAACCTCAGTGTTCTTTTTCCAGTTTAATTTACTGTCCAGGTGGACACCTAGGTATTTATAAGACTGGACAATATCAATCGGCTGACTCTTTATTACCACTGGGGAGACCTCCTCCTTCTTCCTTCTAAAATCAATGATCAGCTCTTTGGTCTTCCCAATATTAAGTTTTAAAAAGTTTTTATCACACCAGCTGACAAATGATTCCACCTCTCTTTTGTAGGCCAGGTCACTGCCTCTGTTAGTAGACCCACTAGAGCAGTGTCGTCTGAACATTTTTGGATTAGACAAGACGCCTGACTCTGCCTGTAGTCAGCGGTGTAGAGTGTAAATAAAAAAAGAGATAAAACTGTGCCTTTTGGGGCTCCTGTTTTAGTTAAAATGCTGTCAGACCGTTTCTTATCATACCTCACAACCTGAGGTCTAGATAAAAGATTATTTAAAACTCAAGCGATGGTTGTGTTGTGCAGTTTAAAATCCATCAACTTGTTAGCTAAAATGTGTGGTTGAATAGTATTAAAAGCACTGGAAAAATCAAAAAAACATAATCCTAACAGAGCTGGCAGTTGTTTCAAGGTGGCTGTAAATACTGTGAAGCATAAAAAGTAGTGCATCATCTCCTCCCACACCCTTCCTGTATGCAAACTGTAAGGGTTCTTGAAAGGTTGTGACCTGTCTGTTCATGTGACCCAGAATAACCCTTTCAAAACATTTCATTATGTGTGATGTCAGAGCTATAGGTCTAAGATCATTAAGACTCACATTGGGTTTTTTGGGGATCGGAACAATACAAGATGTTTTCCACATTACTGGAATTATTGATGAAGAAAGAGACATGGAAAACAATGAATGAAGAACTGAGCACAACTGGTCAGCACAGACTTTTAGAGAGCGTGGATGGACACCATCAAGGCCTGATGCCTTATTAGCATTCAGGCACCTTAACTGCTGTCGAACCTCATCAACACCAATAACAATAGCTGGGCTACAGTCCTCAGGACTACTCTGTGCAAGAGATGAGAGGATGCTCTCATGGGAAGCAGAAAAATCACATTCATCAAACCTAGCAAAAAACCGATTTGCCTCATTCATATTTATCCCATAGCAAAAGGAACTGGGATTACTGGCCCCATAGAAATGTTGCACATTCTCTAAATGATGTGAATACTTCCTCCCCCACTGATTTCCCAGCAGTTTAAAGTGATAATGAAACAATGAAACTGAACCAACCTGCTCTGTGTAACCGGACTTCCGGGTTTAAAACAGCATCCAGTAGTTTCTGTTTCCGTTGATTCTCTTGTGAACTGAACTCCAGTAGTTTCTGTTTCCGTTGATTCTCTTGTGAACTGAACTCCAGTGGCTCCTCGTGCTCTGCTATCGTTCTTTCAAACAGCTCAAATATTTCTTCAGCAGCTGCAGTTAGTCGCTGCTCCACAAAAGCTCTCAGCATCTCAACTTTAGACATTTCCACTGAATCCCAGCAGGTTCTCCTCCAGACACACTCCGTTACAAACGATCTGCTCACTCTGACGTCAGCTGCGTTGCTAGGTTACGTTCTTCTACTTCCGGTTAGCAGGCTAACTTCATTAGCTTCGTGGGACACCAGGAGACAATTCAGCCGTCTTCAGAAAAAGGGACCAGCACAGAGTCCATTCAGACAGGTTGATCTGGACATTGTGGCTAAATGAGACAGTTTGGTCTCTATCGAATAGAGACACTAGCGCTGTGGAGCTGGGATCCGTCTCCGGCTGTTTCCGGTTAGCACGCTAAGCTAACTTCAGTTAGCATTCTGGGCTAACAGAGATGATTCTGAGGTGAAACGCCCCGAATATTTACACAAAGTCCACTGAAAGCAGTTTCTCCATAGATCCGGACTCTGCTGGTTCACTCCGGTTGGATCTGATGAGCCACGGGACGGAAAGAGCAGGACTAACGGCGGGAAAAGGACAACAAGGGCCCGGGAACAAACCTCTTCACCCGGACTCAAGTTAGCCTCGGTGCTGTCAACTGCTTCCGGTACCGCGTCTCCTTCAAAATAAAAGCGACCAAACTTGTATTTACAGGCCCATGTGTCTCTGTACTGGTTTGTGAATATTTTTTTTATTTTTTATTTCTTCATGAATATTTTTTTTTTCTCATGAATATATATATACATATATTTTTTATGAATATTTTTTATCTTGGTTTTTATATCATAGATTTTAATTTAATGTTGTGTTATTGGCACAACTGACAGCAGTAACCATCATGAAATAACTGCAGTTCCTCTCTTCGGCGCCAGACAGCAGTAAAACGTGTTTTTAAATTACAGTTGAAGTTATCATTTATTTATTTTTTAGTGAATATTTTTTTCATTTTTTTTCATTAATATATATATATATATATTTTTAATTTTTCAAGAATATTTTTTTTTATGAATATTTTAATTTTTTCATGAATATATATATATTTACATATTTTTTTACGAATATTTTTTTGATTTTTTGGTTTTAATATCTTAATTTTAGTTTAATGTTGTGTTATTGGCGCAACTGACAGCAGTAACCATCATGAAATAACTGCAGTTCCTCTCTTTGGCGCCAGAGAGCAGTAAAACGTCTTTTTAAATTACAGTTGAAGCTCTTATTTATTTATTTTTGTTTTTATTTTTTCATGAATATTTTTTTTTATGAATAATTTTTTATTTTTTTATGAATATTTACATTTTTTCATGAATATTTATATATTTTTTTAAGAATTTTTTTTTTTTTTTATATCTTAGATTTTAGTTAATTTTTGTGTTATTGGCACAACTGACAGCAGTAACCGTCATCAAATAACTGCAGTTCCTCTCTTTGGCGCCAAAGAGCAGTAAAACGCATTTTCAAAATACAGTTGAAGTTATTATTTATTTATTTTTCATTTTTTTAATGAATATTTTTCTTTTTTCTTTTTTTAACACCAATTTTTTTTTTTTTTTTTAACAACCAACATTTTTAGTTGATCTGTGTTGAACCAAGTCTCGTCATCAGTACTTCAATCCTGCTGGAATAATGTTAAATGGTTCAACAAGCATCTCTGCAGCTTCACTTCTTTCTGCTGCTCTCACCAGCACACTTGTGTTTTTTGGCATTTTGGAGCAGAGTGAATCTTTTACCACAAACGCTGCAAGGAAATGGTTTCTCCCCGGTGTGGACCACCAAGTGTCGTTGCAAATTTTGCTTTTGTGCAAATCTCTTTCCACAAACTGAACAAGTAAATGGTTTCTCCCCTGTGTGGACAGTCATGTGTCGTCTCAGATCTCCTTTAAACGCAAATCTCTTTCCACAAACTGAACAACTAAATGGCTTCTCCCCCGTGTGGACAGTCAAGTGTCGTCTCAGATCTCCTTTATGTGCAAATCTCTTTCCACAAACTGAACAACTAAATGGTTTCTCCCCTGTGTGGACAGCTAAGTGTCGTTTCAAATGTTCCTTTTGAGCAAATCTCTTTCCACAAACTGAACAGCTAAATGGTTTCTCCCCTGTGTGAACAGCCAAGTGTTGTTTCAAAGAGAACTTTAGTCTGAATCTTTTACCACAATCTGAACAACTAAATGGTTTCTCCCCAGTATGGCTTATCATCTGTTTAACCAAATGGGTACTGCAACTGAAACCTGTTATACAAACTGAGCAGCTGAAAGTTTTCCCAGTATTACCTTCCATATCACTTACAGGAACTTCATTGTTTTGCAGAGGGTTTGAACCTGACTGAGCTTCCTTCGTCTCCTCCCAATCTCTACTGTCATCAGTCTCAGATTCAGAGGAGGATGAAGTCTTGTCATGAGTAGCTGGTTGTAAAGGACTATCTGGATCTGAGTTCCTGGCTGGTTCTGATCCTGATCCACCAGCTTCTGTTTTCAAATGCTCTGCCTCTCTGTTCTCCTCAGTTTGTCTCTCATGAAGCTGTGAGGACTGAGCTTCCTCTTCATCATCTTCTTCACTCTTCACATGGACAGAGGTGAATGGGAACTTGATATCAGCCTCCTCCAGTCCTTGAAGCTGCTCTCCCTCCTGACTGGTCCAGAGTTCCTCCTGTTCCTCTTTAATGTGGGGGGGCTCTGGGTCCTCCTGGTCCAGACTGAGGCTCCACTCCTGCTGCTCAGTGGGAATCTCTTCTTTATCCACCAACAGCTGCTGGACGTCTGTGGAGAATAATGAAATACATACACACGTCTTAGTAAAGTATAACTTAAAGGTCCCATATCCTGCTCATTTTCAGGTTCATACTTGTATTTTGGGTTTCTACTAGAACATGTTTACATACTTTAATGTTTAAAAAACCTTTATTTTCCTCATAATGTCTGCTTGAATATACCTGTATTTACCCTCTGTCTGAAACGCTCCGTTTTGGTGCATTTCAATGGAATTGCAAAGGAATTGTGTTGCTAGGCAACAGCTTGGGTCCATGTTTACTTCCTGTCAGCTGATGTCATTCACATACACTGCAACAGGAAATAAACTGTGACACATTTAGAATGTTTACGTTTAAAACTGTGTAATGGTCTAATTATTGTAGATTTGTGACATCACAAATGGACAGAAATCCTAACGGCTTATTTCAAACGCACAATTTCTGAATAAGGGGTGTGTGTATTTCTCTGTGGATTAAGCGTCTCGATACTTTCACAGTATTTATATAGAACTTAAACCTGCTTTATAATATAAAAGACATGAAAATCTCACTTTTTACAATATGGGACCTTTAATATTAACACTTTAACCACTGACACCACTACTTTCTTAAACGTGGGAGAAATGCTGCACATTCTCTAAATGATGTGAATATTTCCTCCCTCACTGGTTTCCCAGCAGTTTAAAGTGATAATGAAACAATGAAACTGAACCAACCTGCTCTGTGTAACCGGACTTCCGGGTTTAAAACAGCGTCCAGTAGTTTCTGTTTCCGTTGATTCTCTTGTGAACTGAACTCCAGTAGTTTCTGTTTCCGTTGATTCTCTTGTGAACTGAACTCCAGTTGCTCCTCGTGCTCTGCTATCGTTCTTTCAAACAGCTCAAATATTTCTTCAGCAGCCGCAGTTAGTCGCTGCTCCACAAAAGCTCTCAGCATCTCAACTTTAGACATTTCCACTGAATCCCAGCAGCTTCTCCTCCAGACACACTCCGTTACAAACGGTCTGCTCACTCTGACGTCAGCTGCGTTGCTAGGTTACGTTCTTCTACTTCCGGGTAGCGAGCTAACTTCATTAGCTTCGTGGGACACCAGGAGACAATTCAGCCGTTTTCAGATAAAGGGACCAGCACAGAGTCCATTCAGACAGGTTGATCTGGACATTGTGGCTCCATGAGACAGTTTGGTCTCTATCGAATAGAGACACTAGCGCTGTGGAGCTGGGATCCGTCTCCGGCTGTTTCCGGTTAGCACGCTAAGCTAACTGCATTTAGCATTCTGGGCTAACAGAGATGATTCTGAGGTGAAACGTCCCGAATATTTACACAAAGTCCACTGAAAGCAGTTTCTCCATAGATCCAGACTCTGCTGGTTCACTCCGGTTGGATCTGTTGAGCCACGTGACGGAAAGAGCAGGACTAACGGCGGGAAAAGAACAACAAGGGCCCGGGAACAAACCTCTTCACCCGGACTCAAGTTAGCCTCGGTGCTGTCAACTGCTTCCGGTACCACGTCTCCTTCAAAATAAAAGCGACCAAACTTGTATTCACATGCCCATGTCTCTCTGTACTGGTTGTGCAGCAGAATGACCTCTGTGAATGTTAATATTTCATACAGTTTATTATATTATTGTATTAATATTACTGATATCTCAACATTTAAACTGCATTTTGATGTTAGTTTGATTCATTTGTAACAATTGTTGTGTCGCAGTACTTCTGAATGCAGAACTGTTAACAGAGTATTTTCAGTGTGGTAATGTTACTTTTACTTGGGTAACAGATCTTAATTATCTGTCAATGCCTTTCCCTGCATCTATATAATATATCAGTCTAGCAAATAAGAGATTAGGATGAATTTGATTGTTGTATTTTCCATAATAATGGTATCATAACAGAAAGAAATGGAAATACTACAGTATGTAATTTACTACATTATGAATGCACTAACACGATCGTATTTTGGTTACTTGTTAGAGACCTCAATGATGATGTATTTGCTCTTATACTAGAGTTCCGTCCTTCTGCTACACACATATTTATCCAGATTTTTTAGGTTTCTCTAAACTTTGCATTTATGGTGAAATATTAGATAATTTTACCTCTCTGGGCCTCAAACGTGCACTCATTTAAATTAAATCATATTTCACAAGTTTAGAGATGAGACGTCTCTTTGGTGGAACTCCTAACAACTCAGAGACATCTGAAACATAAGTACGTACTTATAAGTAGTCACACGACAAAAAGACAAAAAAAAAAGACTTGGAGCCATTGGTTTAATCAATCTTAAAAGCGACCAGTAGAACTAGATGACATATAAATGTAGAACAATCTTTCCCTCTGAAAAACAGTGGAGTAAAAATGTAAAGTAGCATAAACTGAAAATACTGTACTTTCTTACTTACTAGTTCTATACAGAACTCATGAAGAACTCATAAAATATGACTTTTTACAGATTTTTCTACCCAACAGTATATAAAATTAGAGCTGAAATGATGACTATATTAACTAATCAACAGAAAATTCCCTCTTTATGTTTCCACACACAGTGTTCCCTTGCTGAGCCGGGTGGAGGGATGTCTTGGTAGTCACTTGAAGGTTTGTTGCCGGGACAAAACTTAACCTACACACGAGTCCCAGGACGAAGATACCCACTTGAAGAATGAATACAGCAAATAATAACTCTCTCAACATACATGTGGCATCTGAATATTATATGAAGACAGGCTTGAAAAATCTGAAACTACCCTTTAAAGGCAACTGAGGTTAATCCAACATGTCAGCTGTTGAATTGTGTCTAATTGAAATTTGTCTGAAGACTTGTGATTTGACCGAAATAACACCAAATTATTATTATTATTTTTTTTTTTTTAACAACCAAAATTTTTAACTGATCTCTGTTGAACCAAGTCTTGTCATCAGTACTTCAATCCTGCTGGAATAATGTTAAATGGTTCAACAAGCATCTCTGCAGCTTCACTTCTTTCTGCTGCTCTCACCAGCACACTTGTGTTTTTTGGCATTTTGGAGCAGAGTGAATCTTTTACCACAAACGCTGCAAGGAAATGGTTTCTCCCCTGTGTGGACCACCAAGTGTCGTCTCAGAGTACTTTTATATGCAAATCTCTTTCCACAAACTGAACAACTAAATTGTTTCTCCCCTGTGTGGACAGCCAAGTGTCGTCTCAGATCTCCTTTATGTGCAAATCTCCTTCCACAAACTGAACAGCTAAATGTTTTCTCCCCTGTGTGAACAGTCAAGTGTTGTTTCAGAGAGAACTTTAGTCTGAATCTTTTACCACAATCTGAACAACTAAATGGTTTCTCCCCCATGTGGACAGTCAAGTGCTGTCTCAGATGTGTCTTTCGTGCGAATCCTCTTCCACAAACTGAACAACTAAATGGTTTCTCCCCTGTGTGGACAGTCAAATGTTCTCTCAGCCGTATCTTTTGTTTAAATGTTTTACCGCAAACTGAACAAAGAAATATTTTGGAGCTAACTGATACAGGTACTTCATTGTTTTGCAGAGGGTCTGAACCTGACTGAGGTTCCTTAGTCTCCTCCCAATCTCTACTGTCATCAGTCTCAGATTCAGAGGAGGGTGAAGTCTCATCATGAGTAGCTGGTTGTAAAGGACTATCTGGATCTGAGTTCCTGGCTGGTTCTGATCCTCCACAGTCCTCTCCATCAGCTTCTGTTTTCAAATACTCTTCCTCTCTGTTCTCCTCAGTTTGTCTCTCATGAAGCTGTGAGGACTGAGCTTCCTCTTCATCATCTTCTTCACTCTTCACATGTACAGAGGTGAATGGGAACTTGATATCAGCCTCCTCCAGTCCTTGAAGCTGCTCTCCCTCCTGACTGGTCCAGAGTTCCTCCTGTTCCTCTTTAATGTGGGGGGGCTCTGGGTCCTCCTGGTCCAGACTGAGGCTCCACTCCTGCTGCTCAGTGGGAATCTCTTCTTTAACCACCAACAGCTGCTGGACGTCTGTGGAGAATAATGAAATACATACACACGTCTTAGTAAAGTATAACTTAAAGGTCCCATATCCTGCTCTTTTTCAGGTTCATACTTGTATTTTGGGTTTCTACTAGAACATGTTTACATACTTTAATGTTTAAAAAAACTATATTTTCCTCATACTGTCTGCTTGAATATACCTGTATATACCCTCTGTCTGAAACGCTCCGTTTTAGTGCATTTCAATGGAATTGCAAAGGAATTGTGTTGCTAGGCAACAGCTTGGGTCCATGTTTACTTCCTGTCAGCTGATGTCATTCACATACTCTGCAACAGGAAATAAACTGTGACACATTTAGAATGTTTACGTTTAAAACTGTGTAATGGTCTAATTATTGTAGATTTGTGACATCACAAATGGACAGAAATCCTGACGGCTTATTTCAAACGCACAGTTTCTGAATACCTGTGTGTGTTTCTCCGTATATTGAGCGTTTTGATACTTTCACAGTATTTATATAGAACTTAAACCTTCTTTATAATATAAAAGCAATGAAAATGTCACTTTTTATAATATGGGACCTTTAATATTAACACTTTATCCACTGATACCACTACTTTCATAAATGTTGCACATTCTCTAAATGATCTGAATGCTTCCTCCCCAACTGGTTTCCCAGCAGTTTAAAGTGATAATGAAACAATGAAACTGGACCAACCTGCTCTGTGTAACCGGACTTCCGGGTTTAAAACAGCGTCCAGTAGTTTCTGTTTCCGTTGATTCTCTTGTGAACTGAACTCCAGTAGTTTCTGTTTCCGTTGATTCTCTTGTGAACTGAACTCCAGTTGCTTCTCGTGCTCTGCTATCGTTCTTTCAAACAGCTCAAATATCTCTTCAGCAGCCGCAGTTAGTCGCTGCTCCACAAAAGCTCTCAGCATCTCAACTTTAGACATTTCCACTGAATCCCAGCAGCTTCTCCTGCAGACACACTCCGTTACAAACGATCTGCTCACTCTTACGTCAGCTGCGTTGCTAGGTTACGTTCTTCTACTTCCGGGTAGCGAGCTAACTTCATTAGCTTCGTGGGACACAAGGAGACAATTCAGCCGTTTTCAGATAAAGGGAGCAGCACAGAGTCCATTCAGACAGGTTGATCTGGACATTGTGGCTCCATGAGACAGTTTGGTCTCTATCGAATAGAGACACTAGCGCTGTGGAGCTGGGATCCGTCTCCGGCTGTTTCCGGTTAGCACGCTAAGCTAACTGCATTTAGCATTCTGGGCTAACAGAGATGATTCTGAGGTGAAACGTCCCGAATATTTACACAAAGTCCACTGAAAGCAGTTTCTCCATAGATCCGGACTCTGCTGGTTCACTCCGGTTGGATCTGATGAGCAACGGGACGGAAAGAGCAGGACTAACGGCGGGAAAAGGACAACAAGGGCCTGGGAACAAACCTCTTCACCCGGACTCAAGTTAGCCTCGGTGCTGTCAACTGCTTCCGGTACCACGTCTCCTTCAAAATAAAAGCGACCAAACTTGTATTTGCAGGCCCGTGTCTCTCTGTACTGGTTTGTGAATATTTTTTTATTTTTTATTTCTTCATGAATATTTTAGTTTTTCATGAATATATATATTTTTTTTCATGAATATTAATATATATATATATATATATATATATATATATATATTCATGAAAAAAAAATATATATATATATATTTTTTTTTATTAATATTTTTTATTTTTTGGTTTTAATATCTTAGATTTTAGTTTAATGTTGTGTTATTGGCACAACTGACAGCAGTAACCGTCATGAAATAACTGCAGTTCCTCTCTTTGGCGCCAGAGAATCAGTAAAACGTGTTTTTAAATTACAGTTGAAGTTATTATTTATTTATTTTTTATATTTGTATTTTTTTGTGAATATTTTTTTTTTACTTTTTATTTTTTCATGAATATATATATATATATATATATATTTTTTTTTTTTTTTTTTTTAATTTTTCAATTTTTTTTTCTTTGTTTTTAAATTACAGTTGAAGTTATTATTTATTTATTTTTGTATTTTTTTGTGAATAATTTCTTAAATTTTTTAATGAATATTTTTTTATGAATATTTTCATTTTTTCTTAAATATATATATATTTATATATTTTTTTTATTTTTATTTTTTGGTTTTAATATCTTAGATGTTAGTTTAATGTTGTGTTATGGCACAACTGACAGCAGTAACCATCATGAAATAACTGCAGTTCCTCTCTTTGGCGCCAGAGAGCAGTAAAACGTGTTTTTAAATTACAGTTGCAGTTATTATTTATTTATTTTTTATTTTTGTATGTTTTGTGAATATTTTTTTTACTTTTTATTTTTCATGAATATTTTTTTTCATGAATATATATGTATATATATATGTATATATTTTTTGGTTTATTATTATTTATTTATTTTTTATTTTTGTATTTTTTCATGAATATTTTAATTTTTTCATGAATATATATATTCAGAGAGCAGTAAAACGCGTTTTCAAATTACAGTTCAAGTTATTATTTATTTATTTTTCATTATTTTAATGAATATTTTTTCTCTTTTTTTTTTTTTAACAACCAACATTTTTAATTGATCTGTGTTGAACAAAGTCTTGTCATACAGTACAGGCCCATGTCTCTCTGTACTGGTTGTGCAGCAGAGTGGCCTCTGTGAATGTTATTATTTCATACAATTTATTATATTATTGTATTATTATTACTGATACTTTAACATTTAAACTGCATTTTTATGTTAGTTTGATTAATCTGTGTTGCAGCACTTCTGAATGCAGGACTCACAAATGTTGACCATAGTGATGTATAGCGGACATAAAATAATTTTTGAAAATTACAAACAAGTTTAATCAATGAATACATGTAATACCAAAAAGCACAGTAGCCAGAAAACTAAAAAATAATGTATATAGACAAATAAAAACAGAATTAAATTAATTATGAAGCTTCATCTTGGCTGGACAGTCCGTATCAGCCTAAAGTTTGTCTGTTTTTAGTTGATCTGTTGAACCAAGTCTTGTCATCAGTACTTCAATCCTGCTGGAATAATGTTAAATGGTTCAACAAGCATCTCTGCAGCTTCACTTCTTTCTGCTGCTCTCACCAGCACACTTGTGTTTTTTGGCATTATGGAGCAGAGTGAATCTTCTACCGCAAACGCTGCAAGCAATTGGTTTCTCCCCTGTGTGGACCATCAAGTGTCGTTTCAAATGTTCCTTTTGAGCAAATCTCTTTCCACAAACTGAACAACTAAATTGTTTCTCCCCTGTGTGGACCATCAAGTGTCGTCTCAGATCTCCTTTATGTGCAAATCTCCTTCCACAAACTGAACAGCTAAATGGTTTCTCCCCTGTGTGAACAGTCAAGTGTTGTTTCAGAGAGAACTTTAGTCTGAATCTTTTACCACAATCTGAACAACTAAATGGTTTCTCCCCAGTATGGCTTCTCATCTGTTTAACCAAATGGGTACTGCAACTGAAACCTGTTTCACAAACTGCGCAGCTGAAAGTTTTTCCAGTATTACCTTCCATATCACTTACAGGAACTTCATTGTTTTGCAGAGGGTTTGAACCTGACTGAGGTTCCTTAGTCTCCTCCCAATCTCTACTGTCAGCAGTCTCAGATTCAGAGGAGTGTGAAGTCTTGTCAAGCTGTGATGACTGAGCTTCCTCTTCATCATCTTCTTCACTCTTCACATGGACAGAGGTGAATGGGAACTTGATATCAGCCTCCTCCAGTCCTTGAAGCTGCTCTCCCTCCTGACTGGTCCAGAGTTCCTCCTGTTCCTCTTTAATGTGGGGGGGCTCTGGGTCCTCCTGGTCCAGACTGAGGCTCCACTCCTGCTGCTCAGTGGGAATCTCTTCTTTATCCACCAACAGCTGCTGGACATCTGTGGAGGTTAATAAAATACATTAGAAAACTGTAATTTAAGTCATTCAAACTAAAACAAACTACAAACTGTTGTGCTTCTGAATTATTCTACAACTGCAACCACAGATTATTTTCATTACTGATTACCTGTTTAATTTGTTAAGTGTCAGGAAACATAGTGATAAATTCCCATAGCTTTGCGAGTCGCCCTCAAAATGCTTGTTTCGTCGAGTCAATGCTCCAAAACCCAAAGATATACGGTTTCACGATGATATACAGAGGAAAGTCCCAAATCCTCACATTTGAGAGGCTGGAACCAGAGAATGTTTGGCATTTTTCCTCGAGCACATCACTTGAACCATTAATTCATTATTAATCGAGTAACAACTAAAAAGTAACTAACTAGTACAGAACGACAAAATGGTTTAGCTTTTAGAAAAATCAACATTTTTTATTCCTTAAATTGCATACAATAATATCATCTGTCAAAACAAAACCCAGTTAGTGTGAACCATATTACATTCTGGGTTTCAAGACTCCAGACTCACTTTTTTCACCACCGTCCAGAAAATAATTTCAACCGCCCCGAGGTCAGAGTAAACCGTCAAATATTCTAAATGTTATCCTTTTACTTTGTTATTGTCATCAGTAGTGGTTGGCATTAGTAGTTGTAATGCTGTATTATAAGCTGCTTAGAGCTAGTGTTAGGAAAATAAACAGGTCATGATTACCTCTCTAATATCTAATATATATTACTGTGAAAAAATCTCCTTCAAACTAAATTTGACAAGATTACATTTGAGTACATCATGATATTAACCCAATACTCATTTTAAGTGCTTTGTGGGTCTTTTGTAAGTTTTTTCGGGGTACAATAAGTTAGAATAACATAATTCAATATTTTTCATACCTAAACATCATAATAAATCTATAGTGTTTGGGGTCCTTTTAGTTGGGGGCCCCAGGCAGTTGCCTTCCAATGGTAAAGTCTGCTCCTGGTGTTTTTATCCCGTGAACCAGAGTGTATTTCAGTTGTGTTTTTGACTGTGAGTAGCTGCGACTTGGGTGTGTGTGTGTGAGGCAACTCTGTCCTGGCAGGTGTTGGTGTAACGGGCCGTAGTTGATCCATAATCCGTACAGTAAATTCATTGTGCTGATAATGCCTCTCTTTCACTCTTCACTTGAAGAACACATTTTAATGCAGGACTTTTATTGTGCACTGTTAATAGTTTTACTGTAGAAGAAAAAGTTTTGAGTAACCCATGTTGGGAACCACCACTCCACAATAGCGGCTGAGCCATTGAACTGAGTCACATGATCCTTGAATCCTTAACTCTGCCCATGGACCCAACGTTTACAGTAACCATTGGTTTTCATCTTGGTGATGATGCATTTTCCAGCTGATCCAAGAAGCTTTTTTAAATAGTGTATTCAGCTTAAGAAGTATGAGAATTCTCTCAACACATAAAGGAACACTTGATCCTTCAGTTTATCACAAACATTCAACATCAACACATCTGGAGATACATGACTCTCACTGGACAGTAAGGGTATGCAAAACTGTCATCTGAAAAGTAACTGAAGCTGTCAGACAAATGTAGTGGAGTAAAAAGTTCAACATTTACCTCTGAGATGCAGTGGAGGAGAAGTATGAATTTGCATGAAATGCAAATACTCAATTAAAGTAGCCTACCTCGAAATTGTACAACAATCAGTTAGTAAATGTACTTTGTTAACCTACATTTACCCACCAGAGTATTTGCACAGTGTGGTATTAGTATTTTTTACTTAAGTAAATGATCTGAACGCTTCCTCCACCACTGGTTTCCCAGCAGTTTAAAGTGATAATGAAACAATGAAACTGGACCAACCTGCTCTGTGTAACCGGACTTCCGGGTTTAAAACAGCGTCCAGTAGTTTCTGTTTCCGTTGATTCTCTTGTGAACTGAACTCCAGTAGTTTCTGTTTCCGTTGATTCTCTTGTGAACTGAACTCCAGTTGCTCCTCGTGCTCTGCTATCGTTCTTTCAAACAGCTCAAATATCTCTTCTGCAGCCGCAGTTAGTCGCTGCTCCACAAAAGCTCTCAGCATCTCAACTTTAGACATTTCCACTGAATCCCAGCAGGTTCTCCTCCAGACACACTCCGTTACAAACGGTCTGCTCACTCTGACGTCAGCTGCGTTGCTAGGTTACGTTCTTCTACTTCCGGGTAGCGAGCTAACTTCATTAGCTTCGTGGGACACCAGGAGACAATTCAGACGTTTTCAGATAAAGGGAGCAGCACAGAGTCCATTCAGACAGGTTGATCTGGACATTGTGGCTCCATGAGACAGTTTGGTCTCTATCGAATAGAGACACTAGCGCTGTGGAGCTGGGATCCGTCTCCGGCTGTTTCCGGTTAGCACGCTAAGCTAACTGCATTTAGCATTCTGGGCTAACAGAGATGATTCTGAGGTGAAACGTCCCGAATATTTACACAAAGTCCACTGAAAGCAGTTTCTCCATAGATCCGGACTCTGCTGGTTCACTCCGGTTGGATCTGATGAGCCACGTGACGGAAAGAGCAGGACTAACGGCGGGAAAAGGACAACAAGGGCCCAAGAACAAACCTCTTCACCCGGACTCAAGTTAGCCTCGGTGCTGTCAACTGCTTCCGGTACCACGTCTCCTTCAAAATAAAAGCGACCAAACTTGTATTTACAGGCCCATGTCTCTCTGTACTGGTTGTGCAGCAGAATGGCCTCTTTGAATGGTATTATTTCATACAGTTTATTATATTATTGTATTAATATTACTGATATCTCAACATTTAAACTGCATTTTGATGTTAGTTTGATTTATCTGTAACAATTGTTGTGTCGCAGTACTTCTGAATGCAGGACTGTTAACAGATTATTTTCAGTGTGGTAATGATACTTTTACTTAAGTAACAGATCTGAATTTTCTGCCAATGCCTTTCCCTTCATCTAAATAATATATCAGTCTAGCAAATAAGAGATTAGGATGAATTTGGTTGTTGTATTTTCCATAATAATGGAATCATAACAGAAACAAATGGAAATGCTACAGTATGTCATTTACTACATTATGAATGCACTAACACGACCTAAAATCATATTTAGGTTACTTGTTAGAGACCTTAACGATGATGCATTTGCACTTCTACTCCAGCCTCGTCCTTCTGCTGCACAAATTTGTATTCAGATTTTTTAATTTAGATAATTTAACTTGTTTGGGCCTCAAACATACACTTATTTAAAAGAAATCATATTTCCCAAGTTCGGAGGGGAGACGTCTCTTCCACAGTGTTCCCTTGCTGAGCCGGGTGGAGGGATGTCTTGGTAGTCACTTGGAGGTTTGTTGCCGGGACAAAACTTAACCTACACACGAGTCCCAGGACAAAGATACCCACTTGAAGAATGATTACAGGAAATAATAACTCTCTCTATTAAGACAGGCTTGAAAAATCTGAACCCATCCTTTGAAGTTTTCAGGGTTCATCCAACACGTCAGCTGTTGAATGTTGTCTAATCGTAATTTGCCTTTAAACTTGTGATTTGTCCGAAATAACACCAAATGGAGTATGAGCAGTTCAAGTATCAACTGTTCATTGTTTACTCTCAATGAGAGATACATTCAAGACCAAGAGAGACCATTAAATTAGAAATACATTGTAATTGGGAGCTAAGTCAAGACATTTCATTTCTAAAGCACAAATATTGACCATAGTTATGTATAGTGGACATAAAATACTTTTAGACAATTATAAACACGTTTAATCAATGAATACATGTAATACCAAAAAGCACAGAAACCAGGACACAAAAAATGTATTGAAACAAATAAAAAAAAGGAATTAAATTGATTATGTAGCTTCATCTTGGCTGGACAGTCTGTATCAGCCTTAAGTCTGTCTGTTTTTAGTTGATCTGTGTTGAACCAAGTCTTGTCATCAGAACTTCAATTCTGCCGTAATAAGACGTCTCAACAAGCATCTCTGCAGCTTCACTTCTTTCTGCTGCTCTCACCAGCACACTTGTGTTTTTTGGCATTATGGAGCAGAGTGAATCTTTTACCGCAAACGCTACAAGCAATTGGTTTCTCCCCTGTGTGGACCATCAAGTGTCGTTTCAAATGTTCCTTTTGAGTCTCAAAGAGTCTCCTTCAAAATAAAAGCGACCAAACTTGTATTTACAGGCCCATGTCTCTCTGTACTGGTTTGTGAATATTTTTTTTATTTTTTCATGAATATTTTTGTTTTTCATGAATATATATACATATATATATATTTTTTTATGAATATTTTTTAATTGGTTTTTATATCATAGATTTTAATTTAATGTTGTGTTATTGGCACAACTGACAGCAGTAACCATCATGAAATAACTGCAGTTCCTCTCTTTGGCGCCAGAGAGCAGTAAAACGTGTTTTTAAATTACAGTTGAAGTCCTTATTTATATTTTTTTTTAAATTTTTTCATGAATATTTTTTTTTTTATGAATATTTTTTTTACTTATGAATATTCTTTTTTTTTTTCATGAATATATATATATTTATATATTTTTTTAAGAATATTTTTTTAATTTTTGGTTTTAATATCTTAGATTTTAGTATAATGTTGTGTTATTGGCACAACTGACAGCAGTAACCATCATGAAATAACTGCAGTTCCTCTCTTTGGCGCCAGAGAGCAGTAAAACGTGTTTTTAAATTACAGTTGAAGTTATTATTTATTTATTTTTTATTCTTTATCTTTGTATTTTTTTTATTTTTTCATGAATATTTATTTTTCTATTTTTTCATGAATATATATATATATATATATATATATATATATTTATTTTGTCAAGAATATTTATTTTTCTATTTTTTTCATGAATATATATATATAAACATATATATATCTATTTTTTTTTTATTTTATGAATATTGTTTTTATTTTTTGTTTTTTTATCTTAGATTTTAGTTTAATGTTGTGTTATTGGCACATCTGACAGCAGTAACCATCATGAAATAACTGCAGTTCCTCTGTTTGGCGCCAGAGAGCAGTAAAACGTGTTTTTGAATTAGTTGAAGTTCTTATTTATTTATTTTTTGTATTTTTTTGTGAATATTTTTTTTATTTTTTCATGAATATTTTTTTTAAGAATTTTTTATGTTTTTATGAATATTTTTATGTTTTCATGAATATATATATATTTATATATTTTTTTAAGAATATTTTTTTAATTTTTGGTTTTAATATCTTAGATTTTAGTATAATGTTGTGTTATTGGCACAACTGACAGCAGTAACCATCATGAAATAACTGCAGTTCCTCTGTTTGGCGCCAGAGAGCAGTAAAACGTGTTTTTAAATTACAGTTGAAGTTATTATTTATATATATTTTTTTTTTTTTGTGAATATTGTATTTATTTTTTCCTGAATATTTATTTTTTTAAAGAATATATATATATATATATATATATATATATTTTTTTTTTTTATGAATATTTTTTTTATTTTTTATCTTAGATTTTAGTTTAGTGTTGTGTTATTGGCACAACTGACAGCAGTAACCGTCATGAAATAACTGCAGTTCCTCTCTTTGGCGCCAAAGAGCAGTAAAACGCGTTTTCAAATTACAGTTGAAGTTATTATTTATTTATTTTTCATTTTTTTAATGAATATTTTTATTTTTTTAACACCAATTTTTTTTTTTTTCACAACCAACATTTTTAGTTGATCTGTGTTGAACCAAGTCTTGTCATCAGTATTTCAATCCTGCTGGAATAATGTTAAATGGTTCAACAAGCATCTCTGCAGCCTCACTTCTTTCTGCTGCTCTCACCAGCACACTTGTGTTTTTTGGCATTTTCGAGTAGAGTGAATCTTGTACCGCAAACGCTGCAAGGAAATGGTTTCTCCCCTGTGTGGACCGTCAAGTGTCGTCTCAGATCTCTTTTATCTGCAAATCTCTTTCCACAAACTGAACAACTAAATGGTTTCTCCCCTGTGTGAACAGTCAGGTGTTGTTTCAGAGTCCTTTTTCGTGCGAATCCTTTTCCACAAACTGAACAACTAAATGGTTTCTCCTCTGTGTGGACAGTCAAGTGTCGTCTCAGATCTCTTTCG
Organism: Sebastolobus alascanus; assembly: GCA_916701645.2. Lineage (NCBI taxonomy): Eukaryota > Metazoa > Chordata > Actinopteri > Perciformes > Sebastidae > Sebastolobus > Sebastolobus alascanus. The sequence goes on along the minus strand of CAKAOJ020000075.1, from coordinate 246,638 downwards.
AGTGCAAATCTCTTTCCACAAACTGAACAACTAAATGGTTTCTCCCCCGTGTGGACAGCTAAGTGTCGTCTCAGATCTGTTTTATGTGCAAATCTCTTTCCACAAACTGAACAACTAAATGGTTTCTCCCCTGTGTGAACAGTCAGGTGTTTTTTCAGAGTACTTTTTCGTGCAAATCTTTTTCCACAAACTGAACAACTAAATGGTTTCTCCCCAGTATGGATTCTCATGTGTCGAACCAAATGGGCACTGTAACCGAAATCTGTTTTACAAATTGAGCAGCTGAAACGTTTTCCATGTGAATGAACTCTGAAGTGTGTGGTCAAACTTGAGCTTATTGCAAATGTTTTACCACAGACGGAGCAACTGAAGGGTTTCCCCCCTGATTGGATTCCAGTGTGTTTTTGCTGATGTCCCCTGTTGCCGAAGATTGTAGAACATTCAGAGGAGCTAACTGATGTTTTTCCAGTATTACCTTCCATATCACTCACAGGAACTTCATTGTTTTGCAGAGGGTTTGAACCTGACTGATGTTCCTTAGTCTCCTCCCAATCTCTACTGTCATCAGTCTCAGATTCAGAGGAGGATGAAGTCTTGTCATAAGTAGCTGGTTGTAAAGGATTATCTGGATCTGAGATCCTGGCTGGTTCTGATCCTGATCCATCAGCTTCTGTTTTCAAATGCTCTGCCTCTCTGTTCTCCTCAGTTTGTCTCTCATGAAGCTGTGAGGACTGAGCTTCTTCTTCATCATCTTCTTCACTCTTCACATGGACAGAGGTGAATGGGAACTTGATATCAGCCTCCTCCAGTCCTTGAAGCTGCTCTCCCTCCTGACTGGACCAGAGTTGCTCCTGTTCCTCTTTAATGTGGGGGGGCTCTGGGTCCTCCTGGTCCAGACTGAAGCTCCACTCCTGCTGCTCAGTGGGAACCTCTTCTTTAACCACCAACAGCTGCTGGACGTCTGTGGAGAATAATGAAATACATACACACGTCTTAGTAAACCGTAATATAATGTTAACACTAAACCACTGATACCACTACTTTCTTAAACGTGGGAAAAATGTTGCACATTTTGTAAAATGTATTTTGACTTTATTCAAACTAAAAACAAACTACTAACTGTTATTAGTTTTACTTGGCTGTGAGACAACATTTCTCTTTGGGGGCATAAAGTTAAAGTTGAAAAAATAAAGTAGGGCTGAACCGAATGCTTAGAAGCTGCGACCGTGGCCAACTGGCCGTGATATTCGACCTCCAAATCACTATTCGAATGCTTCGTTTTTTAAATCTTTTTTTATATATATAAGTATGTAATAACAATGTATAAATCCCCAAATAGCCCATGAAATAAGGAATAATCCCACAAGATTATTCATATTTAACATTAATTATTATTAGTTATTACACGGCTGTGTTGAATACTCGATTCTGATTGGTCAATCACGGCGTTCTGCGGTCTGTAATTTCTGTATAACAGAACGTTGCTATGGGCGTAGATCTGATGTCGGACAAACAATCAATTAATTATTTAATCCGTGAATTGTCCAATTTCCCACAGCCCTGGGGGTCGTCTTCAAAATGCTTGTTTTGTCCAAAACCAAAGACATTCTGTTAACAATGATGTACAATGGAAAGATTTGAGAAGCTGGAAACAGAGAATGTTTGGCATTTTTCCTTGATCAAGTCACTTAAACAATTAATTTATTATTCAAACTTCTTATTTTAATATCAATATCATTAAAAAAAATTAATAATGCCAAATTGATTCGGTTCTAAACATTTTTTTTAATATAATATTACGACTTTTTTTCTCGTAAAGTTATGACTTTATTCTCGTAATATTACAACTTTATTCTCGTAATATTACGACTCTTTCTCGTAAAGTTATGACTTTGTTCTCGTAATATTACAACTCTTTTTCTCGTAAAGTTTTGACCTTATTATCGTAATATTACAACTTTTTTTTCTCCTAAAGTTATGACTTTATTATCGTAATATTACAACTTTTTTTCTCCTAAAGTTATGACTTTATTCACATAATATTCCGATTTTTTTTTCTCCTAAAGTTATGACTTTATTTTTATAATATTGCAACACTTTTTCTCGTAAAGTTATGACTTTATTCTCTTAATATTACCACTTTTTTTTCTTGTAAAGTTATGACTTTATTCTCGTAATATTACGACTCTTTTTCTCGTAAAGTTGACTCTATTCACGTAATATTACAACTTTTTTTCTCCTAAAGTTATGACTTTATTCTCTTAATATTACGACTTTTTTTCTCCTAAAGTTATGACTATTGACATAATATTACGAATTTCTTTCCCCCTAAAGTTATGACTTTATTTTTATAATATTGCAACACTTTTTCTTGTAAAGTTATGACTTTATTCTCGTAATATTACGATTTTTTTTCTTGTAAAGTTATGACTTTATTCTCGTAATATTACAACTCTTTTTCTCGTAAAGTTATGACTCTATTCACGTAATATTACAACTTTTTTTCTCCTGAAGTTATGACTTTATTCTCTTAATATTACGACTCTTTTTCTTGTAAAGTTATGACTTTATTATCGTAATATTACAACTTTTTTTCTCTTAAAGTTATGATTTTATTCTCGTAATATTACGACTTTTTTTTCTCCTACAGTTATGACTTTATTCTTGAAATCTCAGATTTATTTTTTCCCTCAATGTGGCCCAAATACTCGTAAATATTAGCTCCACCTCAACCAACTACAACAGTTAAATCCTGCTTTTACAATAATCTAAAGATGTTTTCCTGATTATACTTACATACTTTTACCCAACGTTACGTAACCAATGCAGGACTTTTACTTGTAACCAGTGGTGGAAGAAGTATTCAGTTTCTTTACTTAAGTAAAAGTACTAATACCACACTGTGAAAATACTCTACTGGGGCATTCCGTGAGAAATCAATCACTTTCACTGTGTGAACAGAGAGAAGAAGAAGTAAAGAGAACCAACCTGCTCTGTGTAGAACCAGAGAGAGAACAGAGAGAGAAGAAGAAGTAAAGAGAACCAACCTGCTCTGTGTAGAACCAGAGAGAGAACAGAGAGAAGAAGAAGTAAAGAGAACCAACCTGCTCTGTGTAGAACCAGAGAGAGAACAGAGAGAGAAGAAGTAAAGAGAACCAACCTGCTCTGTGTAGAACCAGAGAGAGAACAGAGAGAGAAGAAGAAGTAAATAGAACCAACCTGCTCTGTGTAGAACCAGAGAGAGAACAGAGAGAGAAGAAGAAGTAAAGAGAACCAACCTGCTCTGTGTAGAACCAGAGAGAGAACAGAGAGAGAAGAAAAAGTAAAGAGAACCAACCTGCTCTGTGTAGAACCAGAGAGAGAACAGAGAGAGAAGAAGAAGTAAAGAGAACAAACCTGCTCTGTGTAGAACCAGAGAGAACAGAGAGAGAAGAAGAAGTAAAGAGAACCAACCTGCTTTGTGTAGAACCAGAGAGAGAACAGAGAGAAGAAGTAAAGAGAACCAACCTGCTCTGTGTAGAACCAGAGAGAGAACAGAGAGAGAAGAAGTTAAGAGAACCAACCTGCTCTGTGTAGAACCAGAGAGAGAACAGAGAGAGAAGAAGAAGTAAAGAGAACCAACCTGCTTTGTGTAGAACCAGAGAGAGAACAGAGAGAGAAGAAGAAGTAAAGAGAACCAACCTGCTCTGTGTAGAACCAGAGAGAGAACAGAGAGAGAAGAAGAAGTAAAGAGAACCAACCTGCTCTGTGTAGAACCAGAGAGAGAACAGAGAGAGAAGAAGTAAAGAGAACCAACCTGCTCTGTGTAGAACCAGAGAGAGAACAGAGAGAGAAGAAGAAGTTAAGAGAACCAACCTGCTCTGTGTAGAACCAGAGAGAGAAGAAAAAGTAAAGAGAACCAACCTGCTCTGTGTAGAACCAGAGAGAGAACAGAGAGAGAAGAAGAAGTAAAGAGAACCAACCTGCTCTGTGTAGAACCAGAGAGAGAACAGAGAGAGAAGAAGAAGTAAAGAGAACCAACCTGCTCTGTGTAGAACCAGAGAGAGAAAAAGTAAAGAGAACCAACCTGCTTTGTGTAGAACCACAGAGAGAACAGAGAGAGAAGAAGTAAAGAGAACCAACCTGCTCTGTGTAGAACCAGAGAGAGAACAGAGAGAGAAGAAGAAGTAAAGAGAACCAACCTGCTCTGTGTAGAACCAGAGAGAGAACAGAGAGAGAAGAAGTAAAGAGAACCAACCTGCTCTGTGTAGAACCAGAGAGAGAACAGAGAGAGAAGAAGAAGTTAAGAGAACCAACCTGCTTTGTGTAGAACCAGAGAGAGAACAGAGAGAAGAAGAAGTAAAGAGAACCAACCTGCTCTGTGTAGAACCAGAGAGAGAACAGAGAGAGAAGAAGTAAAGAGAACCAACCTGCTCTGTGTAGAACCAGAGAGAGAACAGAGAGAGAAGAAGAAGTAAAGAGAACCAACCTGCTCTGTGTAGAACCAGAGAGAACAGAGAGAGAAGAAGTAAAGAGAACCAACCTGCTCTGTGTAGAACCAGAGAGAGAACAGAGAGAGAAGAAGAAGTAAAGAGAACCAACCTGCTCTGTGTAGCCGAAGCTGAGGGTTGAAAACAGCGTCCAGTAGTTTCCGTTGTCGCTCGTTCTCCTCTTTTGATCTAGAAAGTTCCTCCTCGTACTCTGCTATTGTTCTTTCAAACAGCCCAAATATCTCTTCAGCAGCCGCAGTTAGTCGCTGCTTCACCAACGCTCTCAGCATTTGGACTTTACACATTTTACCACAATGACAGAAACTTTTTCTCAACTCAAACTCCGTCAAAAACACAGTTTGCTCTCCATCAAACGGTCACTCTGACTAGCGCTGTGTTGCTAACCAGCTAGCATGCTAAGCTAACTTCAGTAGCTTTGTAGGCTACCGGGAGATGAGTCAGAGGTAAAACATTCAGAATAAAAGGTGAAGAGCACAAAGTCCATTCAGACAGGTTTATCCAGACATACAGAGGCTCTGATGGAGCTCACACACACTTTCTCACCACAACAAAGAGACTTCTGCTGTTCCTACTCAGCGCCATTTTGCTCTAAGAGCAACGTCATATCCGGTTCCGCTGCAACGTGGTGGGTAACCCACAAAAATAAAAGCCTGCTTTTAAAAATAAGATTTCATTATTCCCTGTTTAAACCTGCAGTTGGCAGAATGTTTTTGGCATCATTGGGCAAAAATTCCATAATAACCTTTCACCTTTTTTTTTTTTTAACGTGTTAAGTAAACGTTTATTAGAGTCACAATGTATTGTTTTACATATGTTTTGCTTTGTGCTATTTTTTTTCAGTACTTTTTATTTCATATTTGTAAACAATACAAAGAACAATTCAATATAATACATAGACAAACAATACATATAAAGGAAATAAAGGGATAAATAAAAACAAAAACAAATAAACATAAAACTAAAATAAATAAATAAATAAATAAATAAATAAATAAAATAACAACACACAAATCATGCCAGGGGTTAATGTAAATAAAATAAAAAAATGTAAGTAAAAACATTAAAATGGGAGCAAAAACTCATCGTCTTAGTAGCCTTTTTGTTTTTTTGAAGAAGATATAGTTTTAATATAAAGTTCCATTTCTTACTTAAAAACATTAAAATGAGGTTTAACTCTTGCAAATTCACATTTGTGAATGTAACATTTTGCAACAATAATAATGAGATTGATTAAAAAATATTCTGTCATATACTGTGTTAAAGTTCAAAGTCACAGACTCATGGCTCTGTTTTCAGGCTTTAAAAAAATCGGGCCCGTGACAGGAGACTTTGACCAATCATAGGTCATGTCAGAGAGAGAGCGTTCCTATTGGCTGTTCATTCAACGGAGCCAGCTGTCAATCACTCACAAACTCAGATGAAATGGTCAAACTAGGCAGCGCTGATCAAATATGAATCAATATTCTGTTACTGTAATGCCTATTTCTCTCCTCAGATGTTTTCAGAGTCATCTTGGTTAACTGTAAAATCAGAAAGTTTGCTCCGGCTGGAGGGCGGGGCTTGGTAATTCCTCAACTTATCTCAACATGGCTGCCAGGTCACAAACTTTCTCATTTATAAAAATAACTTTTTAAAAATTATATTTGCTCCAATTCTACCCACTGCAACTTTAAAATAATCCCCCAGGCTCGGCCAGTGAACGGGGATCCGGCTCCACTATCTTTACACGCTGGGTATATTTATAATATCTACTTATGCATTTGTTTCTGAGCACAAACATAGCAAAAACTAGTTTTTCATGTTTGTAATGAGAGCAAGGGCGTTTGGTAGGGACACACATTAAGTGGGGAGGTCCTCTTTTTCTCTATTCTGGTGAATTTTCATGCACCAGTTTATGGTGGAAATGTATACAGTACCTGCCCTATAGTCTGCTATGCAATGACTACATGCAATACCAAAAACGCACAGTAACCAGAAAACGAAAAAAAAATATTTATAGACACAAGGCAAGTTAATTTATATAGCACATTTCAGGAACAATTCAATTCAAAGCTTTGTACATAAAACAATAAAAGGATTGATAGACACATTATAAAAGAATACATAGTCAGTCATTTCATACTGTACAGTCACTTGATATTCTCAAAGCTAAACTAACTCTGTCTTCTGCTTCACTAGCTCAATTGTTTGCAGACATTCTAGGCACTGGGTCTGCTATTCTCCAAATGACCTAAACTACTCTTACAACAACTGGCTCTAGATGAGGCCATTTGCGTTTTACTGTCAGCCACCATAGTTCTTCTGCACTCTTGACACATGGGAGAGGTTTAAACTGGTTGCAATCTGCAATCTGAAACCTCAACTCAACTTTATTGTCCCCGGAGGGCAAATGGGTTTTTGGAGCAAGACATAGGTAAGACAATAAAACACAAAACGCCTACATAGGGTCCCAGCAATTAAATAAATAAATAGATAAATCACTGGTGGCTAGATGCTGCCAGATCCTACACACTGGACCATTAAGTCTTAGTGTTGAGCGGACTCTCTTACCCTCAGAACTTCAATCCTGCTGGGAAAAAAATGGCTAAACAAGCATTTCTGCAGCTTCACTTCTTTCTGCTGCTCTCACCAACACACTTGTGATTTTTGACCTTATGGCGACGAGTGAATCTTTTATTGCAAACGCTGCAAGTAAATCTCTCCCCTGTGTGAACACGCAAGTGTTGTTTCAGAGTGTGGTTCAGTGTGAATCGTTTACCACACACTGAACAGCTGAATGGTTTCTCCCCCGTGTGGACAATCAAGTGATGTCTCAGATTACTATGTTGTGTGAAGCTTTTACCACAAACTGAACAGCTAAATGGTTTCTCCCCTGTGTGGACAGCCAAGTGTCGTCTCAGACTATTATAGAGTGAGAATCTTTTACTACAAACTGAACAAGTAAATGTTTTCTCCCCTGTGTGGACAGTCATGTGTGCTTTCAGATGTGTCTTTCGTGTGAATCTTTTACCACAAACTGAACAAATAAATGGTCTCTCCTCTGTGTGGACACTCGCGTGACGTCTCAGATGTGTCTCTCGTGCAAATCTTTTACCACAGACGGAACAACTAAATGGTTTCTCCCCCGTGTGGACAGTCGAGTGTTCTCTCAGATGTGTCTTTCGTGCGAATCCTCTTCCACAAACTGAACAACTAAAAGGTTTCTCCCCTGTGTGGACAGTCAAATGTTCTCTCAGATGTATCTTTTGTTTAAATGTTTTACCACAAACTGAACAAAGAAATCTTTTGGAGCTAACTGATACAGGATCTTCATTGTTTTGCAGAGGGTCTGAACCTGACTGAGGTTCCTTCGTCTCCTCCCAATCTCTACTGTCATCAGTCTCCGATTCAGAGGAGGGTGAAGTCTCATCATGAGTAGATGGCTGTAAAGGACTATCTGGATCTGAGATCCTGGCTGGTTCTGATCCTTCACAGTCCTCTCCATCAGCTTCTGTTTTCAAATGCTCTTCCTCTCTGTTCTCCTCAGTTTGTCTCTCATGAAGCTGTGATGACTGAGCTTCCTCTTCATCATCTTCTTCACTCTTCACATGGACAGAGGTGAATGGGAACTTGATATCAGCCTCCTCCAGTCCTTGAAGCTGCTCTCCCTGCTGACTGGTCCAGAGTTCCTCCTGTTCCTCTTTAATGTGGGGGGGCTCTGGGTCCTCCTGGTCCAGACTGAGGCTCCACTCCTGCTGATCAGTGGGAATCTCTTCTTTAACCACCAACAGCTGCTGGACATCTGTGGAGACTAATGTAATACATACACACGTCTTAGTAAAGTATAACTTAATGTTAACACTTAAACCACTGATACCACTACTTTCTTAAACGTGGGAGAAATGTTGCACTTTTTATAAGCGACTTTGGGCTTGTTTTTCTGAAAAGGCAATTACAAATTTTTGTAGTCGCGGGTTGCAGATTTTTTTGGGCTTGTTTCTAAAGTTTAGTTGCTAATTTGGGCTCCTGTCTCTCTCCTCTATACCGGTCTATTTCTTCCTGTCGCACTCGGTCACCGGCACCGCCGCCACGTAAGAGCGTTGCTGTTGTTGTGAGACAAATCTTTGTGGGGTTGATGGAGTTTAGCTAACAATGCCAGTGGGCGAAAGATGGCAAAAAGTACAACAAAGACTGGGAAAAGAGAGTGGACTTAAAGATTGGATTCGCCCTCAAGTGGGGGGGCGTGTTGTTTTAAGTGTGATGTACAGAATGAGCACATCATGCCGATCTGGTGAAATGCAAAAATGTAATTTAATGTTCAAATTCTTTAAGTTTAGTCGAACATATTATTTAATTTTTGTATTTCATTTTTAGCTTGTAACCTGACATTTTCTGTTAACTTTTTTTAAAGTTTTGTTGACAAGAAAAAAGTAAAGTTAAATCTGCAGTATGCGATATTGGAGCAAATATGATTTAAAAAAGTTATTTTTAGAAAACGGCCGCTATATCGTGACAGTAGTACATGAAACAGGTAACCTGAGAAAAAATCCTGTTCCTCTGTGTCTTCCTGTGTCCTCCGGTGCTCCTAACGGCATCTGAAGGATTTCACTTACCGGAGGAAAACAAGGTCCGCTGTCCAGCTGCCGTCTATGAGAGCCGGCTGTCAATCACTCGCAAACTCCGACCAAACGGTCAAACTAGGCAGCGCTGATCAGATATGAATCAATATTCTGTTACTGTAATGACTATTTCTCACCTCAAATGTTCTCAGAACCATCTTGTAGTTACTGTTTAGCTGTAAAATGAGAAAATTTGTGACGCGGCCGCCATTGTAAAATATGTTGAAGGAAGCCAAGTTCTGGTCACATGACCGGAGCACAGCCAATAGGAACGCTCTCCCTCTCTGAAATGACCTGTGATTGGTCAAAATCTGCCGTCACGGGCTAGATTTTGTTCTAAAGCCTGAAAACAGAGACATGAGGAGGAGCAGAAGTCTAGTTTTCTCTCAGAACACTTGAATTACAATATGCTGAAAGGTTATTATGGAATTTTTGCCAAATCATGCCAAAAAATTGTTGCCTACTGCCACTTTAACATTTATGAGAGAGTGTTAGAACCTGGTTTGATGAACCAGAATGAGCAGCCACTCAGCAGGAGACCCTCACATGGAGCCTTATTGGTCTGATGTCAGTATAAACAGAGAGAGAACAGAGAGAGAAGAAGAAGTAAAGTGAACCAACCTGCTCTGTGTAGCCGGATCTGAGGGTTGTAAACAGCGTCCAGTAGTTCTCCAGAGTCCTCCATCCTTCTCTCAAACAGCCCAAATATCTCTTCAGTAGCTGCAGTTAGTCGCTGCTCCACCAACGCTCTCAGCATTTACACATTTACACTCAATAAACAGAAACTTCTTCTCCACTCAAACTCCGTCTGAAACGCAGTTTTCTCTCCATCCAGCTCTGAATAGCTGTGATGCTACCCAGCTAGCATGCTAAGCTAACTTCAGTAGCTTTGTAGGCTACCGGGAGATGAGTCAGAGGTAAAAACATTCAGGAATAAAAGGTGAAGGAGCACAAAGTCCATTCAGACAGGTTTATCCAGACACACAGAGGCTCTGATGGAGCTCACACACACTTTCTCTACATGATAAAGAGACTCTGCTGTTTCTACTCACGATAGACGCCATTTTGGTCAGTGACAGGCTCTTCTTCGTTGGTGTTTTATTGCGGTTGGTAAACAACTCTATGGTACATTATCACCACCTGCTGGACTGAGTGGGGATCAGGAGTCTAACTACTCACTAGTTTTACTATTAAAGAAAATAATAATAATAAATGAAAAATAGAAGAAATAGAATAAAATAAAAATAAAATATATATATAAAAAATAAAAAAAAAATATATATATTTATATATATATATATATATATATATATATATATATATATATATAAAAAATATATATATATATATATATATATATATATATATATATATACACACAATGGCGTCAGTGTAAATCGAATTGTATCGTGACCTTAAAATAGAAAGTTAAATTGAATCGTGGATTTGGAGAATTATGACATCCCTATATAACACATTAAAATCACACTACTGGATGCACAAACAGATATAAAACTGTATGTCTGCAGAATTATGATCCTGAGATACAGCGAGACACATTATTTTAGTACATGTACAGTATTTTGTTGTAGTATTTTGAGTATTTATGTTCTCTTGCAGCTATCCAGCACTACTCCAGTAAACTTTGATGTGCATTTTTTTTTTTATATATCTCACCTCGTGTTTACTGTAACACACAACTGTTTGTTACCTCACCATGTTGTCTTTCCTTCCTCTTCTTCTTCGGTGTTTGTTGTTAGTGTCTTCTTCCTTGTTCTCGCTCTCCTCTGCATCTCACAGCCGCTGACTGTTAAAGTGAATTTAATGCCAGAAAAACAAAGTAATTTTCAAAAAACTTTATCCACTTATTTCTTTTCAGGGTTTCAGGGATACCTTTTTCATAAAATAGTGTAATTACTGAGAGCACAGTCTTACTATGCATTGTAGGAGGAAGTGTGGAAGATAGAAATAAGAAAAAAAGGAAATGAGAATAGTTTATAATAAGTCATGAGAAAAATTACAATATCACTGGTCATATATTACCAACTAGTCAGTATATTGTATAAGACTTATGTGTGTTAAGGCAGTCTCTTTTGTTTCATTTCTCTCTGGATTCTCCAAAATAAGGTTGAACATCTGCATGTGGAAGATGCATTTGGAGAAACTTCATGCAGATGTTGTCTCAGTTATTCCAATGACAGAAGGAGATCAAAGATCCAAGATTTAAGGATTCAGTGGTTTTATTTGACACATGTTCATTTAAAATGTGCAGAGAAATGCAGGTTGGCATACTCTAATTTAAGCTGTGTTACGAGGCTATTCTGCAATAAAGAATAATAGTTAGACTAAGATTAAACACAAGCATTAGAAAAAGAAAAATGTCTCAACAAGCATCTCTGCAGCTTCATTTCTTCATGCTGCTCTCACCAACACACTTGTGATTTTTGACCTTATGGCGACGAGTGAATCCTTTATTGCAAACGCTGCAAGAAAATTTCTCTCCTGTGTGGACACCCATGTGTTGTTTCAGAGTCTGGTTTAGTGTGAATCTTTTGCCACAAACCGAACAACTAAATGGTTTCTCCCCTGTGTGGACACGCAAGTGTTGTTTCAGAGTGTCGTTTAGTGTGAATCTTTTACCACAAACTGAACAACTAAATGGTTTCTCCCCTGTGTGGGCAGTCAAGTGATGTCTTAGATTACTCTGTTGTGTGAATCTTTTACCACAAACTGAGCAACTAAATTCTTTCTCCCCTGTGTGGACAGCCAAGTGTCGTCTCAGAGTGGACTTTTGTGTGAATCTTTTACCACAAACTGAGCAACTAAATGGTTTCTCCCCTGTATGAACAGTCATGTGTTCTTTCAGATGTGTCTTTTGTGTATATCTGTTACCACAAACTGAACAACTAAATGGTCTGTCCTCTGTGTGGACAGCCAAGTGTCGTCTCAGACTATTATGGAGTGAGAATCTTTTACTACAAACTGAGCAACTAAATGGTTTCTCCCCTGTATGGACAGTCGTGTGTGCTTTCAGATGTGTCTTTTGTGTGTAGCTTTTACCACAAACTGAGCAAGTAAATGGTCTGTCCTCTGTGTGGACAGTCAAGTGCCGTCTCAGATGTGTCTCTCGTGCGAATGTTTTACCACAAAATGAACAACTAAATGCTTTCTCCCCTGTGTGGACAGTCGAGTGTTCTCTCAGACGTGTCTTTCGTGCGAATCCTCTTCCACAAACGGAACAACTAAAAGGTTTTTCTCCCGTGTGGACAGTCGAGTGTTCTCTCAGATGTGTCTTTCGTGCGAATCCTCTACCACAAATTGAACAACTAAAAGGTTTCTCCCCTGTGTGGACAGAAAAGTGTTCTTTCAGATGTGTCTTTTGTTTGAATGTTTTACCACAAACTGAACAAAGAAATATTTTTGAGCTAACTGATGTTTTTCCAGTATCACCTTCCGTATCACTTACAGGAACTTCATTGTTTTGCAGAGGGTCTGAACCTGACTGAGGTTCCTTAGTCTCCTCCCAATCTCTACTGTCATCAGTCTCAGATTCAGAGGAGGGTGAAGTCTCATCATGAGTAGCTGGTTGTAAAGGACTATCTGGATCTGAGATCCAGGCTGGTTCTGATCCTCCACAGTCCTCTCCATCAGCTTCTGTTTTCAAATGCTCTTCCTCTCTGTTCTCCTCAGTTTGTCTCTCATGAAGCTGTGAGAACTGAGCTTCCTCTTCATCATCTTCTTCACTCTTCACATGGACCGAGGTGAATGGGAACTTGATATCAGCCTCCTGACTGATCCAGAGTTCCTCCTGTTCCTCTTTAATGTGGGGGGGCTCTGGGTCCTCCTGGTCCAGACTGAGGCTCCACTCCTGCTGCTCAGTGGGAATCTCTTCTTTAACCACCAACAGCTGCTGGACGTCTGTGGAGACTAATGAAATACATACATACATACATCTTAGTAAACTGTAATATAATGTTAACACTTAAACACTGATACCTCTACTTTCATAAACGGGGGAGAAATGTTGCATTTTGTAAAACATATTTGGACGTCATTCAAACTAAAACAAACTACTAACTGTTATGAGTTTTACCTGGCTGTGAGACAAAGTTTCCCTTTAGGCAATAAAGTTGAAAGAATAAAGGTTAATCATACTAAATGTGCATTTACTGATCCTCCATGTAAATAAGACCATCTCTTGAAATACTTATGAACAAATATGTATTTATAGTCAAATATATTTATGTCAAAAGTGAGAAAATATGCCTTTTTCTCCACAACTATTTTCATTAGTCCTCGCGGTGCAGTGCGCTGTTTTGAGCTGAACTTTTGCCGGAATCTCCGTTATTCTTATTCCTGTCGCTCACTTTGAAAGAGTTGCAATGGACGAGGAACAGCTGATTTGTGAAGTTGAATTGAGGAGTTATCTATACGATACCTCCTCATTTCACTACAAAAACCTAAATAAGGTGACAGCTGGCTGGAGGGAGATCACCTGAAAGTTTCCTACTTGCTGTTGGTTATATTGTATGTTGTTTCCAGTAAATATCACAATAATAAACATGTGTTTTCTGTTTAATCCTCTGAGACCCACGGGACAGCCGGAGATCCCGAGCCAACATTACTGTTTTTAAGAGGCTGTAGCGGGTTCAGTCTTAAAGCTAGAGTGAAGATACTAGTATCACATGAAACTAGAAAAAACTAAAAAATCAGTACAAACCATGTCATACTAGCTTGTCACGAAGGAGGTTAAATAACGCTCAAAGTTAGGCTAAAATTTGGCGAGAGAAAACTTGCATGGCCATTTTCAAAAGGGTCCCTTGACCTCTGACCTCCAGATATGTGAATGAAAATGGGTTCTATGGGTACCCACGAGTCACTTTATGATAATCACATGCAGTATTATGCATGCAGTATAAATGTGTTATTTTCGCCTATTCTGAAAATGGTGTATTTGAATATTTCTGCATACTGAGGTTCCTAAACAGTCTTGGAATTACATAAATTGGGTATCACTGTAAAGCTGAGATTCTTGTGGATCCAATGAGCCCAACTGTATTCATGTGTGATGATGTTAGTCCCCATAGGAGACATTTCATTGACCTCACTGTATAAAATGATCTTGTGGTGACCTCTAGGATAATCACAGCCTCATGAAACTTTACAGCCACAAACTAGAGACCTAGAGCATTCAGAGGATGGATGGATCAAACTAGAGACCTAGAGCATTCAGAGGATGGATGGATCAAACTAGAGACCTAGAGCATTCAGAGGATGGATGGATCAAACTAGAGACCTATCTCAGTATAAACAGAGAGAGAACAGAGAGAGAAGAAGAAGTGAACCAACCTGCTCTGTGTAACCGGATCTGAGGGTTGTAAACAGCGTCCAGTAGTTCTCCAGAGTCCTCCATCCTTCTCTCAAACAGCCCAAATATCTCTTCAGTAGCTGCAGTTAGTCGCTGCTCCACCAACGCTCTCAGCATTTACACATTTACACTCAATAAACAGAAACTTCTTCTCCACTCAAACTCCGTCAGAAACGCAGTTTTCTCTCCATCCAGCTCTGAGTAGCTGTGATGCTAACCAGCTAGCATGCTAAGCTAACTTCAGTAGCTTTGTAGGCTACCGGGAGATGAGTCAGAGATAAAAACATTCAGGAATAAAAGGTGAAGGAGCACAAAGTCCATTCAGACAGGTTTATCCAGACACACAGAGGCTCTGATGGAGCTCACACACACTTTCTCTACACGATAAAGAGACTCTGCTGTTTCTACTCACGATAGACGCCATTTTGCTCAAAGAGAAACACGTTCTTCTTCGTTGGTGTTTTATTGCGGTTGGCAAACCTTAAAGGTTTCATTACCGCCAACTGCTGACCTGGAGGAGGAGAGTGGCAGGGAAATAAACAAATAAAACTAACTAAATCCTCTCTGTTAAATTATTCTCTTTCTTTGTTAAATTATTCTCTTTATTTGTTAAATTATTCTCTTTATTTGTTAAATTATTCTCTTTATTTGTTAAATTATTCTCTTTATTTGTTAAATTATTCTCTTTATTTGTTAAATTATTCTCTTTATTTGTTAAATTATTCTTTTTATTTGATATGTAAAAAGTAGTTATATATATATTTTTTTTCTTTTTTATTCATTTATTTATTTATAATTTATTTTATATGACTTGTTCCTTGAACAGTTTTACTTTATTTTTATTCACTTTGAAGATTATTTTTGATATATGTTGTTGCCCATTGTTTTTCTTACTGTTATGATAATTGACAGTGCCTTGTTGTGCGTACATTCTTGATAACAAATAAAAAAAATTAAAAAAAATGAAATCCTCTCAATTATTCCTGTTACTCCTAAGTAATTAATCAGAATATTGTGCACTTCCCTTGATGTATTTCCTGACAGATTCCCCAATGTTTTATTGTGTTTTCCTGTTAGTTGTGTTAGTCCTGATATTAATTAGTGTCCTTAGTTATACCTGTTCCACTGCAATGCATGGTGGATTTATATGGCGGACCACAAGAGTCACGAAAATAGTAATAAAGTATTGAAATTGATTAATAACTCATTGCACGATAAAAAAAAGCAATACTAAATTTGTTTACAAATTAATTCATCAATCTATGTTTAGTAAAAGCAGCAGGGAAATGAAACTGGGAAAAGAAGTTGCGCTTTTAAATTCCTGATTAAAACCAGTATTCTTAATACAATTTGGGAATCCAGTTATTTATTTCTCTTTTTCAGATAGAATTTTAAATTCCATTATTTATCCATGAATTCATTAATGTATTTTAAAATGATTTACTTTTTGACAGTTTGATGGTGTTTTTGTGAATCCCTTTTTAATTTGAACTATTTATTGACTGATTGATATTTCATTTGTAAATTCTTATAATTCTTCATTAATCTATGAATAAATGAACTAAATTGCAATGTAATTCATTATTTGAAATTTAGTCCATTTATTTATCAATCCATGAATAAATGGACTAAATTTCAAATCATGAATTACATCGTAATTTAGTCCATTTATTCATTAATTCTATGAATAAGTGGACTAAATTAGTAACTGTAATTACTGAGAGCACAGTCTTACTATGCATTGTAGGAAGAAGTATGGAAGGTAGAAATAAGGTAGGAAGGGAAATTAGAATGGTTTTTAATAAGTCAAAAATTATAGTATCTCTGGTCATTTATTACCAACTAGTCAGTACTTGTTCTGTATTTTTGCCCTTCGTAAAACTTCAGTACCCGTGTTTACCAACAGGGAGCACCAGTGTTAAGGCAGCCTCTTTTGTTTCCTTTCTCTCTGGATTCTCCAAAATAAGGTTAAACATCTGCATGTGGAAGATGCACTTGGGGAAACTTCATGCAGATGTTGTCACAGTAATAGAGTTGTAGAGTGAGTGGTTTTATTTGTGCAGAGAAATGCAGGGTGGCAAACTCTTCTTAAGGCTGTGATACGAGGCTATTCTTGGTATTTGGATGTCATCATCTAGGTTTTTTGTTGCCAGATGTGACACGAGAAGGTGGAGCTAAGTACAACCGGACGCTAAGATATTTTCAGGAGATCAAAAAGGTTATAATCAACTTTCATGAGGTGAAAACACACTGTGAAAGGGTTAAAGTTCTACGATGAAAACACGGACAACTCCCAGACCGGACAACACCGTGTCAGCGACCTGTCAATCACAAGGTAGCCCCGCCCCAAAGCATCCCCTGCTTTATGGTCTATTTGACTCTAAATGGGACCATAATTATTAAATGAACATCATGCTGTATTGAAGAAGACTTGAAACTAGTGATTGAGACCATAAACTCATGTTTACAATGTTTACTGAGGTAATAAATCAAGTGAGAAGTAGGCTCATTTTCTCAGAGACTTCTATACAATCAGACTTCTTTTAGCAACCAGAGGAGTCGCCCCCTGCTGGCTGTTAGAGAGAATGCAGGTTTAAGGCACTTCAGCATTGGCTCCACTTCTCAGACCCCGGAGTGTGTACGTGGGAAGTGAGTGGTGAAGCAAGAGAGAGAGAGAGAGAGCTGCGGTGAATGTGTGTGAGCGAACAACTGAGCTAGTAAGAGAGCAGCTTTGAGAATATCAAGGGAATGTCTGGTGGAAGTTATAAATAAATAAATGCTGCAGCTCCTCAAGACCAACAAAGGTTTTCCCTTGCCTTGTCTCCCGATGGCTGAGTGAGTGACGGGGTTTAACTCCGGAGCAAATAATGTTATCGAGTCTGGTCCAAGCAGGAAAAGTTAACACAGTGGTTTGTCCGTTCTGGGCTACTGTAGAAACATGGACCTGCTCCCTATGTAGATATACATAGATATACATTCTAAGCCAGCGAAAACACAACGATTCTTATTTCAGGTGATTATACACTAAAGAAAACATACATATTAATATTATATTCTGCCAATAGAGCCGCCTAAATGTTACACATTGTGCCTTTAAACTAAAACTCTGACACATTGCACCTTTAACAGAAGCCTTAAAAAGTTGTTTTGGCGAACGTGATAGCAAGCAGTCATGTTTCTGATTAGATTGTGCAGTGAAATGTTCCTTTAATGACGCTGATTGTTGGACCGGATGGCATTTAGCCATATATGCTCCTGCGGAGAGTTTGAAGTTCAGAGCAGGATTGCACTAAAATACATTAAACTCTGCTGACATTTGTGCATCGTAATTCAGGAACAGTAATGTACTTTGGACAAAGTTAATATTTGCTTCACAATGCTCAAACACACACCCACACTCATACACCCACACACACACCCACACACACACACACACACACACACACACACACACACACACACACACACACACACACACACACACACACACACACACACACACACAAACAGCCTGTTCCAATGTTCACATATCTCAATTAACATAAAGGTCCTACAGTATATCGCTCACATGGAGCAACATTTCTAGAAGATCTGGTTAAATTTGAGATGATTTGTTAGGATTTTTGTTAAATAATGATACGGATGGGTTTACTTGAAAGTCCGGTGCGTCTCTACAGACACTAAAAGGTGCATCGGTATTTGACGCCCTGTAACGATAGTATGTTATGATCAGAAGCTTATTAGGAGACGGCGAAAGCCACAGGAACAATCATGATTGGATAACTCTGTTCAGGTTTCAGCAGAGGGGTCAGAGGTCAGGTGCAGCAGTTTGAGGTCGTAACAGATACATTTTAAGCACCGTCTCTATTGAAACTGTTCATGATAGTAACATCAAGCTAACCGCCTGTCCATCTCCCGCTCACTCGTGAACAAGACCCCGAGATACTTGAACTCTCTCGCTTGGGGCAAAGACTCACTCCCAATGCAATCCACCGTTTTCCGGCACATCAAGCTACTGCTACAACATAAAGGAATCTGGTTGAGGGTAACTTTGCGCCAACATTCGTCTTTTTCATCTGAAACCTGTAGTTGATGTGTGGATGTCAGGCCGGGCAGCATAATGTCAGCAAAGGGCCCTAAACCACTAAACACACCCTGTTCCTTCGTTGAGGTGATAGAGAACCTGAGAGATACCTGAGGAGGCCCGCGGTGGGATGAGCTGTGTGAATATCTCACTGTTTTCCTCTATAAACACCGAGACAAAGACGCCTCGCTGTGCAGAGAGCTCTCCTGTTGAAAGCCGTCTCTGCTCTCCCGCTCTGCGGCGGATAAATGCCTCCGCTGCGAGGCGGGTATCGGCCTTCGTACCATGTTTGTCTGCTCTGTGATTCTGGATGAATACCACAGAAAGCCACAGCATTACTCTTCTTTTCACAGCGCTGCTATCAAAACACATCAGGCTCTCACTGACAAGCCGGGAACATTGTGTTCATGTGGGGCGTCGGGGGGGTCGGGGGGGATGAATCTCCCGGCTTTGAAAGTGATCTGTACATCCATCACCTCGGGGGAAACATCCTCATCTTACAAAGACCACACACATGCATAAACATTCACATATGCATGGGCGCACTCACACACACACACACACACACACACACACACACACACACACACACACACACACACACACACACACACAGAGGAAGGGGCTGCATGCACAACGAAATACAAAAACCCTTTTGGAAACGATGAAGCCTCGTTCACTGTTGTTTCTGATCCTTGTCTAACACACAAGCTGCCCCTGGCACAGATTACCTTCCATAAGCCACAAACCAATCTGATTGGCCGACGCGTCCCCCCCGCCGCCCGAGGCCATGCTTATAGCTGACTGATCCTGGCAGGAAGTCAGACCGCAGCTTGAGTTTCAGCGCACCTGTGTGGACAGGTACGATCCAGCGGGCATTCAGCAACATCCTCACTCATAACAAAAAGCTCTCAACATCTGTCACAAACATTTCTTCTTTTTTTTTTTTTTTTTTTACTTCAGATGTTCTGTCGATTTTTATTTCATTTTCTCTTTCTTGCAATTTATTATTTTAATTCTTATAAAGAATTGTATAGTTATAGATTTTTAAAGGGCGGGTCCATTATTATTATTATTATTATTATTATTATTATTATTATTATTATTATTATTATTATTATTATTATTATTTCATTACCTCATTGCAGTCAGTACAGGATAAATGGCGTCCAAATGACACATGGAAATCAAGAATGCCGTTCTTATTGCACGCTAAACTCCTTGTGCATTATCGTGGCAGTCATTCGCCTTTTGGTGTGACCGGGCTGCCGGGACAATGGTGAGTATAGTATAGTCAGTTCAGTCTGAAGATTCAGTGTTAACAAATCACTTTTGACTTGACAAGTTCAGACTTTAGAGACACAACAACTAACGGCTTCTACAGAAAAACTCAAAAGTCAGCTGTTCAGTGCTGTTGTGTCACCAACTGATGCTTCAGTTAATGCACACAGTGCACTTTAATAGACTGAGCTACTTTTAATTCTGCACACTACAACAAAAAACTTCTCTACCTCAGTTCTTATCCTGCATTTTATTCCATATCTGGCATTTCTTAATATCTATATCTCCTATATTTGTATTACCCAGCACTATATCGCTTTCTGCACTACATTCACTTTTTCTTTAAATAGTCCTGTATCTCAGTTGTTTTTACCCTGCACTATATGCATTTTTAACAGTTCTTCTGCAAATTGCATATTTTGTTTTATACTCTGTATTACTTACATGTGTCTTGTTACTACTTGTGTTATTTTACTAATGTGTGTACTACTTACCTGTGCCGTTTTTACTAATATGTTTGCACTCGGGAACTGTGATGCTGGAAACTTGAATTTCCCTCGGGATCTATAAGGTTACTATCTATCTATCAATCTATCTATCTATCTATCTATCTATCTATCTATCTATCTATCTATCTATCTATCTTAAGTTTGGTTTTACCTAATTTTCTTCCCTAAAACTTTACAGAGCCAGTTGCAAAACTTAAACCATGCTTGCAGCGTCGCTTTTGGGAAAGCAATTTTGAAATATCTCAGCAACTATTGGATGAAAGTTTGTACAGACTATCATGGTGCACAGAGAAGGAATTCTATACTGACTGACCGTCTGACTTTTACCAGTAGTGCCATCAACAGGTTGATATTCATGGTGGACACAGTGAAATGTTCTTGTGAACATGATCTTTGTGAACCCTGGTGATCCCCCTGCCCTTTGGCATGGCGAACAGCCTCGCTGAGCTGCAGTCTTGTTATTACTCTCAATTTTTTTTTGTTGTTTATCCTTCTGCAATGTCAGCTCATACTTACAGTCACTGTGCGTTGCTGCAATTTTACCGTAAGACGTTGGGAAACGCAGAACATTTGATCAGTCAGCGTATAGTAATTCTGCAACTCTGCAGAATTCAAAACAGTTGACATATTCTGAGTATTAAATATGTGTGCAGATCATAGTGTGTGGAAGTTCTTTATTGTATTTAACCTCTCTGCAAACTTTTTTAATGCTCAGAGCTCACTATTTATTCTTAATTTGTTTCTATTAGTAGTAGTTTCTGCATGCAACCAGGGACATGTGGGTGATTTTAATATCTATATTGTCAGTACTAGTAGAAACCTCCATATTCCTTTTAGCCTGACTGTAATCTGCAGCCCCTCTTCTCCTCCAGAGTGCCTCTCTCTCTCTCTCTCTCTCTCTCTCTCTCTCTCTCTCTCTCTCTGTGTTGGACTCCGGAGCGTCACCCCGACCTGACGCACTGTTGTACCAGAGCCCAGCTGCCACCATTACTTCATGCTTATTGGCCCAAGACCGAGAGAGGCAAAGGCAAAGCAAAGGCAAACAACGGGAGAGAGAGAGAGAGAGGGAGAGAGAGAGAGAGAGAGAGAGAGAGAGAGAGAGAGAGAGTTGGACCCCTGCGCTCTGCTCCATCGATCCGCAGAGGCGCACAGAGGAGCTTCTACCGGACTCAATTTCTGAGCTTTCTTTTTGTTCTTTAGAAGGAATGCTAAAGGTGGATTCACTCTTTGGAACATGCTATTGGGAAATTTGGTACGGTAAGACTGTGACTGTTCTGTTGTTTTTGATTCCCATGTCGTTTTGTTTTAGCTTTCATTTGGAAGTATTTCCCTCCTCCTCCCCCGGACAGAAAAAAAAAGCTGCTCTCATAGCAGAACTGATGTATCGACCAGTGAGCTGCACTTTGCCTTTACATCAATGCG
Source organism: Sebastolobus alascanus (assembly GCA_916701645.2). Lineage (NCBI taxonomy): Eukaryota > Metazoa > Chordata > Actinopteri > Perciformes > Sebastidae > Sebastolobus > Sebastolobus alascanus. Next base: position 224,886 of record CAKAOJ020000075.1, on the reverse strand, counting down.
AGCCTTTGAAAATGTGTGTAAGCTTCACCTTAAGAGAGATGGAATTACATAACAGGAGGAGCAGGAATATGAATTATGGAGCAGCTGTGTCTGGCTGCTTTTATTTTGGTCTGTGATGAGGGTGATGAGGATGATGAGGATGATGGGATTGCCAGGAAGTGCTCATTGTCAACAGTGACACACAGATTTGTACCTGGGGGAGGAAGAGATAAGCAAAAACTGAAGGTTAATGGTTGCACTATGTACTGTCCAGAGCGTGGGTTTGACACCATCATCATCATCATCATCATCATCATAGAATAATTTAGAAGTCACCTGAGAAGGCATTTCTAATGAATTATGTCAATATGCAAAATGTCCTAATAATGAAAAAGCTCATTTTAGTGCTACACTTAAAAGTATTACTACAGGTGTTATTACCATAATTATAATATTTACAGTGGGAGGGGATCATAGGATTGCAGTATACATGCAGTGTCCTATAGCCATTATAGCCTACGTTAAAGGGCTCAGTCTTCGATGGTCAAATTCAAGCTGAAAGTGCTTCACATCTCATCAAGTTGTGCTCAAGTTAGGATCACTGAGATGTTTTTAGAGCGAAAGTTAAAGATGTCGAGGATTTCTCAGTAAAATGGGAATTTTTCTTTAGAGAAAATAGACATAATTTTGTACAGAAAATTTAGTTTTTCATCATGTGACCCCTCAGATTTATGTCATACCCATTCATATGCTTTAGAGTACAGATGCATTGGCTGCTTAATTCAGTGTTTCTGGTTCTCAAGTTTTGGTTTTAAGGCCCAGAAGGCCGACTGTTGCGTCGTCTCACGTCGCCTTCGTCTTGGCCAAAAAGTTGCAGCCGAACACACCGCAAAGACTGCAGCCGACGGCCAGTTAGCACGTCCGTTCTGCACCTGCGTGAGAGGAAGTAACTCTCCACACCACCAGTGGCGGTAGTCTGTATTCATCAGTCAAAAAGGGAAACAGGAAGACCGAGGACGGCGGATATACAAGCTGTTGTTATGATACGTACATGAAACATTTTCACACCACTCTCACTCACCGCTTAGCTTCATTCCAGATGTTCATGTCGCTGTGAAAATATCCGTGTGTTGGAATGATGAGATGAGATGAAGACGAAAAATGTGAAGAGCCTTCTGTTTTTTTCCTCTTGACTTTACTCGTTGGCTTGCTTTCCTCACGTCCGTTTCTCTTCTCGTGCACTGATTCATTTAAGCTGAACAGCCGAACTCACCGACGGCCCCAAACTGTCCGACAGACCGACCGTCGGCTTGGTGTGTGTCAGGGCCTTTAGTCGACTAAGATTTATTTTCGTTTTTTTATGCTTTTTTTCATGCTGAATGACTTATTTCCAAGAAACTTCTGAGCACATCTCTGGTGAACACAAGATTTAAAGTGTGTGATTCTTTGAGGAGAAACTCAGTTTTACAGATCTGTCAATTAAATCAACTAATCGATTAGTCGACTAATTTCTTTGGTCGAGGACGGCCCTACAAGTGTGTTCCAGGGAACTCCAGAGGTCATTGACAGGTTTCCAGGAGGTTAATTAATGCCGGGTTCACACTACACGAGAATCAAGCTGATTTTGGGCCCGGTTCCCCCCTCCTGACGATCGTCAGCAAAGCCCTGATTGTTTGATAGTTCTAAAGATGATCTTTCTAGATGTTCCTGTGGTGTGAGGTATGTTAAGTGTGTTTTTTACATCCGCCGATCGGCTCGGAAGTCGTGGCTAATGCATGAGCTAATGCTAAACATGAAGCATAAAGTAGTAGTAAGATGGAGCTCAGAAATGGAGGATCAACTTGTTGATTTGTGGCAACAACACAAGTGTTTATTTAACGTGTCTCCGTGACTTCATCCATCCATCCTTCGTGGGTTTTCAGTGCAAAGTAAAAACTAACATCGCGAGAGATTTACATTGTTTTTGTTGTTCACGAATGAATCTGTTAGTGTGTGGTGTGCTGTTTTGGTCAAATCGTTGCTCTCCACACACTATAGGAACAAATCTTATTGTAATAACTAATTATTATTATCATCATTTTCAACATCTGTTAAGATTTAAAAGATCTTTTAGTGTGTGCCAGCCTTTAGTGAACAGCCTGCAAAGTATAATTTCAATTAGAATATATCTGAGCGGTAACTGTTTCTCTCTCTTTGTGCTGAATATCTCTGCAAACATATTTCTGTTGGTTGTTTCTTTCTCTCAAACGGCTTCATCTACTAACTACTAAAGTAAGCGATGTCCCAGAATGCCGTTGGGAAGCTCCCAGAGAAAGGGAACATGAACACGTCCCGGCTGAAACCATTAGTCGATTAATTGATCAGCCCTTGGACAGAAACTTAATCACTAACTGTTTTGCCAATAAATTAATCGTCTAATGTCAAAATTTTCAGGTTACAGCTTCTTAAATGTGAAGATTTCCAGCTTTAATCTGTTTTATATTGTTGTGAATTGAACATTTTGGGGTTTTAAAAAATCTAATTCGAAGACTTCACATTGAACTTGGACAGATAATCGTAAGTTGCAGGAATTCAACAGGAATCATTGTGAGAACACCTGCAGCAGGTCGTTGGTGAACTCTCATCACCGCAGATCGTCGGTCTTTTCTATTCGATTACATCCTAAACTTTGAAGAAAAGTTTAGATTCCTGCTAAAGAAAGTCAGTGGTTGTGGTTAAATAAAGAACTGTGTCTTTGTGAGGATCTGCTGTTTCATTGTGAATCAAAATGTTATTATTTGTGAGCAAAGTTTCTTCTCCTCATTATGTCTTTATTACCAAGAAAGTTCTGTTCTGACAAAAAAAAAGCCATCATTTAGATAAATGTGCACGTGTATTTTTGGCGCTGTAGAGCAGTTTAGCGTGATCCCAGCTCACTGATATCTGCTGTGAACATCTTAATCAGCTCTGTGCAGCACACTGCGTGAACCTTTATCTGTAGTGAGTTAGTGCCGGGCTCCTCACTTTGAGCTATACAAGGAGTGGAATCACACACAACACTCGACGTTTCCAGGGTTACCGCTCCTGGCTGCCCGTTGACCTCTGACCCCTCTGGTGTGAGATGTGAGCATGAATGTGTGTCAGAGGAGAACAAGCTCCTAGTTCGGGCAACAAGGTAGCACAGCGGCCATCTTTCCAGACCCTATTTGTGGTAAACATCCTCATTAACACAGAGGCTGTACGCGGCCCAGAGCCTGATTTTGTTTATTGGAATCAATAAAGAATCATGTAATGTACGTTTTTCTAATGTCTGTGGTTTTTCTGCAGGTAGTGGTTGTGCTCTGTCTGTGGGGTCCTGATGTCAGCAGAGCTTATATTTTTCAAGCAAGTAGACCTGCAGATGGAGGAGACAACCCACCGCCTCACACTAAAGGTGAGAACAGACGCTTTTATACTTTTAAAGCAACTCCTCATGTAGTGAAATAAAGCACATGCTTGAAACCACCAAACTGGTGCTTTTAGCCCTAAAAAATGAGAATACTTAACATTACTGCAGACTATTTGCAAAAGTAGACAGCACGCTTTTAGACAGATTTCCTTCCGGGCAGCTATTGGTTTCAGTGCATTTCACTAACACTAGCTAAGCTATAACCTATAGAGACTTAAAACCATCACAGCGATAATTTATTATCGTGTCATCATGTTGAAATATACTTGCAAACAGGGACCATTTTGGTGCATTCATGGATGCTCTGACATCTCAGAAATAATAGTATGCTGCAGAAAATGAGTTATGTTGATGAAAAACAAAATCCCATCCAGGAGACGACCAAAAGGCAAATACGGATGTGGAAAACTAGCATTAATTCAGGTGTTTCATGTATTAAAGTTACCGTCGGCTTGGTGTGTAAAACCTGACTATCTGACAGACATGACTTAAAGTTCAGATACCAGTGAGTTTTCAAAACAGTCCCCACATACTCTACTACAGGTAAAATGAAACTTTGACAGAACAGAAAGACTGTTTGGCTCTCTGTTTGTTTTGTTGTGCATTGAAGTGAAGTGAAACCAAAGGCTGCCTGCAGAGTGCTTTGAAAAACAACTTGTAGTTATTTGCAAAATGTGTTGTCTGTTAACAGCCTTTAACCTGCATGAATACTTTGTGTGCTGTACATACATGAGTGTCTAGTTCTTTTGAAATAAAGTATGCATACTAAGAAAGACAAAAGAACAGATTTATACTACAGTATGTTAGCAGCGGTTGTGTCTAACTGAGCCCGTGTGTCCTCCCTGCAGTCGTCTCAGAGTGGGTCAGCTCAGCGGGCTCCTGCAAAGGGAGGTGCTTTGAGCTGGAGGAGGCCCAACCTCCAGGATGCAGATGTGACAATCTGTGTAAAACCTACTACAGCTGCTGCTCCGACTTCAGCGACCACTGCCTGAAAACAGGTCAGTCTGATGTCACACAGTCACCTCACCTGGCTTTACCTTTATTTAACGTGTTATTATCTGATAAGGAGGCAGCGTTTTCTGTGCTGTTTGGTAGTTTAACAGGATGTCACAAGAACTGATTTGGAGGGAAGTCAGGCCTTTGGCCTAGAAACAAGTGATTACGTTTTTGTTGTATTTCCAAGGATAAGGCTGGTGTTGTTCTATATTTTTATTATCATCAACAGAGTCTATGAAAAGATCAAAACCAACACTGTCTTTAGTCTCTCAATACTTCCCTACCCTTTCTGTGGCGCTCAGACTCAAGTCCATCGGTTCTTTAACAACAATTAACAACACAAAACAATGACAGATATTGTCCAGAAACCCTCACAGGTTCTGCATTTAGCATAAATGCTCAAATCATAACATGGCAAACTGCAGCCCAACAGGCAACAACAGCTGTCAGTGTGTCAGTGTGCTGACTTGACTATGACTTGCCCCAAACTGCATGTGATTATCATAAAGTGGGCATGTCTGTAAAGGGGAGACTCGTGGGTACCCATAGAACCCATTTACATTCACATATCTGGAGGTCAGAGGTCAAGGGACCCTTTTTGAAAATTCAGCGTAAGTTTGGAGCGTTATTTAACCTCCTTCGCAACATGCTAGTATGACGTGGTTGGTACCAATGGATTCCTTATGTTTTTTTAGTTTAATATGATGCCAGTATCTTCACTGTAGCTTTAAAAATGAGCCCGCTACAACCTCCGAAAGACCGTTTGCGTTAATGCGTTAAAGAAATAGCAGTACTACAGTAGCTCCAGTTAGTAGAAAGCTCAGTGAACACAACATGATAAGTGCTTTCTGCTGTCGCTGATATAACATGAACAAAAGGCAACTTGTCTTGTAAGCCAATTTTCATCTGATGCTCATTTAAAACCTTGGCTGTGTGACGAGCGTGCAGCCGCAGTTTCATCTTGAAAACATTAAGCGAACAACAGTGGGACGTTTTCCAAAACCAAAGAAGAAAACATCTCAGTCATGAGCTACTTGTGTTTTTACTTCTGCTCTGCTTGTATTAAAACAGACTTTAATTCACAGTTAGAGCCTCAGTTTGATTGATTAAAGCTGTAATAAAGTGATATATATATATAATATAATATATATAATGAACTTTCCTCCCCAATGCGTCTCAGCAAGAGGTTTCGAGTGCACGCAGGATCGCTGTGGCGAGGAGAGGAATGGCGACCACGCCTGCCACTGCTCAGCGGACTGCCTGCAGAGAGGAGACTGCTGCTCCAACTACAAGTCGCTCTGCAAAGGTACTTATTATCATGATTGGTCTCCATATAACGTTGTATAACAGTCAGGTAATTACTCTGTGCTGTTGTTTCCACGTAAGGTGAGAAGTCATGGGTGCAAGGAGACTGCGAGGAGATCAAGAGTCCCGAATGTCCTGCAGGGTGAGTCGGAAACATGACGTCAAACAGTTAAACATAAGTGTGTGTTTGCTAATACAAAACATGCTGTAATTTGTAATGTTTGTAAAGTTGGATTCAGTGAAAAGTTTAAGAGCTTTTGTGACTTTTGTGTTTGCATCCTTCTGCTCAGCTTCATCCGTCCTCCGCTCATCATGTTGTCTGTCGACGGGTTCAGAGCCTCCTACCTGAAGAAAGGAAACTCCGTCACCCCGAACATACACAAGCTCAGTACGTCTTCTTCACTTTGTCTGAATACTTCATTTCCTAAATGTGGTTGTAGTGATTGTAGAAGTCTGTTTGAATCTTAGAGAAGCTCTCGTCCACTTTACCACGAACTCGGAACAGTGGACAACTAACATACGGCTAACTAACTAACAACAACAGCAACAACAACAGCAAGAGCAACAACAACAACAACAGCAACAGCAACAGCAACAGCAACAGCAACAGCAACAGCAACAACAACAGCAACAGCAACAGCAACAACAACAACAACAGCAACAGCAACAACAACAACAGCAACAACAACAGCAACAACAACAGCAACAGCAACAGCAACAGCAACAGCAACAGCAACAGCAACAACAACAGCAACAGCAACAGCAACAGCAGCAACAGTAACAACAACAACAACAACAACAACAACAACAACAACAACAGCAAGACTGTTACGAAACAGGAGGGATGTCTGTCTGAAATATATCTGCAAGTAGGAGTCTTCTCTTTAACTCAGAGTCAGAGGCGGGACCAAGTCATTGTTTTGCAAGTCACAAGTAAGCCTCAAGTTTTGGCACTCAAGTCCAAAGTCAAGACTGACAAGTCCCAAGTCAAGATAAAAGTCCTAATGGTTTTGCAAGCCACATGTAAGCCTCAAGTCTTTGCACTCAAGTCCCAAGTCAAGACTGACAATTCCCAATTCAAGATTGAAAAGTCCCAAGTCAAGTCCAGAGTCAAGTCTGACAAGTCCCAAGTCCTAAACTTTGAGTTTGAGAGATACTGAAACAAGACTTTACTGATCAATCAAACACACTCAGCTCTTTGAATACTGCGGTGTTTATCATCCACCAGTCAGAAGAGGATTGTTGGTTCTGAACATCTGGCTTTCAACTTCATGTACCCTCCTTTCATTTAGCTCACTTTATTGACAACTTCAACTTTTTTTTCTGGGACCGCAGACATCTTTTTAGGGCAGATGAAATCAAGTCACAGCCAATCTATTTTACTTCCTGCGTCACACATCTGCTCCCTCTGTCAAGGACGAGAGACAAGAGGAATCAAAAGGAACAACAAGACACAACACGCCAGAAACCTTGAAGGAGAGCAACCTCAGCATCAGAATCATCCTGCCTGATAAAAGCAAATCATGTCCACAAAATATAGCAAACTCTTTCTGATATCTGCTTTGATTTAGTGCTTATTGAAATATGTTTTATAAAGTTTAATACTGAAAAGTTTACATTTGTTTCCTCTCAGGAGAGTGTGGTACGTCAGCACCTTACATGCGACCAGTCTACCCATCAAAGACCTTCCCAAATTTATACACTCTAGCCACAGTAAGTGACCCTGGGTAATGTCTAATACATGTCGTGACGCTGCTGCAGGACTGATATTTAATATATTAAAGTTAGTGACATCGCTCTGTGTGATCTCTCTCTGCAGGGTCTGTACCCAGAGTCTCACGGGATTGTGGGGAACACGATGCACGACCCGGTGTTTAATGCCACCTTCGGCCTGCGCACCAGAGAGAAACTGAACCACCGCTGGTGGGGCGGGCAGCCTGTGAGTAAACTCCAGATACCAGCTTGTGATTGGATGGGAATCACCTCAAACCCTCAAAGTTACCACCTGTCACTCACTTATTATGGTTGACACTTATCCTGAGAAAAATTGTATGAAAAATGACATTTTGGAAAATGCTCTTGTTTGACATCTTTCCTTGAATCCGATGGAAAGACTGACACCACATTTTATTTCTGCTTTTAGTAGACACATTTAGCCTAGCTTAGCACAAAGCCTGGAAGCAAGGGGAAACTGCTAGCCTGTTAATAGTTAACAAATTGCATTCCAACAACTTAAGTAATATTACGACTTTTTCTCGTAAAGTTATGACTTTATTCTAATTAAATTACGACTTTTTTCTCAAAATCTCAATAAAATAAAATACAATTTTCTCTCAATGTGGCTCTAATACTCAATAAAAACGACCGGATGTATTAGGACATCCTGGTATTTTTGGCATGCTGCATTTGACATACTATGTATTGGGACATACTACATCTTTTTTTCTGGCATACTAAATAGTATGGTAGTATGAGTATTGGAACGCACTGTCTTTACTGAATATTGTGTAATAAGAAACCAAGCAGGCAAACAAAGGAAGGCAGACTTAACCAGTTAAGGCAGTAGGTCATACAGGGAGAGAGGAGACGGGCTGGGGCTTATGAACCTTTACACATAACACAGTATAAGAGTGACACTAGATTTCTCTCTTTCTGTTTTACAGATCTGGATCACAGCAAAGGAACAAGGAGTGAAAGCAGCCACGTTCTTCTGGCCTTGGTACTTAAGTTAGTACTGGAATATTTCTCAATAGCTTCAGACACCGAACGCAGCGCTGCACCGGTAACTTTTAATGAGGCTATTGGTTCTTTAGGAGGCAAAGAAATATGGGTTATTGTATGTTTATGTCAGTGTATTGGTCAAGAATATATTCTAAAAGCTGAATTTACAATATATAATTTATAGTACATAGATCACTTCAACGGAAGTGCATTGCTAGGCAACAGCTAGTGTCCATGTTTACTTCCTGTCAGCTGATGCTGCGTCCGAAATCACATACTATGCACTACATGTGTACTATTGTTCAACACACTTTTATAGACAGATTCGTTTCAGAAAACATTAGCACGTCGATGACATAACGATCACGAGGGAAACATCCTGAGACGGACTGACAATGGGACCCAATCACACACAGACACAGGACAATCCCCCCCCCCTCCACACCCAGTCACAACGGAGGCCATTGACGACTCAAACACCAGCTTGTTGAGAAAAAAATCATTCAAAGCAAGACACAAGGCTGGATTTTATATATTAAAGGAACAGTGTGTAACATTTCAGGGATCTATTAGCAGAAATGGTATAAAATATTCAATAGCTACATTTTCATTAGTGTATAATCACCTGAAACTAAGAATCGTTGTGTTTTCGTTAGCTGACTTCCGTTGCTCCTAAAGTAGTGTTATTATGGTATGGATGACCTCTGAGAGAGGCGAATAGAGTAATACAGGGATGACGTATTTTTGTAGGCCAACCAGAAAGTTAGCATCACCCTGGTATTGCGATTCGATATTACGATTTATTGCAGTTTTTGTTAACTTTTTTAACACTAGACCATGGAAAAAATTTGAATCATACACTTCTAGGGACTTTTACTTTCAATTTACTTCACTTTTTATGATTTTTGAAGTGTGATTGCAATCGCCAGAGGTAAAAAGCTAACGTTAGGCTGTAAACGAACTACACCACGGTCGCATGAGCGCGAGTATACACGTTTAGTAGTCTCATTTAGGTAGCAACCGCCTTTTTTAAGACACATAGAAGCTTCAAAATTCACGAGTGAGATATTTACTGACGCATTTTATGTCGTAGAACAAAGCGTTAAAATCTCTTCAGCTTATGTTAACCACAGACCTTATTTCAGGCATCGAACTAAAAACCCACTGACTTCCAGACGAGGGAAGAGGAAGTGCTAAAATGCTAACTCATTTCCGGGTTTTAGGACTCACACAGCACTCTATGGCGTTCTATCCTACACACTGTACCTTTAATATTATTGATATTAATTGTAATAAGGCTCATATTACAGACAGATCAGCTCCCCTTTTTCCCTTTTTGTTTATAAGGACAAGTGGTTCTTTTAACCCAGTAAGTCAAGTATTAAAATATATATATATGTATTATTTCTTCTTTCTCTAACTTGACTGCTCCTTAATGGTTTTGTTCCCAGGGTGATTCCTCTGGAGAGGAGGATTTTAACCATCCTGAGCTGGCTGCATCTGCCTGATGACGAGAGGTATACGTCTTTCTATTCAGGATTTCTTTAGACATGAATTCCTGTATTAAAAGTATTTTTTTTGACTGGAGTAAATCTGGCTCTTTCTCTTGGAACAAACTTTGACTTGCAGTAGCAGAACAAAAACCACAGGTGGAACTAATTATGTTGGCTCAGTTCTAACGAGCCTAAATTGAACGCAGCTGTTACTACTGTTAGTTGTGTTTGACAAGTCGAAATGTCTGCTGCTGAGCAAGGTATAGTATACAACTTTGAGCATTATTCCTATTGTTTAAGTTCTTTTTTTTGTTCACCACATTACAAAACTGTGTTTAAGTTGAACAAGGAGTTAATTCATGGTTATTATGGAGCGTTTGTGCAATAATGATGCATTTTATGTTTATTCCTAGTAGATTGAATCCAACTTTAAAACCTCTCTACTTTGACTTTTGACAGCCCGAGCATATATACAGTATATATGCATATATACAGTATATGCATATATACTGTATCTGCATATATACACTGTATATGCATATATAACTTGTATTGTATGTCAAAGATGTTAGTCTTGTTACTCTAAGAAGTGCTGTGTGTTTTATATTTAGTCAGGAGTGTCTGAGAGTCTCTTGAAGATAAAGGTTGTTTTTAGTGTTGAGCAGATTCTGGGTCAGTTAAGGATTCAGGAGCTGAGTGTTTTCGTAATGTAGTGAGGATGCTCAGCGAAGGGTTTTTATCTGGTGACCTCACAATGTTCTCACACCTGGATGATTTTTAAGGTGAAAGTCATGATTAAATTACCAGTGTTGTGTCTCTTCAGGCCGTACGTTTACGCCGTCCACTCGGAGCAGCCCGATACCTTCGGACACCGACTGGGACCGCTCAGCAGCGAGGTGAGTGTGACAACCGAGGGTCAAAAAAGCTGCTTCATTTAACCTTTATTTTTCCAGGATCGTCCCATCGAGATTTCGTTTCTGAGGGAGTCCTGGCCAAGACAGCGGCATAGAAGTTTCACACATAAAGGCACAAATAACAGACTTAAAAACTAAAACAGAAAAAAAGTTGAAAAACAACATAACTTTCACCTTAAAGTTGCATCAATCAACGAATTAGCAGTGTTATTAGCAATAATCTAATTTAAAATATAAAAAATATCTCAGTTATTTCTTCTTTTTTCCCCTGTCTACAGCTGGATAACCCTCTGAGGGAGATGGACAACATCATCGGTCAGCTGATGAACGGTCTGAAGCAGATGAACCTGCACCGCTGCGTCAACGTCATCATCGTAGGAGACCACGGTACGGACCGCCGTATGATCTGTAACCTTTAGTTAAAGCTAGCCAGTTCATTTAAAGGTGAGTTAGTATATAAGAAGATGACAAGGGATACAAATACAAACCCCCCAAAAAGAACAACGATATCGTAATGTCAAAAAGAGGGCAAGGAACGCCACTCACTGTTTCAATTGCAGCTGGTTGTGCCTTGAAATGTCAGCGGCAACCAAGGTCAAAGTTGAAATAATTTGAACTTCTTATATACAGTCTATGGAAAAAAACACATTGAACACATGAAGTTCTTCAATGCTTTGAGGAGCACAAAGTCCCGTTACACCTCCAGTGTATTTACAAGTGTCAAAATCTTGGCACATAAAAACTAAACTATCAACATGAACAGAAAAGAAGACGGAACTTGTGTAACTTTTAGGTGAACTGAGCCTTTTAATAATGATAATAATAATAATAGTAATAATAATAACAGTGTTTTGTGTCTGTCAGGTATGGAGGAGGCTCACTGTGATCGGACAGAGTTTCTCAGTAGCTACCCGCTCAACATAGACGAGATCACGCTGATCCCCGGCTCGATGGGCAGGATACGACCCCGCGACCCCAAATCCACCACATGTAAGAAGGGAGTGTGACCAGACTGGATCAGATTTTATTTTCTTTTTTTTTAAGTAAAACAGGCTTCATTTTGACATTATATTTTTCTTTTCCAGATGACCCAAAAGTTGTGGTCGCAAACCTCACCGTAAGTACGACAACGAAACACCAAACACGGACATGAACTAAACTTTCCAACTGTTCAGTGAGACTCTACATAGAGAGAGAGTTCAGGTCGTTCACCTCTATGTTTGTTGTTTCAGTGTAAAATGCCGACTCAGCACTTCAAGCCGTACCTGAAGCATCATTTGCCCAAGAGGCTTCACTACGCCAACAACCGCAGGATCGAGGACGTGCAGCTGCTGATGGAGAGGAAGTGGCACATCGCCAGGTAACCTGTGATGATTTTATACCAATAAATCATTACTGAGAAATGAGAAATGTACCAGGAGACAACAAAACATCTAATTTTTATTTTAAACATCGGTACTGGCCCATAATTTTGCAATCGGTGCATCCCTAGAAACTTGTCCTGTCATCAATAATCTCTAGTTGGTATCACAAAAGTTTTTTAGTTTTGATATTTTTGATAAAAGTGTACAGAAGCATTCGTTTGTAAAACAACCAACATAATATTTTTTGACTTTGCTTCAGAAAAATGCCAGAAAAATTGAGGACTCGGTGTTGGTTCCTTGGCGACCACGGCTTTGACAACAAGATAACCAGCATGAGGGTACTGTGTGGTTTTCCTCTCCTGTATTACAGACTTATACTATGTGTTTTACTGTAGCTGTAAACTATTAATACACCTCTGAGGTTACATTACAGCGTTTCAGCTGATGTCTGATTTAGAGGATATTTCTCTGGGTTTAATGTGTACATGTCTCATTTCCTTCATGCAGACCATATTCATGGGTCACGGACCGAACTTCAAGTTCCAGAAAAGTGTGCCAGAGTTTGATAATATAGAATTATACAACGTCATGTGTGGTGAGATTATAATTTGTTTTGCCTTTTAATGGTTTCACTATTTCACTTAGTCATCAGGGTTTCACTTCAGGTCATAATTAGGCCATTTAACGGGCCATATGTTCATGTATGATGTGTCAAGAGAGCTCAGCAGCTACACAACAAACTGTAAAAGAAAATTTATCCCAAAATGTACATTTTTTTTAATCATGCTTTTTATTGTTTCCTTAAGAAAAAATGTCAACAACCTAAACCATAACAAAACAAATAATATGTATATATAACAACAGTAACTGTTAATTGAAAAACAAAGTATTCAGAAACAAGGAGGATAAAAAATGATAATAATTAAATAGAAATAGCAATAAATAAATAGAAATTATAAAATAAAAAAAATAAAAAATACATATATGTAAAAATGAAAGTAAAAATAAAAATGAAAATAAATAAATAAAAATTATAAAATTATAAAATAAAAAAAATAAAAAATAATAAAATGAAATAATAAAAAAGATCAAAATTATATAATGTAAAAATAAAAGTAAAAATAAATAAATAAAAATTATAAAATGAAAAAATAAAAATAAATAAAAATTATAAAATGAAAAAATAAAAACAAATGTAAAAATGAAAGTAAAAATAAAAATAAATAATAAAAAATTATGAAATGAAAAAATAAAAATAAATAAATAATTATAAAATTAAAAATTTAAATATACATCTCTAATGTTTTATCTCTGTTTCTCTCTCTCAGACTTGTTGGGATTGAAGCCGGCCCCTAACAACGGGACGTACGGAAGCTTGAACGACATGCTGAAAGATCCTCCGTACCAACCAAGCATGCCAGAGGAAGTGACATCACCGTCACCGGCGTCCGACTCTGACGCTATGACCCACGACCTGGGCTGCAGCTGTGAGGATGAGGTCAGAGCGGGACGGTGACATCACTAAAAGCAAAAACAACAAAATAACCAAAAATGAAACCTGCATTAATCAAAATTTAATCCGTTCGCTGAATCTGTGGTTTTTCTTTTACAGAACAAAGTGGAGGAGATCATTGAAGCCTTCACTCCTGCACCAGATGGAGACTACAGTTACAGTAGGTTTCTCTCACATGTCAGCCTCTTTTCAAGGATAAATAACAGCGTCCACAAGAGCTGCAACAGACCACTGATCATTTATTCAGATTTATCGAGGGCTTGGAGCCAAAGGGGCGTAAGTGCCTTATATTAGATTTTACAGGAGAACGAATTTTTTTTTTTTTTGTGTTATCAGATTGAGCATCACTATAAAAACTATATCTCTACAGTTTAAGTTGAAAAAAAAAAAAAAAATACTAAACATTTTAATAATGGCAAAAGAGTGAGATACACTACACCCTTTTGGCACAAATATTTTCCCAATAGATTAATATATTATATATATATATATATATATATATATATATATACATATATATAGGTCGTGGGTCACAGCGGTGTCAGAGTCGGACACCGGTGACGGTGTTTTTTAATTTAATTCAATTTTTCATTTTATAGTTATTTATTTATCTTTATTTTTTTCATTTTATAGTTTTTATTTATTTATTTTTATTTTTACTTCTATTTTTACATTTGTTTTTATTTATTATTTAATTATTTAATTTTATAATTTTTATTTTTTAATTTTATAATTTTTATTTATGTATTTTTACTTTTACTTTAATTTTAACATTTAATTATATATATATAAATCGAGCACATGTACCAAGAAAAAGCTCAGTAATGTATATAAAAGTATTTTTAATGTGCATTATTCTGTGTTCATGTGATAAAGTAGTCCTTTGTTTATAACATTTGTTATACAATATTTGACACATTTTAAAGAAAATATGTGGAAGTAATTCATGGGGACAGAAATGTTGCTGCATAAGATGAATGACCCGTGTATTACATCCTAATTACCCGTCACACATCACTGTATATCAGCACAGAGTCATTGAGTTTTCACTGCAAAACTGAGGCGTTATTTCAGCTTCTACTTCCTGTCAGTTTCCGCTGTCTGGCAGCGTTTGATCATGTAGAGGAGTAAGGTGATTAGAGCAGATATTAGTGAGGAAATAATACTGGAGTAAAACTCATTTGATGCTTTTTTTTGTGTGTGCAGACAGTACCCACCTCCCGTTCGGTCGTCCAGCCGTGATGTTTGAAACTCAGTACAGTTTGCTTCATCATGTGGAGTTCATCAGCGGGTACAGCAAAGAGCTGGCCATGCCTCTGTGGACATCATACACACTGCCACGACAGGTACACGTTATATATCTTTTACATGCTTCTCTACAATCTTTACTGTATCATCCTTTTATTTTGTAATTTAATGATTGTAACAAATCGTAACCCAAAAAAGACTGTGATGGATTATCAATCTTCAAAGTCTTTACAAGCTGATTTTTCATGGAGCACTGAAATAAAGTAAAATAAACTGCAACTTGGAACGCAGGTATTTAGTTTAAAAAGGTAACGTGCTGCGCTGTGAGCGCAGGAAGTTGTGATTTGTTTCCCTCAGCTCCTCTCAGTCGCTCATGTACGTAGACTGGGCGTCAGACCGCGTCAGTGACACACATTACATGTTGCTGTTTATAATGAGGGACAGTGTGTTTGTGAACATGACGGAGCTGCGGAAACTTTAACACGAACATGTGCAACAACACCAGTAAACACACAGACTCTGTGTCTCTGACTCTGAACACGCATGTTTACAGGAACATGCTGCAGCTTTACAACGTGCAGCTGCTCACACACACACATAAATACACACCATCATTCATGAATACCAACACTAAAACACACACAGGCACCAGAAACCAAAGACTGTATATAAGAAGTGGACGTAGTCACCGTGACGTCGTTG
Organism: Sebastolobus alascanus; assembly: GCA_916701645.2. Classification (NCBI taxonomy): domain Eukaryota; kingdom Metazoa; phylum Chordata; class Actinopteri; order Perciformes; family Sebastidae; genus Sebastolobus; species Sebastolobus alascanus. The sequence goes on along the minus strand of CAKAOJ020000075.1, from coordinate 209,224 downwards.
ATTGGTTTATGGACTATGTTTTGAAGCCTTGAGTTCAGCATTTTATCCGTCACCATCTTGGTTTTTTGGCCGTCACCATCTTGGTTTTTGACCGTCACTATCTTGGTTTTTATCCGTCACCATCTTTGTTTTTGGCCGTCACCATCTTGGTTTTTGGCCGTCACCATCTTGGTTTTTATCCGTCACCATCTTTGTTTTTGGCCGTCACCATCTTGGTTTTTGGCCGTCACCATCTTGGTTTTTTGGCCGTCACCATCTTGGTTTTTTATCCGTCACCATCTTGGTTTTTGGCCATCTCCATGTTTGTTTTTGGCCGTCACCATCTTGGTTTTTGGCCGTCGCCAACTTGGTTTTTGGCTGTCTTAATCTTGGTTTTTGGCCATCACCATCCTCGTTTTTTGCAACCAGAAGTGACACGAGAGGCTGGAGCTAAACACAACTGAACGCTGACATTTTTAGGCAACCAAAACTTTACAGTTAACTTTCATGAAGTGATAACACACTGTGAAAGGGTTACAGTTTTAAGACGAAAACACGGACAACTCCCAGACCGGACAACGCCGTGGTAGCGACCTGTCAATCACAAGGTAGCCCCGCCCTAAAGCATCCCCTGCTTTATGGTCTATCTGACTCTAAATGGGACCATTATTTACTAAATGAACATCATGCTGTATTGAAGAAGACTTGAAACTAGTGATTGAGACCATAAACTCATGTTTACAATGTTTACTGAGGTAATAAATCAAGTGAGAAGTAGGCTCATTTTCTCTTAGACTTCTATACAATCAGACTTCTTTTAGCAACCAGAGGAGTCGCCCCCTGCTGGCTGATAGAGAGAATGCAGGTTTAAGACACTTCAGCATTGGCTTCATATTTGTCCTCTTCTCTCTCTCTGTCTCTCAGGAGGACATGACTCCCGTTCCGGAGGTGTCCACCGGTGTTAAGTGTATCCGAGTCGACTCCAGAATTTCAGCTGATCACAGTCAGAGCTGCACCGCCTACAGCCAGAACAACCAGCTCACCCACGGCTACCTCTTCCCTTCAGGTAAACCTGCAGGAGAGGACTGTTAATACGGTTTACTTTACAATGCATACATATCCCGCCTGAACTGTGAACCTGGTTCCCACGGTGATTCTGATCTAATATAGCTTTCATTTTCTCTCACAGCCTCTCTGTGATGTTTCTGTGATTGATGATTGATGAGCTCTTGTTTCGACATGTAAAGAGTGTGTGCTGTGTGATGTTTGTTGACAGAGCTGGCATCGTCTCCAGAGTCCAGATACGACGCTTCGCTCATCACCAACATCGTCCCCATGTACCCGGCCTTCAAGAGTGAGTCACACACTCCATCCACACTCAGTAATACAAGTTCAACTTTATTGATCCGCAAGGATGAAACCGAGAACAAAAACTCTGAATTTACAAAATTAAAGTTGTACATCTACAAATTTACAAGAAAAAACATGAATATTCTCTGAGTCTATAAAGTCAATATATTTCTGAGAGAAAACTCAGAAATTCTCTGAGATTAAAGTCACAAATTTAGCCGCCGTGTGAATTTCGTTGCTCCTAAAGTAGTGTTATTATGTTAAGGATGGCCCCCTGAGCGGTGTTGGCCCCCTCATTTGCATAATGATGCAGGAATGCATAAAGAAATGTATAAAGAAAAGAATAGAGAAATAAATAAGTCTGGGGAAATAAATAAGGGGTGAAATACAAAGTGAAAGTCGTGCAAAAATTAATAATAATAATAATAATAATAATACTAATAATAATAAATACATACCTTTAAAAATAAATAAAAAATAGATAAAGAATAAATTGTAAAATAAATAAATAAATAAAAATAAATGCAAAAATAGATAAATCAATTTAAAATTCAATAAAAATAAATAAATAAATGAATAAATAAATAAATAAATAAATAAATAAATAAATAAATAAATAAATAAATAAATAAAATGGAAAATTAAACTGAAGAGTAAATAAATAAGGGAATTGATATAATATAAGAATAAGAATATAAGAATAAATTTATCTTATAATAAAGAATATAAGATGAATAAATAAAGAAGCTAATTAAAACAGACATATCAATTTATGTCACCTTTTATCAATTAATTAATGGCTACATATATTTTTAATATTATTTTTGCTACATTTAATTACATATTTATTTATTTATTTTTGATTTTGGCAGGTTCTGTCCTCCATAGTTCTTTCTGTGTTCTTTTATAAACATAATGCTGACATCGGTATGCACTGTACTTTATCCTCATGTTAGACCTGTTACCCTATGTTTTATTTTGCCAATAGGTTATCAGATAAATCTAAAGATCGCTGTTTCCAAAGGTCCTGAAAGATAAATATACATGTTTTCTTTGATGTTCTTTTATGAACATAAATAAATAATAATATAATTCATACGTTTGCACTCGGCGGCTCGTGTTACCGCTGTTTAACGTTGGTGTCTGGTTTGTGATGAGGTTGATCCGACTTTGCAAAGTGAAGCGATGTAAGTGGAGTTTTTTCTCTGAATATTACCCCCCTCCCCCGGCTCCGTAATAATTCTTTTGTTTTATCTACAATGGCCCTAATACGCATTCGTAGAGACAAGAAGCTCAGAGAAAATGTGGGGCTTTGAGGCTCTTTTAGATGTTGCACCAAAATCAGGGAGTGTGTCTGTAACAAAACTACAAGCTACAACCTCAAACATGAACGTCCTCTGAAAGTGAATCCTCTGACATCAGAATTAAAAAAGAAAATGGGCTTTTGTCGAGTATTTAAAGTAATTTCTGCCTCATTCAGCTGTCTGTGATAATCAGATTTATGTGTCCCCTCTCTCTTCCTGTACATCAGCGGCGTCCAGTCGTATCACACGAGACAAAGAGACAGAAATGTGGTGATGTCAGGTCTGAGCGAGGACGGCCTGATACCCATTGTTTGTGTAGAAAGAGAGGACTTATCAGGACTAAACACACACTCTCCCTCTCTGAATCGCTGTCTCATGCAGATACACATATAATTCATCATTGTCGTCAGCTCTGTCAACGGACTGTGTGTCTGGAGAATTCATTGGTTTTCTTTATTGAGGCTGGAAATGTTTGGTTACATTAAGGAGGAAACAGGATTTAATCACAAATTAATCACTCTTTTTTTTATCTGTTCAAAATGAAATGATATAAAAATGTTCATCTTGTGGGTGAAGTATTCCTTTAACGTGCGGTTTCCCTGATCCAGATATCTTAACACCAGATGATGCTTTGTTCAGTAGCATCTGATCCCTTTTCTTTCCTTCTGCAGGAGTGTGGAGTTACCTGCAGGGGCTGCTGAGGCGTTACGCCGAGGAGAACAACGGCATCAACGTTCTCGCCGGGCCCATCTTCGATTACAACTACGACGGCCTCCGAGACACCACAGAGACGATAAAAGAGTAAGGCCTCAAGCTTTGACCACCTGTGACTGACAGCCTGACAGACAATAATAATATTATTCTGGTCCCATATGAGAAAAAAACATCATAAATACACTGTTGAGAAGCTACAACAGAACAAACGTTACTATTGGATCTGATAAAGTAAAGGTAAAGTTGAGCTTGAAGGCTCATTATTGATCTGGGAAAAAAGTAGTTGCTTTGTAAATGAAGGTCCACTTAAGGTTGCTTTCAGTTGGATTAAAAAGAAAGAATTGAATTACGGATATTTAAACCATACATTTACATTTATAGGCTACTGTATAGAGTTGGTAAATGTATGTGTTCTAATCGAGGGATGACGACCTATTCTGTCTATTTAGAAAAACGTCTTTCCCACTTTGAAATGAGACACACTTTCATCGAAAACTCAGATGTCCCAGTTTTCCACCAGCACTTAAACGCAGCACGCATTTGTGGATCTGTTTGAGCTAGAGCACGTGAAAATAGTCTCAAAACTCCACAAGCAAATGTAACCTGATCTGTGTGTATCACACACATTTTACAATCTGTAAATACATTATGGGCTGTTAATCGATACAAATATTTAATCATGATTAATCGCTTGATTGTCTGTTCAAAATGTACCTTAAAGGGAGATTTTTCAGGTACCAATCAAAGTTCTAGGAAAAAAACTTTATTTCAAGAAAATAGTACAAGGAAGAAGAGAAAATAAACACAAATTTTAATATTAACTTATTCATCCAGATACAGATTTACAGGCGTCCATCTCTGCACAAAAATATGCTTTTTCATTTGCACCTCCTTTATGTTCACCTGTCTCAGTCTATTAGTCCATTGTTGCACTGTCGGGGGGTTGATTTTGCAACCAAGAAATAGTCATTTTCCTTGCAATTAATATAGATTATTTCCATATAAACTTGTTAAACAAGAAAATCTCTTCGTTACACTGCTTTATAGATCTTCAGGACAAAGTATTGTGATCTTAAAATGTACATTTCTCTAACTAACTCTAACTCTGACCCCCCCCCTCCGTCCTCTTTCTTCAGGTTCTCGGCCGACAGCCCGCCCGTCCCCACCCACTTCTACACGGTGGTGACGAGCTGCCAGGAGCTGAACCAGACGGTGGAGGAGTGTGATGGAGCGCTGGAGGTCTTTTCCTTCCTGCTGCCACACAGAGCGGACAACAGCGAGGCCTGTAATGTGAGTACAGACGGTTTCCAGCAGGGGGCGACGCCCAGTCAGTGATGAAACAAGACCACACACAGTTAGAGTTAGAGCTCTGTCACCTGTGGAAAGTAACTAATTACTTTTAATTCAAGTGATGTAACCAAGTACATGTTTAAGGTACTTGTACTTTACTTGAGTATTTCAACTTCAAAACACTTTATACTGCAGATTCATCTGATAGCTGAAACAACAACACAAAACAAGTGAAGAACTTTTAAAATATGATGCATTGTAAAATAGAAACTACCCAGCTGTGTATGAATGTTAATTAATTGATCAGTTAATTATCAGGGAATTAATCAGCTCTTGATAACTGGTTAATGGTTTTGAAGTGCATTAGGACGGCATCTCTTAATGGAACAGGAGGATTAAACACATAAATCAATATTCACGTGCTCCTCTAACTATGAAGAGACACTTGAATAATTGTGAACTCTACCTTTAAGTCACTTTTCATGAAAACATTTCACATTTTCAGCTTCTCACATGTGGGGATTTTCTGCTTTTTATTGTCTTAAATGACAGTAAACTGAATAATTCTGTGGTTTGGACTTTTGGTTGGGAAAAAACGAGACATTGTGAAGGCGTCACTTTGAGCTCCATTTTTCACCATTTACATACAGTATGTTTTACAAACCAAACAATCAATCGATTAATGGAGAAAATATTCAGCAGATTATGAAAATAATTATTAGTTAATAGTTCAAAATGAGCTCCACCTCAACCAACTACAACAGTAAAATCCTGCTTTAGAGTCATAATAATCTAATAATAGAGTATATAATAGTAGAACAGTCACAGGGGACATTTTTCTGAATCATTTTACGTTTTCACAATATTGACAACTTGAGCTATGAGATTTTCAGTGCAGGACTTTTACTTGTACCAGAGTATTTTTTACAGTGTGGTATTAGTACTTTTACTTAATTTCCCATGTTTCTGTGTCTAAATGACTAATATTGACAACAATTCCTGAAACTGGTCCAGTATTTAGGAGAACGCAGTAGACGGCAGCGATACGGTGCTATTGGGGCGAGATGGCATCGTCATGTACGCCCACTAAAAAAAGGTGCTTGCTCTCACCATGACAGACTCTGATTGTTATTATAAGTGTCTGACAAGATTATGGAAACAGTCTCGCTCAAGGAGAAGTCTGAAATCTGGCGAGGTGAAATGTTGGTGGGAGACAACGGTTGAATAGTGGAATACATGCATGATGAAAACGTGAGAGTTTGTTGTGTTGGAGAACAGAAAGCGTAGCTTAGTGTTATCTAAAAGATTTTCAATGTCATGGATGAATTTTAAGATGATTTCAAGAATGTGGATGAGGTCTTTGAATTCGATGATTTTACAACGAGACTTCTCCTTGAGCGGGACGTGGACGCAAAAACAAACAGACCAGATCAAGAGAAAGGTAAGAAAAAGGTTTTATTTCTCTGTTGGGTTGTTTCCATAATGTTGTCAGACACTTATAATAACAATCTGAGCCTGTCAGTGGTGAAAACAAGATATTTTAGCGGACGTAACGTTGGCGTTTTGTCCCCCAAAAACATGGGAAAATAGGGTCCAGGTAGAAACATACAGAAGTTACCCTTTAATCTCTTACCTCTGGTGAAATGTGGGTCTTTCTCAGAGTAGCTTTCACAGTTAAACTCTGCAAATTCATCGTGACGCAAGCGCAGCAAAAACACTTTTACATCACTATTTTCATACAAACAGGCTTTTTGTTATTTGTTTTTGGGGGATTCAACTCAGTGTTTTTTTTTTGTGTTGAGTAAATTTCCTGCGATTAGGGACACCTTACCACTGTTCTTCTTCGTGTTACATTTAAAACCTTTAAAGATCTTTTTAAGACCAGTTGGGCAAACCGATCTCGAAGCTGAGAAGGGTCACAATTTGGAGAAATACAAGGTTTTTTTCAGTTTGCTTCAGCAATATTTTTGGACATTTTAGTTGATTTTTTTATTGTTGAGCTCTGAGTCAGACGAGCTGGAGATGAAGGGAAGTTGATGACTAATAAATTTACTTTTACATGTCCAGCAAATACCCATTTCTATGATTTATGGGACTTTTCGCAATCCCACGCATCACGTTAGTGTCCATGACTGATGTGGACGGTGTCTTCTTGCACCCCCACAAACATTTGGACCTCAGTTTAAACTGACTCATGCAAAACAACAGAAACAGGACTGTTAGTGACTGATAACAGCAGCCACAGCGAGTCATAGTGGGTTTCCTACATGTCAAAGACGTCTCATGACACCAAAAGTCAACCAAAAAAGGGAAAACTGGATCTGCATAGTTGGAACAGTTGTAGTAAATTCTTGCCAACAGTGACTCAGACATATAAACACTAAGACCTCAACAATGAATATCAAGTTGAAGTGAGACATTGTTCTCCAGTGTGCTGACCAGCGGAGAAGAGTTCAGTTAAACTTTTAATATTCCCAGACTCTTTAGTTTCATTCATGATTGAGAGGTGTTGTGGGATTTAACCTTTCTGGATTGTTAAAGGTGCAGTGTGTAACATCTGGCCACATGCTCCAAACAAACAGTGGGAAGCATCTACTGGCTCCGTACAATCTAAATTTATAGTCATTAGTCATGAAAAAAAGCCAACTACTAACATCAAAATAACGCTGCTGTCTTATAATGTTCACGTGTGGCGTCGGCCGATAGTTTACGTTAGCCATCTGAGTGTTTACTGTGACGCTAACCGGTGCTGTGCAGTCCGAGTACGCCTTGATAGTTTGTTTATGGGATTAAATCCAAAGTGGCAGAAATGAGAAAACGACCCGCAGCTTCGTGTCGTCCTTCCCGAGGCCAGGAGACCACCCTGCCAGGAGGAGTAGGATCCAGCCAGCACAAACCTCGTTTACTCGTATATTACAAAAATAGTTCACCAAATTTGTTTCTGAAAACATTTTATATGAGAAATAAGCCATGCAGTTGCTGAATCTGTCTTCATTTTAGATCGACAACGGTTAGATAAAACCTTTTTTCGTGAGTTTGGGCGTCTTGTTTTGGACATTTGTTATCTAACGAAATATTCTGCTTCAATCCATATTTGTTGGCGTTTAGCCTTTCAATAACAACATTTTCACTGCGCTAAAAAAAAACAATTTGCTCTCCCGCTTGCCGTTCACTAGCAGCAATCTAACAAATATTACATTATATTTATTTAACCACAATAACACAAAATCACTTTCGGCTCGAACACTATTATAGTAAACAAAAAAAAGATCATATTATGTATCCGTCAAGATGTCATCACTTTATTTATGTTGACGAAACTGACGAGTTATATTCATTCATCATTTAATACACTGAATCACCTTATTCAAACTGAGGACTTTGTTTGAGGATGGTCACAGCTAAAAATCCAAGATGCCGACGTCCGTTTTAAAGCTCGGGCTGCTGCTCCCGGCTTTAAAACCGGAACCAACATGACGGCTCGTTTGGAAACTTTTTTTCTCGTATATTCCAAAAATAGTTCACCAAATTCGTTTCTGAAATAAGCCTTGAAGTTGCTGAATCTGTCCTCATTTTAGATCGACAACGGTTAGATAAAACGTTTTTCCGTGAGTTTGGACGTCTTGTTTGGACATTTGATAGCTAACCAAATATTCTGCTTCAATCCATATTTGTTGGCGTTTAGCCTTTCAATAACAACATTTTCACTGCGCTAAAAAAAACAATTTGCTCTCCCTCTTAGTTATATTCATTAAAGAAAGTTGACTCATTTAATACACTGAATCACCTTATTCAAACTGAGGACTTTGTTTGAGGATGGCCACAGCCAAAAATCCAAGATTGCGACGGCCAAAATGCCGAACTCAAGGCTTCAAAACCGTAGTCCACAAACCAATGGGTGACATCACGGTGACTACGTCCACTTCTTATATACAGTCTATGGTTCATGGTAATGAAGGACCATTTCCCCCAGTGCAACAAAGTGGCTCATTGATGTGTTTTTAATAGTTTTTGGACAACAATGGAGCACCGAGGAAGAAGATATATCAGGCTTTGATGCACATACAATACTTGATATTAGATACTTTAACGTTGGTTTTGGTTGATTGTTAACATGTTCATCATATCAAGTGTGGTTTTTCTGCCCCGAAGTAGCCAAAACATCATCTAATGCAGCTTTAATTATTATTCATTAATTTATTTGATTCAATTTATTTGCCTTGATACCTAAAACATCGGTCATGTTTAAGCTCTCCTCTCTGGCTGCTTTCACTGCACGCTGGAGGACACTTGCTTGTAGCATGTGTGACGTCACTCGTAGGTTTCTGAAGGGAATCTTTTGAAGGCTGTAATTCAGGTTTACCACCTTTATGAATCACAAGGTTTCGGTAACCTTTATCTGTTGACCTCAACGCGGGGAACTCGCTTTCTTTTATCCCAGCTTTATTTCAGCACAGACGTTTTAGTTTCCTTATTTAAGTTTGAGAATAATTCGTCTGAGGTCTCTGCTGCCTGGTAACAGCCGCTCAAACACAGACAGCGTGCTTCCCAAAGTCCTATTTTCACTTTTACTTTGCCAAAAAGAGAAAACCGCACGTGACTAGTCTGTCTGGTGGAAGCACTTCTGGGAAATGATTCATTTAAAGAGGCCATTTAGAGAGAGGATCCATCAGGTATTTTCTCCATGAGTCACACTAACTATATTTCTTCAGGCATTAAGGATTTTAATAATAATACTGTGTTCTCTGCTCGGGACAGGCCCTGCTTATGAAAAGCCTTTTAAATAAATGTTTCCCTGAAGTTTTTCAGCAGATTCATTAAGCTGTTACGTGCACGATAAACACTCAATTCATGCTGAAGAAAAGCCAAAACGCACACTCCCTTTAAATATAAACTCTGCAGCAATGTTTGACTCAACTCTGGAGAATTTCAGCTCACCTCAGAGTTTGACTCTGTAATTAACTTAGTGTTTATAGAAAACTAAAGAGACTCTTCTAAATGAGTCAACTTTCTATCTTGTACAGCTTTTGTGACCTTACAATATGGAGGTCAGTGCATCCATTTTTATGCATCCGTGCCGGCGACAGCTATTATGTTTTCAAGTTGTCCGTCCCCATTCTCGTGATTGTGGTTGTGGTTTGTTTCCCAGTCAGCATGGTTTTGGTAATTAGTTTTGGGAAAAGATGTCTAGACGTGTAGGTTAAAACTGCAGTGCACATATTATTTTGTTATTTTCACTCTTTTAAAGTCACCAGAATGCAGGAAACAAAGTCTCTGAAATTCAAATTATTTGTTATTTCCAATAACTAAAGTCCAAAAGTAAAAAAATTATAGATGTTATCATTTCAAAAATTCACATTGTTAACTAACGAAATATTCTGCTTCAATCCGTATTTGTTGGCATTTAGCCTTTCAATAATAACATTGCACTCCCGCTTACCGCACACAAAGGGAGGAACCCCAGACCCCCCACTTTGGTTCTGAAATCCTCCCATTTTTTAAGTTCTTAAGGTTGGCAAGTATGGGTATTATTTAAAAAAAATGTATTTGTCTATATGAAAAATAAAAAAATAAAATAAAAATTAATTTCTGCCAATAGATCCCTTTAAGACACAGCCAGGCTAGCTGTTCACTGCTTCCAGTCTTTACACAGCTTCATGCTTAAAAACACAAAAAAGTGGTATCGATCTTTTCATGAGTATTTTTCCCTTCTAGTCCTTCAGAAACAGAAACAGAAGGAGAATCTACAATTTCCAACAACATTTCTTGCATTTGGTTTGGTATCTGGGACACCAGCAGCGTCCAAAACACTAAACTCCAGCTGACTGCTCGCATTACTTACAGGAGCTTCCCCTTCCCCTGTCGTCATGGGAACAAGGCTGAATGGGGAATCTCCTCACGGCTGCCAATAAACGATCATCGCCTCAGCAAGTTGCGGCATGTACCGCGTAAACACAGGACTCCAAACATGACTCACTGTGATACTATTTTCTATCTGGAATACACAGACCTTCCAGTCCTACAGCTTTATACAGTGAAGGTTACATGAGTCAGAGTCAGTTTCGTTGTCAAGTAAATGTCATTTAGCATCTGACAAATGATGATAGACCACAGTTACATTAACGAGCACAGTACGGGGAAGTTCCCCTTACTGGGTTCAACCCACACAGGTGATTCCAGGGAGCTTTAAATAATGTTGTTGCACATTCATGTTTGCTTGTAAATCATTAATTGGTTCTAGCTGGACTTTTTATTATCACAAAAATATATATATATATATATATTTTTAAAAAATCTGCAAAATGTAGCTGCTGTGTCCTGTAGATGCCACTAGAGTTCACTGTAGATTAAACTGGTTTAATTGAAGTTTAAGGTCATAAAGATGTTCAACATGAGAGCCGTCACGTCTGCCTCAATTCATTTTTGAGCTGCAGAAATTGGGGTTAAAACTAAAGAGTTTGTAGCAGCTACAGTATGTGAATGAATGCAGCGGCACATGAGCTCAGTTTGACCATATATATATTGTATATTATTCTGCAGTAAATTGTAAGAAAGAGTTTTTTTTATTGTCTGTGCAAAATGTTGTATGATACGATTTACAAAAGTACTAAAACCACACTGTGGAAATACTCCTCTACAAGTACAAGTCCTGAACATATATATAACAATAACAATGCTTAGAGTATCAAAAGTAAAAGGATTCATATTCACTATTATATATTATATTATTGGATTATTATTACTGATGCATTCATGTGTAAGTAACGTTTTACTGTTTACCAACGTGCAGCAGTAAATATCGTCGCAGTGAGACAAAACCTAACAGGCGAGTGTGTTGCCCGGTGGAAACGCAGACAACAGTGGGCTGAAGGAACCTTTAAATTCCTTGAAAAGTAGTTCCAGGGACTAAAATTACCAGGAACTTGTTGGTGGAAACGCGGCTTTTGTTACATTCCACCACTGTCCCTTTATATGAAGATTATAGGCAGAGTTTTGGGATAATCAAAAGTGCAACTAGACTATAAATAATAAAACACACACTGTATATTGTTCCAGTGATGTTTCTGAATAATTTTAAGTTGTTAGTAAAATAGTCGGCTGAAAGAAATTTGGAAGGTGAAACAGAAAATGTTTGTGTCAAGAGGTTTCCGAAGCTATACTTCTAAAGAAGCCCCTTTATAATCTCACATAGAATAAGGAAGTTATATCGAAAGGATGCAGCTATAGGAAGGTTTTTTTGTTGCATAATTGCGTCATAAGGAAGTGAGAGAGAGAAGTTGTCACACATATCCAGGATTTCTGTCCTTTTTAGGAGAAGAGTCAAATTCGTCCGTAAATGAGCCGAATTGTTGAAATCGTCCTTAAAAGTCCCGTCGACAACACTCCTCCTCTTGACAATGACGTTGACGTTTTCCTGCCACGTTCCTCTGAACTGGAAGCTGCTTGTTCGTTGTAGTTGTGTCTGGGAAGTGGAGGCTCCGAGGAAGCCATTAGATCCATTTCAGGGTCGTGTAGATCAAGCAGCTTATTTCCTGCCAGATTGTTCTTAACGCACGGCTGCAGAGATGTTTCAGTGGAACGTGCTCTGTAGAGAATCCTCTGTTTACAAACTGTGCTTGTACAAATGATTCCAAGAAGTCCAAGAACATTATTGGAAGATGTTCTGTTTCCAGTCGAGTCCTCTGCCAGCAGAACAAAATACTTAAAATCTACTTGGCAAAAAACACACAATGATAAAATTTACAGTTGGTGAACTGACCCATTAACCCTCTGAGACCCACAATAGACTCGTTTTTAGGGGGGTACAGGGAGGTCTTTAGGGGGAGATAGCAGTTCAACAGTAGATGTCACATAGAAGCTGTGTACATCATCTGAAAGCTGGGAACCTGAAGATTAATTTGAGATGCAGCTCAGCACTGTGTGTCAAGTTGTTGTAGTGATAGGAGTATACGATGTCCAACCTCATGCTCTATTGTGTCTCATAAGTTGTTGCAGCAATTTTTGGGTTGATACCATTTGTGACACATATTTGGTGCTAAATTTAACCATTTCTATACCACTCAAGAATTGATAAAAATACCCTAAAAAATACCACATTAAGACACCAAGACCTTGAGGAACACCAGAGAAAAAGCCATGCTGTGATTTGGGATCAAAAACTTTTGACATTTGGAGATTTTGCATTTTTTGGTGATTGGATGGCGAGCAATTCTGTTTGTGTAAACTGCTCAGAAACCCCCTTATTGTCAATCTAGCTAGGAAAGCCATCCATCCTCTGAATGCTCTAGGTCTCTAGTTTGATCCATCCATCCTCTGAATGCTCTAGGTCTCTAGTTTGTGGCTGTAAAGTTTCATGAGGCTGTGATTATCCTAGAGGTCACCACAGATCATTTTATACAGTGAGGTCAATGAAATGTCTCCTATGGGGACTAACATCATCACACATGAATACAGTTGGGCTCATTGGATCCACAAGAGTCTCAGCTTTACAGTTATACCCAATTTATGTACTTCAAGACTCTTTAGGGACCCCAGTATGCAGAAATAATCAGATACACCATTTTATGTGGGCATTTCTGCAAAGGGGAGACTCGTGGGTACCCATAGAACCCATTTTCATTCACATATCTGGAGGTCAGAGGTCAAGGGACCCCTTTGAAAATGGCCATGCCAGTTTTTCCTCCCTAAAATTTGGCCTAATTTTGGAGCATTATTTAGCTTCCCTCCCGACATGCCAGTATGACATGGTTGGTACCGATGGATTCCTTAGGTTTTTCTAGTTTCATATGATATCTGTAGCTTCATTCTATCTCTAAAACTGATGGTAAAAAGACAGATTTTACTTGCAACTTTAACCATGAAACATCTAGCTTGCAAAGACAGCTGTGCAACAACAATCTGAACTTTTTTCAGGGTCAACACTTTAAATTTTAAACACCAGAAAACCACACGCGACATGATGAACGGCTCCTCTTAAAAAATTACAAAAGTCATAGTTGAGTGTAATGAAACATAAACGGTCTTGATGCTGTGTTTGTGTTATTTTGCCACCAGCTTCTGTTAAACATCACTCTCTCTCTTGATTTTACATTCGTGGTGTGATGAGTCACACAATAAAATAAATAGTCATCCATCCCTGTTAGATATGAGAGTAAATAACAACTCAGAGATATTTTTTGCAACACGGGAATACTCCTGTTTTACTCAACATGTCTCAAAATGTCAACAAGATTTCCAAGTGTGTGTGTGTGGGTGTGTGTGTGTGTGTGGGGGGGGGGGTTAAAGGTTCATGTGTGTAATAATGAGTGGGAAATCAGAGGGAATAAAGATGATTAATATAGATGAAACAATATGAAGCCTAACAGCAGTCCAAACGTTGTGTTGAGGTTCAGCTAAATATAATTAAATTAAGCTCATAAATAGGAAGTTAAATCTGACTAGAGGCTGATTTTTAACTGAATAGAAGAATAGATTATACTTAAATTATTTTCTTTTGTTTTAGGTTTTGTAGTAGCTTGCCCATGGTGTTTCTTATGTATTCAAATCTGAAGATTTTTATTGGTCAAAGTTTTTATGTTTTAGCATCAAAATCCTATTTCCCCAAAAACTTGTTCTTACCTGACCTGACGTAGGTTTCTACATGATGACGCTGCTACATGTACAGTATATATATATATACGTCCTTAAAGTCAGTGTAATAATACAAATACAAACAATACAACATTTGGATGGCGGTCGGCGTGCTCCCGGTTTGGAGGAGCCGTAGACGCCACGTTAGTTCGGATCAGAAAGATAACACAAAGTAACTAACCGATGGACGCAGCGGTAGATCAGCAACTCCTGTGTTCTGAGAGGTAAAATAACTGGTTTTGTGAATGGAGTCTGGTGGCTTTGAAGAGAGCGATATAACGTCCCCCGTCAGAAAGGGCTGTCTCACGGCGAGGTGAAAATATTCTAAACTGATATTGATTTTTTTTAGGTGGTTAAAATACATTTTTTTCTGCTGCTCCCGTCCGCAGACGCTTCACCTCGCCATCTGACGGCTCTTTACGACGGGGAACTGAAGCTGTTATATCTTCAAAGCCACCATACTCCATTCACAAAAACAGGGATTTTACCTCGCAGAACACGAGAGTATACATCTGAACTAACCCTTTCAGTTATTTCCAACAGTAGCACAGCTAACGTTGACTCACATTATTCATAACCTTATTGATCAGCTTAGTAGCGCTACAGAGCGATGTTTTTATTTCATATCAGCTTCTCCAGACTGCTCTTTAGTTAAAGGATAATATTATAACCCCTGTTAACTTGCGGAGCAGCTGGACTCGTCCTTGAAAGGCACTAAAACACACCTTACCAATCAAATCAAAGCCGTCCTATCTGCCTCGCCCACATTAAATACCACGCTTGTAAAGATAAATGAGTCCGCCGCAAGGTGTGAGTGTTTTTCCATTCACGGTGACGTGCAGAGCTGACGGACCGTTTGAAGGTGTGAGTGTCGAGTTTGGAAAAACACTTTTGTGAAAATGTCACTCTGTTCATCGAGCTTTGTCTTGAGGCTCTTTGACAGTTGCCATTCAGTCATAGGTCACAGTGATGTCATCAGATTAAAGGGGATTACCAAATAAGACACAAACAAAACAGATGTGTCATCGAAGTTTTCTGTCACACAGTTAAGTAATTCACAGTTATATATTTGTTAATATTTTCCTGGATCATTTTCACGTCTTTGTCAGCATGCATGGGAAATTATGAAGTACAGTTTACAACTGGATGAATCAAATACAGTTAAAACAAAAAATTGCAAGTTGTGTTAATGCGTTAAAAAAAATAATGGCGTTAAAAAGACTTTTTTGGCACATCTCGTCATAAAAGATAGAGAAAGTGTCAGACAGTAAATAAATAAATTGTTGCAAGTTATTTGAGTCATTAATTAAAATGGAAATATCAAAAGGTCTTTTGACCCTAGATTGTTTATTTGACGTTTTAATCTCAGGCTGAAAACGTCCAGAAAAAAGAATAACTGTGTTGTTTGTGTTTTTATTATCTATAATATTACCGTCCAACATTATAAGTATAGT
Organism: Sebastolobus alascanus; assembly: GCA_916701645.2. NCBI lineage: Eukaryota > Metazoa > Chordata > Actinopteri > Perciformes > Sebastidae > Sebastolobus > Sebastolobus alascanus. The sequence continues at coordinate 193,503 of CAKAOJ020000075.1, read as the reverse complement.
TTGTGTCCAGAACCAGGCTGCAGATTTCCTTTTGGCCCGGGACAAGCTGTGTCTTTGTTTTAACCTTTCCTGTTTTGTCTTCTCAGAGAACAGATTGTCTTTTCTCTCTGGAACAAACGTCATCACAGTGTAACACAATAATGCCAGTAGCTGCTCTCAAAATATTACAGATATCATCTGGTCGGTCAGATCTGCATCCAAAACCTTACTTAAGTAAAAAGTATATATCAGCAAAATGTCGGCTACTTAAAGTATTAAAAGTAAATATAGTGCAGTAAAATGTTCCCTAGACTTACTGGATGAAAGGTCCCTGATGTAAGAGGGAGTTATTCTGGGTTTGGTCCAGTTGTTTCCAACTGTCGGTTCCTCTCACGCCACCTCATTGTCTCAAGATCAACTCCGTCATCCAGTAAAATCAGGTTAAAGTTGTCAGTGGGCGGACGCGTGCTTTCAGCAGCGTCGCTGAACCCACGGAAAGTGCTGCAGTCTGTGTGATGAACAGGACAGGAGAGATCTGATTACATCTGGTTTTAGACCTTACGTCATCACATCACAGACCTTTCAGTTGTATCAGATTTTGCATCCAAGTGAAGCCGACTGAGCCGGTTTGCTTTAGAGAATCGAGTCCGTAGAGTTTTTAATGTCAGTCTTTAACCTTTGTGTTTCATGAACTGAAACGTCCCTGATTCAAATCTGGTCGGGGAGCTTTGTGGCATCCAGGGTTATTATAGTCAACTAAAACTGGAACTGAAACAAAAATAAGCAAAGAAAAATATTTTTAGTCAACTGAAACTAAATAAGAACTATGTCCTTTAAGAAAAGCTAAAACTAAATTGAAACAATATTGCCTGGGTAAAAAACGAATAAAGCAAATAAAAAAATTTACGTAAATTCATTTCAGTTTTATTTTTTTTTAGCTATATTAAATCATAACCGATCAACTGTCGTGTTGTTGAAGCACAGAAATTGAACAGACTCGACCTTCCAGGAGACGGTGCTATGTCGTAAATGCTTCATATCGGATGCTAAAGTAGCGTAAAGATTAAACATTAAACATTATGGCCATTCCTACACAGTTCTCCAAACATGTATTTTGTATTTTGTGTGTATTATATTACATTATAGCTGGCCCTCACAAAAAACAAACTAAAACTAAATATATAAAAATGAAAACTAAACCTTTCTGAATACCTGAAACTAAACTAAACCAAACTAAAAATGCATCAAAAAGTCAAAATTGGAATAAAATAAAAACTAATTGAAAATTCAGAACTATTATAACCATCTTTCTCTCCCTCACTTCCTGTCATTTCTCTACCCGTGTTCTATAATTAAAGCATAAAATGCCCCCCCGAAAAAATAACGAATGTCTCTAGAAACCTTTGTAGATCTATAAGTGCAAACATTTTTATTGTAAAAAATATAAATTATTCTCCAGCTGTTTCTTGAAAAACTTTGACTTTATCAGCTTCGATCTTTGTCTTGTTCTGTTGACAACATTCAAAGTGCACATTTTCCATTTCCATCTAAATAAAACCACTGCACCGTATTTAACAACAGCTGTTAATTATAAAGTGCTGCAGGGATGATGATGTTTCTGTAGGCCAACAAGGAAGTTAGCATCGCCTTGGTTCCCTCCACAAAAGGCCAACGGGAAGAAAATCAGCTCTGTGCAAACACACGTTTATGATACTCACACGTATTGTTCAGCAAGATAATCTTCACAAATAAACACCACTTTTATGATTTTTGAAATGTGAATGTAATCACCAGAAGCTAGCGTGTATTTACAACGAGGCTGTAAAGGAGGACGAGTCGACGTTTAGTAGTCTCATTCGTCAGCAACCGTCTTTTTTAATACACATGAAAGCTTCAAAATTCACGAACAAAAGGTTAAAATCTCTCCAGCTTGTGTTAACCTCAGACCTTAAACCCATCGACTTCCAGACGAGGGAACCAAAGTGCTAAAATGCTAACTCATTTCTGGGTTTTAGGACTCATTCCTGCATCAGTTGACGTCCACCACAGTGACGAACACAGTCGTTATTCTGTCATTAGCTGTTGTTGGTGCTATGAAGTAACAGCAGTTACTGGAAGCAAAGGCTTTTACGTGCATCGCTACTTCTTGTATGACATGTACTATTTACAGCACTGGGAATCTATGTATCTACATAATTAATATTAAATGTTATGTTATTAACTTTCAGTTCAAGGATGTTCTAGTGATATGTGCAGCAGGTGCATTAGACGTGATCGATGTGGTCTAAGTGCCACTTAATGAATAAATGAGTCATCGTTAGTGGAGCCCAAGGTTAACCGATATTACAAAGCACTGCTGGCGGATGAAAAACAATGTTTTCAGAAATGTGCTTCTTATTTGACTTGTTGGAAGAACAACGTGTCTGAGTGGCTGTTTTCCGGGAGTTGTTTTGCTTGAAGTAAACTGTACGGTTACGGCTACAGCACAAGAGTTGTTTTTACGGGTGATGCGAGAAATGATAAAGCCAGTAGAATATGTCATTGCAAGACAATGCTGCACACTGCAGAGAGAGATAGAGAGAGAGAGAGAGAGAGAGAGAGAGAGAGAGGTTGTGCTGCACACTGTTTTTAGTACAGATGAAGCAGTGAAGTCTTTGCACTAGTGCTTAAAATATTTTATCAAGATTAAGTGCATTATTGTCCATAGTTAATCGTGATTTATCACAAATTAATTGCACATTTTTTTCAGTTCAAAATGTACCTTAAAGTGAGATCGTAACATGGGAGTGGGCAAATATGCTGCTTTATGCAAACGTATGTATATATTCATTATCGGAAATCAATTAACAACACAAAACAATGACAGATATTGTCCAGAAACCCTCACAGGTACTGCATTTAGCATAAAATAATATGTTCAAAATCATATGGTGGCAAACTCAAGCCCATGACAGTTTTTCCTCCACAAAGTTTAGCGTAAGTTTGGAGCGTTTATTTAGCCTCCTTGGTGACAAGCTAGCATGACATGGTTGGTACCAATGGAAGGCCAATGATACAGCATAATAACAATAAACCTTATTTAATAGAGTCTTATGATCTGTGCAGACCAAATACACCATATTTTCAACGTGTTTACAGCTCCATTGTCATTTAACGGTTTAGTGGCATCGCTCCAGAACAACTCATATGATTTATTGCGAGTACAACTAGTTGCTCTCTTTCCCCTCATTTGTTCGTCCGTTATCATCTCAGTGGTGCAATAAAAACGACAAAAATGAATTACAGCAGTAACATAATTAAAGACATGACGAAGAGTATTTATTTTATAAGCACTTTATGTGCTCCAGGCAACATTTAAGTGGCTTATTCCCTCGAACACATGACTCAGCAATCGGGTTGGTTTGAGCCTTTGGTGGAAAGCGATTTGTCTCGTTTCATCTCTCTGCGGTCGCCGTCGTGCATCAAGCTGCATGTAAACAATGTGGATTTGGGTACTTAAAGGGTAACTTATGTATTTTTAAACCTCATGAAGGCCATGAGATGCATCTGAAACAAGTAAACAGACCTTCAGTTAAGACTATTTTGTTTAAATAAGGCTGGCATATAGTAGAGGTGGGAGAAAAATCAATTCACCTATGTATCGCGATTTTTTTTACGATTTTAAAATAATTTTTTTAAAGCCAGAATCGATATATTTGCTTCATTTGAGTCTATACAGAAGTAGAAGGACGTTACCCCTTTCATTGTTGTAGTCTGAGTAACGTGACATCATATCCGTTACGTTCCAAAACAAACTGAAATGCAAAAGTATAAAGCGTTGGAGGGTCGTCGTGGATACGACCTGCACCCTCACATGTTAAATCCAGCGTGGTAAACACTACACATCCAGTAAAGGATGGAAACACTTTGGGTTTCACACATTGCAGGAAAAGCAGAGCTAGACATCACGGCTAAAGCTGCATGCTAACTCTGTCACGGACAGGAAACGTTATCGTATCGCGGTAACGTGCGGTCGAGCCGGCCGTCGCTCTCGTCTCCGTGGTCAAATTGGCCGACGCTACAACTGTAGAGCACCAATATACTGACATTTATGTTAAATGCATTGAAACGGCCCCGATGGAGCTGACCATGGATGGATAAAGAGAACGGAGCTGACGGGAGAGCTAGAGACGGACTTGGAGAAGTTAGAGGAAGTAGACACGTGGGACTACGTCCGGTTTTCAAAAAGAGGTGTTAACAAAGGGAACTGTATATACAAAATATGGAAATAAGATTGATTGGATTATATTCACCAGAAGTATAGAACATTACATGTCCCTTATAAATTAAAAAGAAAATACCACTAATCTGTGAAGGAAATGTCTTTATTCTTTGATTTTTGGGTTGCTGGAAAAAATGTAAATAATTCCTGACAATGATCCTGATATATTTGACTTCTCTGACTACATACATGCTGAAAATCAAACATTTTGCTGTATTAATTTAGATATTTTCCAAAGTTAAAGTCCCTAGAAGTGTATGATTCAACTTTTTCCCTTCATTGTCTAGTGTTAAAAAAGTTAACAAACACCGCAATAAATCGCAATATCGAATCGCAATACTTAAAAATTTCAATACATATCGAATCGGCACCGAAGCATGGTGATAGTATTGAATCGGGAGATAGGTGAATCGTCCCAGCTCTACTCTTTAGTTGCACTTGGCTGGCAAGGTCAAGCACACTGCCAGGAACAAGTAGGACATATTTTGAGACATAGGGAACAATTGATCTGCAGTTTGGACTTAATGAGACAACTGAACCGACAGTGACGTAACTCATCTGTCCAGAACATTTCCTTGTAAAACTAGCCTCCTGGTACAATTACACAAGACGATTTACTGCCATTACTTTACTTTACTTTACTTTATTTGGATCCCCATTAGCTGCCACCAGGGTAGCAGCTACTCTTCCTGGGGTCCACAAACAACAAAAACATAACATATAACAATACATTACAGGGTCTTTGTGAATCAGTAATCAAAGCTCGGACTGTAACCACTTATTGTATCATTCATTAGGGGGTTTTAGATCGTGACTCAAACTTCCCATTTAACTTTGAATCCTTTGATAGTGCCGTGGTTTGGTACTAAATCAGTGAAAGAGGGCCTCAGAGCTCAATTTGACATCTTGAAATTGGTTGTTTTGTCCAACACACAGTCCAGAACTGACAATTTAGGGCTGCAACAAACAGATGTGATTAAATCATGTTTTTTTCTCAATTAATTTATTGTTTAGTTGCAATATGTCAGCATTGCTGGCTCCCAGAGCCCATTGTGTTTTCCTTGATATGCTCATAAAACAATAGCTGAAAAACTCAGTTTATAATGATGTGAGATTGAGAAAAGTTGATAAATGTCTTAAACATTTAATCAGTGCAGATAAATGGCTGCATACTTGTCTCATCTGGGCTCCTGATAAATAATAATAATAAATAAATCAACAGACCTGCTGCCATCAGTTGGCAGAACCTGTTCTGTGGATTAAAGGTTAATAAAGGTTAATATCACAATTACACACTTCTCTCATAGCTGCAGGGGTTTATATAATGTTTATTTTGATCAAACCAGTAAACCCCACCCATCATGGGAACATTTTAGTCCTAAACAACAGCAGTTACACCAGTATGGAAGAAATCATAACATGGCAAACTGCAGCCCAACAGGAAACAACAGCTGTCAGTGTGTCAGTGTGCTGACTTCACTATGACTTGCCCCAAACTGCATGTGATTATCATAAAGTGGGCATGTCTGTAAAGGGGAGACTCGTGGGTACCCATAGAACCCATTTACATTCACATATCTGGAGGTCAGAGGTCAAGGGACCCCTTTGAAAATGGCAATGACAGTGTTTCCTCACCAAAATTTAGCCTAACTTTGAAGCGTTATTTAACAATTTTCAGACGTTTTTTTTTTACATTTTCAGTCTTTTTTTCCCGACATTTTCTCTGACATTTTTTTTTTTTTTTTTTTCGGAGATTTTTCGGAAATGTTTTAAACTTTTTTTCAGACTTTTTTAAAATATATTTTTCAGACTTTTTTCAGACATTTTCTGGACATATTCAGACTTTTTTTTTCAGACATTTTTTCGGACATTTTTCGGACTTCTTTTAGACTTTTTTTTCAGACATTTTTTTGACTATCTAGACATTTTTTGACAATTTTCAGACTTTTTTTTTTACATTTTTGGGATTTTTGGACAAAAACCCTCACACTTACACATATCTTGAGGTCAGAGGTCAAGGGACCCCTTTGAAAATGGCCATGACAGTTTTTCCTCGCCAAAATTTAGTGTAAGTTAGGAGCATTATTTAACCTCCTTCACGACAAAATAGTATGACATGGTTGGTACCAATGGATCATTAGTTTTTTTAGTTTCATATGATACCAGTATCTTCTCTCTAGCTTTAAAACTGAGCCCGCTACAACCTCTGAAAGATTGATTGCGTTAATGCGTTGAAGAAATTAGCGGCGTTAAAAACTAATTTGTGTTAACGTGTTATTATCGCGTTAACTCTGACAGCCCTAACAATAATGAATCATTACTGCATTGTTTTCAGCCCTTCATTCCATCCCTCATGTCGACATTCATTGCTGCATGAAAACAAACAAACAATAAATGAAACATGAGCTTTAAATGATGCCTGTATCCACAGTGGATAACCACTTCCTGTCTGTGTCCCTGCAGAGTGCAGAGGAAGAGTCGCAGTGGGTGGAAGACCTGCTGAAGCACCACACGGCCCGAGTCCGAGACGTGGAGATCCTGACGGGCCTGGACCTCTACCGGTCCACCAACCTCACCTACACCAGCACGCTGAGCCTCAAAACCTACCTGAACACCTTCGAGGGTGACGACTAGACGCACAGAGAGACGGACACACACACACACACACACACACACACACACACACACACACACAAACACACACACATATACAGGATGTAGCCCTTTTATAGAAGTCCTGCATTTTCACTGCATGCTCGCTGGACAGCCGGCGCGTCGTTGTTCCACTCCTGAGGAACTGCCCCACAAGCGCGTGGAAAAGCGAACACATTTTTTTGAAAATTGACTAAAAGAATAGTTTGGCAAGTATTAGTTTGGAAGATTAGAAGAGGAATATTCAATACTATCCCCAAAATCTGAGAAGGAATAAGCTAACACAGGAATGATGCAGGATGGGGGACTTTCTCCACAGCTACATATTTCATAAGTTTATACAGTACATCCTCGTGCACACATAAAGGACCATATTGGAGTTTTTTTGCTCCGTAACTATAAACAATATATTCTTTATATCCCTACTGCCCATCCACTGCATGCTGTAGATTTTAAACCTTTTTGATTGTGTCTTTTCTTACTCATAAAAGACTCTTGAGATTAGCATGACTTGTATCAGATGATCAGTCTTGTTATTTTCATTGAGAGGACTTCTCATAGCTAACTGCTCTCAAACTACAGCAACCTTTCATGCTGTATGGAAATAAGAAGAATCCTCCATGAAAAGTTGGAAAAATACATTCAGAAATGTGAAAGTCTACAGCATGGTTTGCCAAAATAGTCAGCAGTAATGGGCTGAAACATGCAACACTGCAAAGGAATAGTTTGACATTTTGGGAAATACACTTATTCTTTCTAAGAGTTAGATGACAACATTGAGTCATGTCTGCAGCTGGTTAGCTTAGCTTAGCATAAAGACTGGAAACAGGGGGAAACAGCTAGCCTGGCTCTGTCCAAGGGGAACCAAATTTGCCTACCAGCACCTCTAAAGCTCATTATGTTATATCTAGTTTGTTTAATCCAAAATGTCAAACTTTTCCTTTAAAACAACATGCAATATACATATAAACATGTAGCAGATACTCGACATGTGTACACCAGGGTCAGAAAGTATCCAGAGTTCCTAAAGTATGTGGCATTAAATACGTAAGTGCTTCACCTCCTTTACAATTATGAATATCTCTTATTTTTATCTCTATATTATTTCTCTATCCCTATATTTCTAGACAGCCCAGTCGCACAGCAGTTCGTGGAATAGTCACAAAATTTCAATTTTTTTTTTCGTGATGGTCAGCATGAAATCAATTCATATGTAATCCAGGTAATTGTGAACCGCTGTTCATGTCACGTGTGAAACCACAAGTCAAAAGTTGATTTATTTGTCACATAACTTCCGTACTTCCAGAGTTATTTTAACCCAAACCGCTATCTTTTCCTCAACCTAACTAAGTAGTTTTGATTTGAAAAGATTGGAGAGGAAATTGACACGTGTTGCTGGACATTCGTAGGAAAATGCATGAAAAATACGTCGCAGAAAGTAAAATTATGAAAGGATTAAATTTCGTGACTATTTTTTACGAACTACCGTGAGACTGTGTTGTACTAGAAATGGTTTAAACACAAATATATTACACAAATAAATACTATAGCCCGTAGGTACTCGTGACCGTTTCCAGCGGTGGCTAAGACTAAATGTAAATGGTGCAAATGGAAGCCAACATACAAGTTCAATGACAAATTTCCCTGAAAAGAATAATAGAAAATAGCAGTTAATTTCTAACTCTGGTGCACACATGAACAAATCCCAAACACGCACACCAACTGCAACGATTTTCTGTCTGTTTTTACATCCTCCTCCCTCTCATCTCTCTTTCCTCTGATCATCTAGGTGTATATTTTTATACAACTTGTCATATTTATTACGTAGCATCATGATAATAACAGCACCTAGTGTTATAGTGTTAATCCAGTGTAAAAGATCTGGGCCCCGTTTACTGTAATAAGATAGAAGTAGATCACTGATGTAGTGCTTTCTTTCTTTTTTTTTTCAAGGAGGTGACAAATCTGATGCTATATTAAAGGAAAAATCTTATTTTCACAGTGTTTACTCAGTAGCTTTGTTGTGGAAATGCAGCCTCACCACATCACAGAGGTTCACCGTCGCCATCTCGGTCGCCATCTTGATTTTTGACCGTCGCCATCTTGGTTTTTGGCCGTCATCATCTTGTTTTTTGGCCGTCGCCATCTTAGTTTATGGCCGTCGTTATATTGATATTTGGCCATCGCCATCTTGATTTTTGACCGTCACCATCTTGGTTTTTGGCCATCGCCATCTTGATGTTTGGCCATCGCCATCTTGGATTTTGGCCATCGCCATCTTGATGTTTGGTCATCGCCATCTTGATGTTTGGCCATCGCCATCTTGGATTTTGGCCATCGCCATCTTGATGTTTGGCCATCGCCATCTTGATGTTTTCCATCGCCATCTTGATGTTTGGCCATCGCCATCTTGGTTTATTGCCATCGCCATCTTGGATTTTGGCCATCGCCATCTTGATGTTTGGCCATCGCCATCTTGGTTTTTGGCCATCGCCATCTTGATTTTTGGCCGTCGCCATCTTGGTTTATGAATCGTTGGTTCCCAGTGTTCGTGCAAAACAACTAAAAAACAGCTAAAACTACAAATATAAGAACCAGGCTGAACAACAAAAGATTTTTCCTTTAATCACTGGCCTCATTTTCAGTTTGTCACCTCATCTCCTTATTCGACTTCCTGCATTCACACCTTTAACTCTACACAGATAAAAGCAGTCAGAGCCTGTATTTTTTTTCATGTTTGGTATTTACTTTAGTAACGTCACACTGATGAGTTAACATAGCTAGCTATCGAGGTAATCAGTAGAACAGAGACAAATAATCAATACAAAGTAAATAAAAATGACTCGAAAGCTTGCTAAATGGTAGACGAAGCCATGTTTATTCCTGTAGTCTTTCAAATTAAAGCTGTAGAGAATTGAAAAACTTGACTGGACCCGACTTCTTCTTTATTTATATAGTAATTACTGTTTCTGCAAGACGCAGTGAGATTTGGTTGGCTGCTGATGGCCTATTCACTGGCAAACAAAATAAATAAATCAGATCTGTGTGTTTTTCTTTAATCAACGTCTTCCGAGTTTCTGTGGTTGCTCAACCTCAACTTAAAACAAATGTTTCAGTGTGAATAACGTTATGTGAAGGAGCAGCATGTGGTTTCTGTTAGATTGAATGTTTATATCTTTGTTAAACAGCACAACATGAGTGGAGGCAACATTTATGTGGCAAATCCAACTTTTTATGTGCAGCCTGTGTGATGAAAGTCAGAACCGTGTACGTGTAATTGTAATAATCCTCTTTATAAGGTCAATTTAAGATCAAAACACAGAGCTGAAACATTTGAGCTTGTAGAAAACCCCCTATAACTGAAAAAAAAGCAGAGGTAATAAACTAGAACCGTTCGCAAAGTACAGTAATATAGTCGCAAAACATTACTACTGATTAATCCTTACAATAGAAGCAGACCATGACGCACAACGAACACTAAGTGTCTGAATGCATGAAGGATGCTGACGGCTGTTTGGCCCCTTGTTTCAAGTGAAGGAAAATCTTAATATGATATTTTAGTTTCCTTCCAACTTTGTGGAATAAATTTGGGAAAACCACTTTCCTCTGGATCATTAAAACAACAACGGACGTCACCACCGTACCGCAAACAGACTAATGTTTCCGACTGTAATATTCTGAGTATAGGTGACTCACTGACAGATTGCGTGAATCAAATTCTGTAACGAGGGAAGAAGTGATGGGGTTTTTGCTTCCTGAACCTGCTGACTCAGCTCAGAAAGGACCATAGACCGTAAGAAGTGGATGTAGTCTTGTACATCTTGGTTTTTGGCTGTCACCGTCTTGGTTTTTGGCCGTCGCCATCTTGGTTTTTGGCTGTCACCATCTTGGTTTTTGGCCGTCGCCATCTCGGTTTTTGGCCGTCGTCATGTTGATATTTGGCCATCACTATCTTGATTTATGGCCGTTATCATCTTGATTTTTGTTGGTTTAGGAATCAACAGTAGTCCCTTGTGCCCAAATACTTTGGTCGATTGCCATCTTGGTTTTTGTCTGTCGCCATCTTGGTATTTGGCCGTCGCCATCTCGGTCACCAGCATGGGTTTTGGCCATGGCTATCTTGGTTTTTGGTCGTTGACATCTCAGTCGCCATCATGGGTTTTGGCCATTGACATCTTGGTTTTTGCCATCGCCATCTTGGTTTTCGGCCATCGCAAACTCGGTTGCCATCATGTTTATTGGCCGTCGCCATCTTGCCAAATCCTGACTTTGACTATTAATAAAAGTGTGATTTTTCAGGTGATCTAAAAATGTTTTACTGATAGATACCTGCCCCAAGTATATCTGTACCAAATTCCAAGCCTTAAGACCAATCACAAAAAAATTTGTGGTTAAATGGGTTAAATGAACAAAAGCAAAAATCCAACAACAATTTGGGAAGTAACATTTTAAACACATTAACAACATTTTTACCCTTTACCTTTTACACAGGTCCATAGGTAACAGTCTTTTATTGAATGAAGCAGCTTGTTCTGATTACACAATAACCACTGAACACAGTGTCAAGGTTAGTGTCTACTCAGACAATAGTATCACTCTCAAATGGACAGATAATGCATGAAAAGGTGGATCCTTTACAGTCAAGGTCAAGGAAGTTTCCCTCTGTTGTAAAGCTGAACATTCACCCTCAACCTGCAATAAATTAATTTTGGGAAGGAAGTGAAAATCCTTGTTTAATCTCTTGATTCAGGCCCTTACATTATTGCTAGGCACTGGTCAGTCTCTAGCCGTGTCTCACTACCCCCCGGTACATAATCGCCCAGCCTGTTTTCTTGTCTACTTCCCAAGGTTGGGTGCAAAGGGGGGGGGGGCGGAATCTCACACAACAGTGGGAGACATGCACACATTCCTGACTCACTAATATCCATCTGTTGTTTGGTAGACAATTACCATGTTTGGGTTTATCTTGCCTGTTTGCCTCCAGCAAAAAGTGTTCTCTGAGGAAAGGTTCCTCAGAATTGGGTTGGCTGCACACTTGTTGGCTTGTTGACTTGTATTTGCTGACTCGATTCTCCTTGAATTCAAGACATAAATAAACCTCCAGTTTTAAGTCATTCGCTGTCTCCGGTCCACTTTTTCAGTCTCCAGTTAATTGCTCTAAAAAATTCCTCCACAGGTTTTACAAACGCACCCTACTGTAGGCCGTAAAACATAATCCATAAGGCCCATTAAACCATTTGATATATGTTCTGTCACTTAGTGGCAGATGTAGGTTAGGTTCCTCTTCCTATCGAGAGGCGAAGTCCCGCCCCCTCCCGGTGGATCCCATAGGACCTTATTTTCTGCAATAATCCAAAACCCAATGGAACAATCCCATTGGCTTTTTGTTGAGGGAACTAGGGCAATGCTGACTTCCTGGTTGGCCTACAAAAATACGTCATCCCTGGAGCACTCTAACCATGTACATTTTAATCCTCCACACCTGGAGAACCAGTAACCTACTGGCTTGTTTAGCCAACGAGCAAACTGCTAGACTTATCTGAATAACAAGCAAATCCATGAATTGACTTTATCCATTTGTTTTAAAAGAGAACATTTTTACTCAATACCCTATAAAGACAACAACAGGATTTGAAATATCACACTGACAGACCCGTTGCTATGAGCTCAGGTGCCTCCCATTTCTCCTGATTATCTTTGAGATGTTCACCTTGATTGGTACCACTTGTGGTCAATTTAATTGATTGGACATGACTTGGAAAGGCACACATTATTTGACTGCATTTGAAGGTTCCCAAGAGCACAGTGAGAGCTCCATAATTATTCAGTAGGAGAAGTTTGGAACCACCAGGACCTTAGTAAGAGAGTTGACCAAGAACCCGAAGGTTCTCCATCCAACAGGACAAAGACACAACCAAGACAATGCAGGGACAACAGGGAGCCCGGACTTGAACCTGATCAAACACCTCTGGAGACACCTGAAAATGTCTGTACACTGACGGTCACCATCCAACCTGACTGAAGGTGAGAGGATCTGCAGAGAACGGCTGAAAAATCCCCAAATCCAGGTGTGCAAAGCTCGTCATACCCAAGAAGAGTCAAGGCTGAGTTGAGGTATGATTACTTATGTCATTATGTGGAGTGTGGATTAATGAGGGGGAACAATGAACTTTAAATGATTTAAGCACAAGGCTACAACATAACAAAAGTGTTATGATTTAGTTAGAGCAGGGGTTTTCCAAGGACCCCTCATAACATCATCAATCATAACACCAATGAAGCATAATGCTTACTACCATTTGTACTCTTAGATACCATTGGAAAATTTGGATTCTACAACTTTTTCGACCTAAATACTTCAGACCTGTTTCATAGTGATAAACAGAAACACATTTCAATTTGAATCATGTTAAGATAAGATGAGATGATCCTTTATTAGTCCCACAGCGGGGAAATTTGCAATGTTATTGAATGTTAATACCACTTATATACCTTTAAACAGAGGGTGATTTTATTCAAATTGCATTTGGAGTAGCAGAAGACTGGCATAGTCCTCACAAATCCAGACATTTAAACATACCAGTCTAAAGCCTCACAGGTACTGCATTTAGCATAAAAATATATGCTCAAATCATAACATCGCAAAACCAAAACAGATTTCTAACTTAAAACGAATTGTGTTATTATCGTGATAACTCAAATTATAATCAGAATTTCTCAATGAGTCTCAAGCTCAAGGTTTCTGATGACATTGAAAATAAATTGTGCCATCCGATCCCCTTTGATACAGCTAATGCACAGTTACTGGCAGTCAACATCATCTCAGCATCATTAATAGTCCATTATCGGCTGCAGCTGCTGCAGTTAATCTTGATACCTGTCAAATAAACCAATAAATATTTCCAGGTTATCAGCTCTTATTGATATTCACAGCAATCAGACTGTCTTTCATTGGCACTTTGAATCTCTGTATGGTGGGAAGTGTATTCCAGCTAATTATTAACCACCCTCGCTACCTTCTCATGTCGAGCGTATCAGGTGAGTTCGTGGAGGTGAAAGCTGTCAAAAAGCATCGTCATCTGTTGTTTTATGGACTGAAAACACAGAAACGTGAGGTTATCTCCGCATCCAGGCAATCAGTTACTTATCTGTTGCTCACACGTGGTCCAGAGGTCACTGCTGTGAGACGGTATCTCCCTTTTTTGTTCCACAAGTAGAGGAATGTGTTTCTCTCTATCTGTCTATGTTCTGTCTTTCTGTCTTTGTGCTGTGAGATTGTTGTGAGCCATGGGTTTCGGGAAGGAGGCGCAGAAAAAGAAGATCATTGTGAGTATTGGCTTCGGTTCTGCACGATGCACGCTCAGAGGCCTTTTATGTTCGTTTTTACAAGTTTAATTGAATAAGATGTGCTTCGGTATAGTTTTTTAGCCTTTACTTATCTATGGAGGTTTTGCTGAGAGCACTGCTATCTTTTTCACTGGATATCCAACACAGTCTCACGGCGTTTTGTGAAATAGTCGTCAAATTTAATCTATTTGATTCGTGTAAATAGACACAAATTTCCCTTTGTTTTCGTGACGCTCAGCACGACTTTCAACAGCGTATTTTTAGTGCATTTTTCTACAAATGTCCAGCAGCACGTGATGCACGTGTCAATTTCTGCTCCAGTCTTTTCAAAATAAAAACTACTCAGGTTTAGGAAAAGATCGCGGTTTGAGTTTAAATAACACCGGAAGTGACGCAACTTAAGTTCAGAAGTTACTTGATAAAAACTACTTAGTTAGCTTTAGGTAAAGATCGTGGTTTGGCTTAAAATAACTCTGGAAGTGCCGTAACTTAAAGTAGAGAAGTTACGTGACAAATAAATCAACTACTTCTGGTTTCACACGGGACACTAACAGCGGTCTCCTGGGTGAAAGTCCTGTCTTTTTTGACCCTCCCATCCACCCATATAGTTTATAATATATGTATGTAGTGTAATTCATTTGCCAAAAAAGAGACAAAATGCACAATAAACAAAGTTAAAGATGAATTTAAATGATAGCATTATTACTTTCCCAGAGTCAAAAACTAATAAATGCTTTAGCAGACCTTTTTTTTATGTATTTGGTGCAGTCTGAAGTTAGGTCAAATAGCAATATTAGGCTATCTTGGCTCAATTGTTGAGTGTCTATGGGATCAAATGACATAATCATGATCCCATAGACATCCAGGAATTGAACGAATCTGCAAAAACTTGCAAAAACCCTTGCGAGACTCGCTGCCCGACGACCTATCCTAACCTTAACTATTCAAGGTTAATGCCTAACCTTAACAATCTTGCGAGGCTGCGGACTCCCTTAAAATTAAACAAGACTGCATAAAGGACATACCAGCATTTTATACCTCACCATATTATGATATATTTGTGTCACCGTTACAACAGTATATACTGTACAATAATGATGAATATTACTTGCAATATAATGATATCATTAATCATATCACTTTAATAATCCCAGAGGCAGAGTGACTCCTCCAGTTAGTGTAGCACACACTAAAATAACTGGTTGTCATTTGGGACATTATATGGGCAGTATGGATAAAATCCTCTGTCATGCTACGGTAAATGTAATCTGATATTGCAATATGGATAAACAGTATATTGTGTTATAGTAAATTTTCTGGAAAAAATCTGTTGAGAAACTGTTGATGGATAAAATAACCAAACAGGAAATGTCTGATTTTGGCTAATTCAGCAAATTTACAAACCAAGAAACTTCAGCATATTAATGTAAAAAACAAATGTATACAAATTTTATATTGGCGTAATGAAGCATTTTAATGCAGGATTGTCCGCAATTAGTCTCATATATTTCAGAGTATGCACTGCAGATTTATCTGCAGTCTTCAGGACAGTTAATTCATGTTTGTCTTCAGGGCAGGACTGTTGTTATCAACTGATTATTGGGCTGTCTTTCCACCAGAAATCAGGCCAATTAATGCGCTGCCTTTTGAAATATTCTTATGAAAAACACCTTTAATAACAAACACGCAGATGTGACAACAATCTGCTTCCAATTTCTGGTGCTAGAAATGATGAATAAAGATGTAATTATAATCAAAACCAATCAAAGCGCCTAAAGGAAAAAACAAACAAAACAAAACATCCCAAGTCCTGGAAACTCAAATTATAATTGCTCCAAACTGTCGTCCGATAAAGGTCAAATAATTCAAGCAAATGGATGGTTTAGCTGGTTCAGCTGACACAATACGTAAACTAATCAGAGCAAACTATGACTGCCCTCGTCAGCACACACTCTGTTTTTGTTTGCGTGTTACAGATCGGTGTCTTGTCTGTATCGATTGTGACCCTAATCCTCGGTCTTGGACTTGGTCTTGGACTGGACTTGCAGAAATGTCGAAACAAAGGTAACGTCAGACACACACGTGCATAAATGTCTCTGCACACAAACATTTCCATTGACGTGAAAAGCAGTTTTCCATCTCCTCACTTTGACTCATATTCAACAGTAAGTTGTAACCACGTACCTCCCCTCTGTGCTCCCTCTCATAATTACACCACTTTAACCGTATCATTGTCACGTCGCAGTATCTGGGTTTGTGTTACCAAAACAGGCGTTTTAACTCCGATGACTCAGATGTATACTGTTGGAGAAATCGGTTCCATGCCCAAAGAATTCACATTTGGTACTCGCGGCAAGATGCACATCTTGTGAAATCGTGTGTGTGTTTTAAAGCGCCGTAAGTCTCAATTGTTAATTGAAGCCAGTTGCTCGCTGTTACCTCAGACATTGTTTGTCGAGTTAACTCCGTGTACTTTCTGGGAAAGCTCCACACTTCCAGGACCGCTCTGAACTTCTCAAAGGCTGAGTGAAGGTCAGGGACACAGCATCCACCCATGCATCCATTACCTGTAACTTATCCTTAGAGAGTATACACCATACGCCAGTTAACCTGCACATCTGTGGACTGCGGGAGGAAGCCAGAGCGCACACGCTGACACGGGGAGAACATGCAAACTCCACACAGAATGGCCGCCGTGCTCGAACCATACGACTGTATATAAAAGTGGGCGTACAGTAGTCACCGTGACGTCAAGTTTGGCATTTTGAACGTCTCCATCTTGTTTTTTTTTTAACCAGAAGTGACCATATTTGGATGAGAGTCTGGAGCTGGAGAGCAGCGAGCAGCTAATGCTAGCGTTAGCTTGGTTAGCAAGATGTAGCCGTACTTCACGTTATCAAAAAAACAGGTTTAAAGGAACAGTGTGAAGCATTTAGGGGGATCTATTGGCACAAAGGGAATCGAACAATAGTGTTATACACTAATAAGTATGTTTTCTTTAGTGTACAATGACCTGAAAATAAGAATTGTGTTTTTGTTACCTTAGAATGAGCCTGTGGGACTAATAAAGGATTATCTTATCTTATCTTATCTTGTGTCTTTAATGATCCCAGTCACTTCCACACAGTGATGCATACAGCTGATTAACTAAACACTGGTATCGGATCGGTACTCGGTATCGGACGAGCCCAGGTATCGGTATGAGGACTGAAAAAGTTGGATCAGTGCATCTCTGCTGTAAACAGAGAGGAGATGTCCTGATGAACAACATTCTTTAGAGATAACGTTACCTTCAGTCGGGACTTCACGTTCCCTCACTCATCGTCTTTAGGTTCACCATAATAGAGGGTTGAGTGGCCTTCGCAATCATCGGCGGTGCATGTGGTTCGTCAGCTGGTTACTAAGCACAGCGTCAGATGAAACCGCGGAATGCATAGAAAAATGCACTTTATCTGGCGGCCCTGAGGAAGTGCTGACTCATACGAGGAACAGTGTGTTTCCACACAAGGAGTTTTATTTGGGTCTGCATAGCAAAACAATTCTGAATGACTAAGCAGCACACATTGTTCAAAATGTACCTTAAAGGGAGATTTATCAAGTATTTAATCCTCTTATCAACATGGAAGTGAGCAAATAATGCTGCTTTATGCAAATGTATGTATATATTTATTATTGTAAATCGATTAACAACCCAAAACACTGACAGATATTGTCCAGAAACCCTCACAGGTACTGCATTTAGCATAAAACAATATGCTCGAATCATAACATGGCAAACTGTCAAGGGATCCCTTTGAAAAGAGACATGACAGTTTTTCCTCGCCAAAATTTAGAGTAAGTTCTGAGCGTTATTTAACCTCCTTCCCGACAAGCTATGACATGGTTGGTACCGATGGATTCCTTAAGTTTTATAGTTTCATATGATGCCAGTATTGGACTTTTCTTCTGCCTTTCTTTTGGATATTTTTCTGACTTTTTTTTCTACTTTTTTCTGACTTTTTTCTGACATTTTTCTGACATTTTTCTGACATTTTTCTGTAATTTTTTCTGACATTTTTTCAGATTTTTTTTCGAACATTTTTCAGACTTTTTTCGGACAATTTCCAGACTTTTTTTTTTTTTTTAGATTTTTTTGGGGGACTTTTTTTGGAAAAAAATTGGACCATTTGGGACATTTTCAGACATTTTTCAGACCTTTTTTCGGACATTTTTTCAGACGTCAAGGGACCCCTTTGAAAATGGCCATGATAGTTTTTCCTCGTCAAAATTTAGCGCAAGTTTGAGGCGTTATTCAGTCTCCTTCGCGACAACCTAGTATGACATGGTTGGTACCGATGGATTCTTTAGGTTTTCTAGTTTCATATGATACCAGTGTATTCACTCTAGCTTATTTCACATTACAGGACATATTGACAGTCCAGCAGTCACTGTGTTTTCTGTGAGTGATGTTGTATGATTTTATGTGGAGTCACAATGTGGTGTGATTAATAGCAGCATACCAGCTGTAACAGTGTACAATAGAATAGTATATAGTATAGCATAATATAGTATGTAGAGGTCGACTGATTAATCGGTTTTAGCCGATAGGACGCATTAAAAACCATCGTTATCGGTGGAACTGGGCTCCGATAGTGGCCGGTGGCTGTGCAGCCGGCCCCGGTCACGCAAGTGAAAACTCTTCTGAGCAAATTTCAGCATTTTCATTCAGCATATTTTTTGTTATTTTGCTCGTGCATTCATCACTCACATGGATGATTTGTAGGAGAGTTGCCAAAAACAAAACATTAAAACGGTGCTGTCCTGTCTTCCAGTTCCAGTCGTCCCCCACACGTCCTGCAGGAATCGATGCCACGAGCCCTACGACGGCGACGTCCCCGGCTGCAGATGTGACAACAACTGCAACGCCAGCCACAGCTGCTGCTATGACTACCACGACATCTGCACTGTCCCCAGTGAGACACTGTTTTTGTAACAATGAACATCTCCCAGGATAGCTGGAACATTTCTGATGCTACAGTCCAATTTATTTTCGGTTTAATAGAGCGAACACTAACTCTTTAAATGTGGTCTTCAGCCCAGCAGTGGGATTGCACCAGGCTGCGCTGTGGAGAGAAGAGGCTGACGCAGAGCAGATGCCACTGCTCCGACGACTGTTTGTCTGCTGGAGATTGCTGCACAAACTACAAACATGTCTGCCACGGTGAGAACGGGGCCACGGTCGAAAAGTGTTTTTTCTCTTAGGAAGGTTTCTAACGGAGTGAAATGACCAGGACGTATCTGAGTAGCAGCCGTGATAAGAGCTGTTTGAATCCTTTAAATGTTGAGGAAAGGAGCTTCAATGCTTCCTTTATTATCTCCTTTAGAAGAGGAAACACTGGACCATCCTTTAGCAAAGGAAAGGAGACAATAGGCGTGTTCGAGATGAACATGGCGTTTTCCATCGAGGTCAAGGATCAGCAAAAGATATCAGGACTTTGGCAGCCTGGGAACAGAGCAGGAGAGAGGATGAGTAGATGGTCGATAAAGACAAGCAACCACAAAGATAAAACATTTACCCCCCTAATGTCAGATATCCAGGGGAACTGTTTATTGTTTTTATTTAGTTGGAAATGACTCTGACTGATGACTGATCTGATTAAAAATGGGAAAGAGACAGAAAGGAGACTTGTTTGGACATGTCTGATTGATTTCAACAGTGATTCAGGCCTTTTTAAGACTTTGTTTGTACATAGTTCCTGAAGAGGCTCTTGCGATTATAAACCACAGTTTATACTTTAAAAGGATCTCTCAGGCTCAGGACGGGGCTCAGTAATAGATTGGTTCACTGGTGTATTTACAGCCGGATTGCGGTCTGGCTGCGGAGCCACTTCAACATTTCTCAGCTGCTGCTGTTAGCTGAACAGCTGATTTGATCTTTAATCTTTTGCCTCAACTGTTTACACACATTTTCTGAAAGCATATTCTCAGAACACAAATCCAAAAACTCCACAAATCTCCTGCAAAATAAAAAATGTGATGTCTTCTCAAAATGGTATTTTATGTGGAAATGACACACACACCATCATGCTCTGTATTTGTGCCACCCTGCTGTAGGGGAGAAGGAGTGGGTGGAGGACACGTGTGAGGACATTTCAACCCCGACATGTCCAGCAGGGTAAGAATATACTACAGGACAAAGCATCCTTTTTCATGCTCTGGTCTATTTTGCTTCCATAACACGTCTTCTTTCAGACTAGTGAAAAGAAAACATCCGAAATACACATTTAGGTGTTTATTTTTTGTCTAATTGCGTCTGTAGATTTCTCCTAAATTCGCCCAAAGTCAGCATTAGATAATGCCTCATTTGCATATTTAAACATATATTTTCAGAAAACTTGTAATGTAAAAAAATATATTTCATGGTGATATCTATTATTATCTATGCAACAAGGTTATTGATCTGGTGTGATTCATAAGCAAAGAGGGGGGTGTGGAGTTTCCTGCATTCTGGTGACTTTTAAAGAATGAAAATAACAAAATAATAAGTACACTGCAACAGCATTTTATGTTAAATAGGCCTACTTTTAATTTTACTTTTAATTCTCAGGAAAGAAAACTGAATAATTCTGAATAATACACAACCCTCTGGCGTGAACTTGTGTGAATATCTGGTATAAACTAGGCTAATATTTATCAGTTTTCTTTCATTAATATTTGTCGGTGTCGCGAGCAGCTCTCCTCCAAAGACATTTGGTGTACTGTAGCTCTATTGCCGTCAGGGTGGAAACAGTAGGGGTTATACTGTACAGCACCAGAAACAGGTTGAGATAACTAAAGGGAAAAGAAGGTGTGAAGAATTGTCATAATATCGGGAGAAATGTGGGAGAATTGTGACCCCGTGAGGGCAATTAAAAACGGGAGTCTCCCGAAAAGGAACGTGTTCTGTTCTCGTCACATAATCCCTCTTTGTGGTGGAAAAACATCAACAATCATCTACTCAACCCTCCTGTTTGTAGCCAGTGACATCATCTGTACTCTCTACATCATCACATGTGTTTGTGTTTAATCTAACCTTCTCTCCCTGATTGGATTCTTTTTCCCGCCAGCTTTAAGCAGCAGCCTCTACTCCTCGTCTCTTTGGACGGACTGCGGGCGGAGTACCTGCAGACATGGAGCGCTCTCATCCCCGTTCTGGACAAACTCAGTTAGTTTCAACCACATTACATTTAACCATTTTTTTTACCCCTGGAGAATTGATAAACATGATCAATAATCCCTCCAAAATACCACATTAAGACACCAAGACCTTGAGGAACACCATAGAAAAAAGCCATGCTGTGATTTGGGATCAAAAACGTTTTGACATTTCGAGATTTCTGCAAGAATTGCATTTTTCTTGGATTGGATGGCGAGCACTTCTGTTGTGTAAACTGCTCAGAAACCCCCTTATTGTCAATCTAGCTAGGAAAGCCATCCATCCTCTAAATGCTCTAGATCTCTAGTTTGATCCATCCATCCTCTGAATGCTCTAGGTGTCTAGTTTGATCCATCCATCCTCTGAATGCTCTAGGTCTCTAGTTTGATCCATCCATCCTCTGAATGCTCTAGGTCTCTAGTTTGATCCATCCATCCTCTGAATGCTCTAAGTCTCTAGTTTGATCCATCCATCCTCTGAATGCTCTAGGTCTCTAGTTTGATCCATCCATCCTCTGAATGCTCTAGGTCTCTAGTTTGATCCATCCATCCTCTGAATGCTCTAGATCTCTAGTTTGTGGTTGTAAAGTTTCATGAGGCTGTGATTATCCTAGAGGTCACCACAGGTCATTTTATACAGTGAGAACAAGTTTAAAAAAAGAGGGTCTCACTACAATGAAATGTCTCCTATGGCATTACCCATTACAATTATGGATAATTACCCATTATCCATTAGCATTACTCTTACAAATCCCTATGTATTCGAGCCAGTTGTGATCATTTCCAGAGGATATCTTTAGATGCGTTTCCTTTGAAGCAGCCTTCAGGTTTCAGGTCATCTCAGTACAATATGAAAATTCACTGGAAAGATAAAAAGTTGCCAAACAGGTAATCCAATAGAGTAAATACTTGGCCTGCTCTACTTGGTCGTGTTGTAATGCAGCTGCAGGAACAAATTAAGTTAATTTCTTCATGATGCACAGTCACAGTCAAAGTCACAGTCACCTTCACAGTCACACTCTGCAGTGAATGTGAAGGTTCACAGTGATCCAGGACTGAGCTATAAGCATACTTCTTTTAAACTTAAAATAAGAGAGATTACTTTCAGTTTACTTTTTATGTACTTATCAGAGATATACTTAAGTACACTTGACTTATACTGACAAGTATACAGAAAAGTATACTTGGCTTATGCTTACTTTTTGATCAGGGTTGATTCTCTAAATACAGAGCTCTTATTTTTCTTTAATCAATTTGTAGTCAGTGTGCGTGCACATTTCTGTGAGGCCGTGGGAAAGTCGTATCCACCATAATGACTTCATCCAGTCCACATGTAGGGTGCTGACGCACACGCCCTCATTTTGGTCTCTAACCAGTGGATTCGTTTTTCTCCCAGTTCAACATGACGCTCTTGTGGCAGCTGATGTGTTTTATCTTCTGTTCTTAACGTCACAGAGAGGTGTGGAACGTCGGCGCCGTACATGCAGGCAGCGTTTCCCAGCAAGACTTTCCCCAATCACTACACCATAGTTACGGTAAAGACACGTAGATGTTCTTGCATGCACATTTCACACGCATGTGGTAGCTCTTGTGTAAAACCAACCCCGTCTCCTAAATGAAATTCTTATACAACTAAACAGCATTCTCAACTAGGGAAACACACTTTTAAACTCGTGCTTAACGTTGTAAATTCAGACAAAACAAAACAAAAACACAACAAAACTACTTGGTTTAGCAAAAACATCAGGGTCTCTCATCGCCCTGAAGGGGTTTCTTTCACAACAATGACCCGCTAGCTGTACATTATCCCGCTTATTACACGGCTACTTACTGAAGAAATCAATAATTTGACATATAATGTCAACACCGTGTCCGACATCAGAACTGCACCCATAGCAGCGGTCTGCTATACATAGCAACGGTCTGCTATACATAGCAACGGTCTGCTATACATAGCAACGGTCTGCTATACATAGCAACGGCCTGCTATACATAGCAACGGTCTGCTATACATTGCAACGGTATGCTATACATAGCAACGGTCTGCTATACATAGCAACGGTCTGCTATACATAGCAACGGTCTGCTATACATAGCAACGGTCTGCTATACATTGCAACGGTATGCTATACATAGCAACGGTCTGCTATACATAGCAACGGTCTGTTATAGATAGCAACGGTCTGCTATACATTGCAACGGTCTGCTATACATAGCAACGACCTGCTATACATAGCAACGGTCTGCTATACATAGCAACGGCCTGCTATACATAGCAACGGCCTGCTATACATAGCAACGGACTGCTATACATAGCAACGGTCTGCTATACATAGCAACGGTCTGCTATACATAGCAACGGCCTGCTATACATAACAACGGTCTCTGTTATAAAGAAATAATAGACCGCAGAACGCCGTGATTAACCAATCAGAATCAAGTATTCAACAAAGCCGTGTAATAAATGCCGTTGCAGGTCAAACTAAAGCTGTGTGTTAGGCTTTTCCAGGAAATCCCCTCAGGGGGAATTATAGCCATAACAACATTTACTCTTTCTGACTAACTGCTTGTTCTTGTTTCTTTTATTTCTTTCTAATATTCAAATACAGTCATGTTTTGTGACAGGCAGTTCATCATAAAAGCATGCAGACACACTCACACATAACTCACTGATAAGGATCGTTGTGACTCCACTCGTCATGAATCAATGATGACTCAGCTCACACTTACACAGATGGATGTCAGAGAGAAACAGCCAAATAACTGTCACACATCATCTCCTCTCCTCTCTTGTTTCCTCTCCTCTCTCAGGGTTTGTATCCAGAGTCCAACGGTTTGATTGACAACACCATGTACGACCCGGTGTTCGACGCCACCTTCAGTCTGTCCAGTCCAGAGAAGGATAACCCTGACTGGTACCTCGGACAGCCTGTGAGTCATTGTCATCATCGCCAAATCGTTTTAACGCCACTAATTTCTTTAATACATCGTAGCGGGCTCTGTTTTAAAGCTAGAGTGAAGATACTGGTATCACATGAGACTAGAGAACCTAAAGAATCCATTGGTACCAATCATGTCATACTAGCTTGTCGCTAAGGAGGTTAAATAACGCTCCAAACTTACGCTAAATTTTGGCATGGAAAAACTGGCATGTCCATTTTCAGCGGGGTCCCTTGACCTTCTATATTTTTTATGCTAAATGCAGTACCTGTGAGGGTTTATGGACAATATCTGTCATTGTTTTGTGTTGTTAATTGATTTCCAATAATAAATATATACATACATTTGCATAAAGCAGCATATTTGCCCACTCCCATGTTGATAAGAGGATTAAATACTTGACAAATCTCCCTTTAAAGGTACATTTTGAACAGATAAAAAACTATTTTAATCGATTGACAGCCCTAATAAGCGTGTTTTCTTTAGTGTTTAATCACCTGAAAATAAGAATCGTTGTGTTTTCGTTACTGAGCCGTTTATATCTACATATGGAGCGGGTCCTCTTCACAGAGCCGGACGCCATGTTTCTACAGTAGCCCAGAGCGGACAAACCAAGCATTTTCGCATTTTTGCATTCAGTTGGTTGCAATCTGCAACCTCCATGCTAGATGTCGCCACATCCTAAACACTGCACCTTTAATCTGTCAGGTTTTGTAAAAGGCAGATTTTGTAATATGACTTCGGCTTGTGTTGATCTGTCTTGTTCGGCTTTGTAGATCTGGCACACGGCGAAGCACCAGGGGCTGAAGTCTGGGACTTTCTTCTGGCCGGGATCAGACGTCAAAATCAACGGAAGCTTTCCCGACATCTACAAACCTTACAATGGGTAAGACTGACATCTGACAGTATGAAGTATGGGTAAAACATTACATTATGGATATGAGACGGCACTTTTATTCAAAATCTGAGGAAATACAGCACCGAAATTGAAGTTAAGACAACATCTGTACTCCAAACCAAACTAGTTGTTGATATTTTAGACTCACCATCTGTGACTCTATGAGAGTTTTGTGCTTAGCAGGCGCTGACACCATGTTAAAGTCTGTCACATGCTCTCTAGGAAACAACACTAATTTGCTTATGCAACACCTATTCAGCACTACATATTCACAGTTGGAAGTTGCCCAGTAAAACCACAGTTTGTGGTTTTTTATCTGCTGTCACACATTGAGCAGCTGAAGGTCAGCTGACTCGCTCAGAGGCTCATCAGTCACTGCATGTTTTCACTGTCGGCCTTGGAGCTGAGCTAGTTTCACATCTGCTCTCGTAGGGCTGACAGGACATCAGCTTTCTCTATGACAGAGGTTATTGTCCTTTTTACTGAATACAAACTGTTCAAACAGCACAGAGTGACCTTTATCTCAATAAACACTTAATAAAGTCTCTTATTTCTAGAACAGAACGTTTTTTTGGCCGACTCGTTGTTGGTAAATGCCAGAGCAGTTATCACACCCACTGCTCAGTGTGTGTGTGTGTGTGTGTGTGTGTGTGTGTGAGAGAAAATGCACGGGAACAAGAGGAGGACTGGCAAAAATAAAACTGGCAGCTGTACAGCCATTTATGATTTCCTTAGAAAAATAACTCTTCTTTAATGCTTAAATTAATCATTGTGAAAACTGGTTTATTGTGAAACTGTTTCTTAGTAAGTGAGGCAGATGTTGTAATAGTTTATCAGTTATCTGATTGGGGAGTAGATGTGTGGCTCGGTGGGAAGAGCGGGTCGTCCTCCAATCACAAGGCTGGTGGTTCGATCCCTAACTCCTTCTGTCCCAACACAGTCTCACGGCAGTTTGTGAAATAGTCATGAAATTTAATCAAAAGTATCAGTTCTACGACGGAGTATTAGGGCCACATTGAGGGTAAGAAAATCGGAGATTTCGAGAATAAAGTCATAACTTTACGAGAAAAAGTCGTAATATTATAAAATAAAATAAAGTCATAAGTTTACTAGAAAAAAAGTCGTAATTTTATGAGAATAAAGTCATAACTTTAGGACAAAAGAAATCGTAATATTACGAGAATAAAGTCATAAGTTTAAGATGAAAAAAGTTGTAATATTATGAGAATAAAGTCATAAGTCTACGAGAAAAAAAACGTAATATCTTTATTCTCGTAATATTACGACTTTTTTTCTCATAAAGTTATGACTTTATTCTCGTAATATTCTGACTTTTTTTTTTAAATGTATTCTCGAAATCTCCGATTTTTTTTCCCCTCAATGTGGCCCTAATACTCCGTCGTAAAGCTCAGCGTCTCTCCTCAGGTAACATCAGTTTAATCTCTGACCCAAGTGACATATATCAATAAAAGCCTGATGCATTGATACAGCCCTGAGCATGGTTGTTAATCGTTTTACATCAAAGCGATTATAAAGCAGCCATAAAGCTGATACAGAACTTTACTATGCTGATTTTGCAACATTCTCCATGACGGAGAGTGTTTTTATCGCTGCCTGGGGCGGTAGACGTCGCTGGGAATACAGATGTTTCTTAACCTTTATCAGCACAGGCCCAAATTAAGCACATTACTGTTAACACTCCTTCCTGCCACATTATCACAGGATTAAAGGTGCATCACTGTCTTTGATTCTGGTAAACATCCATTCACATCCTGGATGTTCTGAGCAGTTTATTTACTCTTTTACTGGAGTTCATTTGAGCAAAGATGTTCATTTAATGACCGCACAGAGGCGCCTGGAAAGTCTCTCCGTCTTCCTCCAAGAGAGCCCTGGAATAATTTGTTTGGAATAAGAACACTTTAGCTCTTCTATACTGGTATCAAACCCAGAGAAGACAAGTCTGTCATTACCAGAAAAAGGTCACAAATATCTGCACGTTCATGGCTCCCTAAACAAAACCAGACATGTTTTGATGCAGCCCGGTTGCACAAAAAGGTGTATGAATTAAACAATTTATGTACTTATTTTAAGGCCAACCAGGACATTTTTTCCTAAACCTAACTAAGAGGTTTTGTTGCCCCCTGCTGGTACTGCACATTCATACACACATGTGATATTCACGCACCCTTTAGTGCCGGTATGAATCACACCGCGCGTTCCATTAACTAAACCCATCCGCGGCGACAGTAAGTGCTCGAGAAAGTGCGCCAGGAGTGTAGTGACATAGTTTAAAGGGTGAAAAGACACGTTACAATCAGCTGTTCGTTTGTGTCCCGTGTTCACAGCGTTCAGTTTCATTTTCACTGTACAAACGTAGTAGTTTTAAGCCCAACCGTGCAGCTCTTTCCTAAACCTAACTATAGTGGTTTTGTTGCCTAATCCTAGCGTGACCCCAAGGGTCGTGATGCCAAGGGTCGTGACGCCAACGCCAAGAGGCGTGACACCAACGCCAAGGGGCGTGATGCCAACGCCAAGGGGTGTGACGCCAGGCAAGGGGCGAAACATGTTTTGATAAGATGGAGGCTGCACAAATCCCATGAAAAGACCAAGTACATTAATTTCCCAACTCCGTCTGAAATGTGAGAACAGGCTCAGTCAACGTTCTGAGCTTGCAGGTTCTCCTTAAACAGCTGGCGATACTTAAAATGTTGAACCAACAAGTGGTGCGTATAAGACCACGCCATGCAAGATAAATCATTAAATTTGTAAATCTGTCAGTAAGGAATCTCTAAGCTGTTAACAGACAAGAATAAATGTTGCATCCAGAAGTCAAACCCAGTCACCATCTCTGCTCATTCAGACTGATCTGTGTGAACTTAAACAAACCAAATCCAAAAAGTGCAGCAAAGCCACCTTTTCCGCTCTGGTTCAAACAAAACAAAGTAATCTCCTGATGTCACGGTTTCTGCTCCAATGCCTTTTAAAGCCATAATGTTCACTGCAGCTACATCTCTCTCTCTCTCTCTCTGGTGTTTTTAGTAAAGTGCCATTTGAAGAACGAGTATTCACGATGCTGAAGTGGCTACAGCTGCCAGATGACGAAAGGTTTGTATTCAACAAAGTGCTCAGCAATTTGGAAACAGGATACTTCCATTCAGCAAATGCCAGACATGCTTTTTATGCTGACATTTGTGCTAAAATTAAACTTTGAGTAAAAATGACCTTTTCCTCCAGACCAGATTTCTACACTTTGTATCTGGAGGAACCTGATAAATCTGGACACAGCTACGGTCCTGTGAGTGGAGGGGTAAGTTCACCTGACAATCAGATAATGACATACACACTTAATATTAGACGGTGCTGAAATAAATCCCATCATCATGTCAGACTCATTAGTGATAATTTGTGGTAATGGACAACACATGAGTCTTGTTAAAGCACAATTACAAAAGTCTGAAGTCCTTTAATGGGCCACAGATAAAAGATATCAATAATGAGATCGCTAATAAAACAATTAACATCACATCAGCAGACTCTTTATGAGCCTTAATGAATAACCTGGAAAGTCATACAGTGATCTTTATTGTGCAGACTGATGCGTTTATCAAATCACTTTGCAGGCTATTGTCTCTATAATGACTTTTCATCACTGGCCCTTGCATTTACTGTTGGTATTAATAAGCTTTCTCGTAGTCTTGATTCGGTCCGCACTGTGATCGGATCACAATATGCAAGTTACTTAGATGGAGCTGGTGGATTTGTCACTTTTCCTCGACCTGGCGTGTCCCAGGCCGCTGGTTCCCAACCTGCGGGGTCCCAAGACAACTTCTTTTTAATATACTTGTAATCATTTCCAAAATTCACAACATGTTTTTAACTAACGGAATATCCTGCTTCAATCCATATTTGTTGGTGTTTAGCCTTTAAAAAAACAACGGTTTCACTGCGGTCAAAAAACGGTTCGCTCTCCGACTAACCCTACTAACAACATAGTAACTCGAATAAATAAATAACAACCGCCCTTAGTGGACTTTCTTACGTAACAAGCGTAGCAATGTTACGTAACACGCATAAGGTCAATGTTTACTTTCGGTTTCACACAAGACACAAACTGGGTGAAAGTCCTGAGTTTGTTTGACTCATCCACCACCACTTTCTCGCTTGTTATGCACGTTATTATACCACGTAACTTTCAATAACGGTCGCCCCATATACTACGTCACTTGCTCTGACCAAATACAAAAACGTTGACATTCAACATATCCCTGGTTTGCAGAAATGTAAAATGCCAATTTTTTTTCTGGCGACTGGGTGGGAGGGCATGTTAGTTGTTCTACGGTCTGTTATTTCTTTATAGCAGACCGTTGCTATGTATAACAGACCGTTGTTAAGGGCGCAGCTCTGATGTCGGACTCTGGCGGACCGATTTTGTGTCAAATTATTGATTTTTTAAGTAAGTAGCTGTGTAATAAGCGGGATAATGTACAGCTAGCGGGTCATTTTGTGAAATAAACCCTTTCGGGGCGATGCGAGACAGACCCCGGGGTTTATTTCACAACAATGACCTTATCCATTATATACTGTATATATTATCTTTAAAGTACATGGAGTTTGGTGACCTCAGGTTATTCCGAGCATAACTTTGACCAGTTTTAGTTCAAAAAGAGGTCCAATCACCTGGATTAAATGATAAAGATTTATCTGAATGTTGTTTTAATGTCGGTCGGTTGGAACCCCAGTGAGCCAATCAAGCTTAAGGACTAAAGATCATCTCTTTCCACCAGCTAATGGTGTGCGTATATGGAGAGGAAGGTGACCCCCTCTTAGTATAATCAAAAGCGTGGGCTGATGGCTGATTCAGGGAGCAGGAAGAAAGAACATCAAATAACATTTACAGTTGTAACTAAACATGACAACATTGTTGACTGTGAGTGTCTCTGTCCGTCTTTTACAGTTGGTCACTTACAGCATCAGTTAATGGTTAACATACCTAAACGGACCATTCACAGCAACAATGAGATCATGTGTTGTCCACGACTACTCGCTGCAGACGGTCTACTTATTGGAACCATTTTTGGAGTCGTGCGCATCCAAACTTTAGGACTGACAAAGTAAAATACGGTTAAAAATGTCTGTGAGTTAAAAATGCAGCGAAAACAAACAAACAAAAAACTGTCAGAAGATCATCTGACAAGCCGAGCGTTGGTGTTTTATACTAAATCCTAAACCAGGGGGGTGTTGTCTCTATTAGATATATTCTACGTAAGTATGTTGTTTGATACTCTGTTTGAAACATGCATCCTTTAAAGTGGTGAGGAAACGCTAGCAGGGCTAAAAAACCCTAGTTAATGAGGAACAGTTTTTCATCAGCATGGGGATTTGTGCTCACACACATTTCATGCACACACCTTTCAGATGCAGTCACATACAGGCTCAAAGGGTGGTTCAAAAAATAGTTTGTCTGATGAGAACGCAATCAAAACATCTGGCGAACGTCTGGTCTTTGTGCACATCCCGGATACTTCGCTCCGTCTGCCGGGCTTCCAACTCCTCCGAGCGGAGGACCCTCATAGACCCACATCTATGAGGCTGAAAACCAACGATAACGGCCGTTTAATGGGCTGATAACATTCAAACCTGTGGGTGGGTACTTAGTGAGTATTTGTGTCAGCAGGAAAACAGTTTATTTTTACTTAACGGCACCCTGCTCAAATTTCTAAAGAGTCATTGGCATTGGTGCCAGGCCGCTATAATGACTATGCCTGAAGTCAGGCATGTGTATTGATGACAGATGAGCTTCAGATTGTCTGCATCTGTGTCATCCATCTGGTGCTCCAATTTCTGGCTCAATGTCCTCCATCATCTGTACTTCTCACGACATCAACAGTATACTGACAGTGTGATACTATGATAAAATATGTAATTTATGTAATAGCTGTTTTTATAAATGGCAGGGGATTCTCTCTTTTTAAGTGCCCCTCTCAGGTTACCTTAGTTTCCAAGGAAAATATCTGCCTGAAGCCAACCAACCATAGCAGGCTACTCTCCACCTTTCTGCTTGGCATCCGTTTTGGCACACGCCAAACCCAAAATCCAAATGCCTGAAAGACTTCTGTCAGAGTCCCAAGTGAAACTGCGGGGCTCTGCAGGATCTTGTCCACCGAATTTACCTGGAATTACAAATCATACCAAGCGACATCCTGAATAACCTGCATCTCTTTGCTGATGCCTCCAGCTGTTGAAACATCCTGTAGCATGCTCCTTAAGATGCAGACAAAGTTTTAGTTTGTTGTTGTTCCATTTGAGAGTATAAACGCCGAGCCTCGCTGGGGTCAAAGCCTTTTGATTAGGGATGCTAATTCAGATTTTTTTTCTAACCGATAACCGACCCTCGTTAACCAATTATTAACCGTTAACTGACAAGATTAGTTCGTGGCATGCAGCGGTGCTATTTTTAGTATCTAACGAGCCGCCCAGCTGCAACGAAAAGCCGACGCACAAACAAGTTAAATCATCATTTATCACCAGCAGTGGAGCAGATAGTGGATAAGTCATGCAAATAGTGATACAAGCACCGAAAATTTGGCATGATGATTCCCGAGGTGACACCTGGCAAATATAAACGACTAGCCAATTGCCAAACCATAATTGTTTCTCTCATAGACATTCATCTACTTGGTCGATTTGAGTGATCTTGGTGTCAAATTACATGTTTTCTAGCATGCCGAATCTAATTTTGATAATTTAAAAAAAAAAATTTAACTGAAAATGTACTCGCGGAGAATGTTTTTTCTTATAGAAATGCATGTACTTGGTCAATTTGAATGATCTTGGTGTTAAATTATATGTTTTCTGGTATGCTGAATCTAATAATTATGGTTTCAACAACCATATATTACTCTTAATGGCATAAAATAAGAATATGAATACAAATGTAATAAGAACAGCTGCAGTGTATGTGCAAAACAGACAACGAGAGTCCCCAGTTCACCCGTCCGGGAGAGTTACTGTAGCAGCCACGATGCTGCGTATAGTGTCCCAGTACTTCTCCACCGCATCCTTTAGATCAGCTGTGTGCCCGGCGTAACGATAGCGAGTATCTGATAAACCGTGTGTGTGTTTATGCTATGTGTACAGCTGTAGCGTTGCTGGTGGCTTCGTGCTCGCTGTTGTCACACACATACGGTCTGTCATCGCGGCGTAACGTTAGCGAGTGTCCGACAAATCGTGTGTGCGTGGCGGCGGTGAGTGTGGGGGTTCTCGGTGGCGTTGTAGCTGTGAACGTAGAAGTGCTGTGTATACAGTTTATTTGTCAGTGAATAAATGCTACAACTGCTCCTCTGAGTTTTGCTCAGCTTTTTAGCTATTTTTTCATATTTCTTTTGACCGATTGGTTAAAATTCTTAATGTCGGTTAACGGTTAATTATTAACATCCCTACTTTTGATAGCTCACAGCTGTAGTAATGTCAATTCTGCTGAACTCCCAGCTAACAGTCATTTGCTTGCTGGATGTTTGACATGTTCCATAACAATAATCCAGCAGTTTACTGAGGAGCCAAACGGGCTGGCGCCTACGGCGGATATAAGTTGGAAGTTTCGCAGTGATCTCCACACTTTCCCTCTTTTTTTTCTTTTATAATGTCCACTGCGAGGTCTGTTTCAGTTTTGCATGCTGTTTCGAGCTCAAGGTTTGAACTGAGAAGCAGCTTCCCTCTGTGTTTACAGTAGGCTCAGTGCGTGCAGTCTCATTTATTTCCACTCTTCCGTGAGTGGCGGGCCACTATTGACAGAGCAAAACGTTTCAAGAAACTTTGCTTATGATTATTGCAGTGCATAATTTAGATTCAAATAATTATTTTATATCTCTTTTTGTGTGTCTTGACATCATATTATCTGAATGTAAAGGGCACAACAATTTAAAAAATTGGTCCAGTATTGAAGGAGAACGCTGTAAACGGCAGAAACCATGAAACGAGCTGTGAGGTAACGTTAACGTCCACTAAAAGTTCTTGTTTTTGCCGCTGACAGGCTCAGAATGTTATTATCAGTGTCTGACAACACTATGGAAAGAACCCTACAGAGAAATACATTTTTTTCTTACCTTTTGCTTGATCCAGTCTGTTTGTTATTGTGTCCAAGTCCTGCTCTAAATCTGAATATCCAACACAGTCTCGAGGCAGTTTGTGAAATAGTTGCGAAATTTATTCTATTTGATTCGTGTACAAAGACATAATTTTGCCTTTTTTTTCGTGACGCTCAGCACAACTATCAACAACGTATTTTTCGGGCTTTATCCTACGAATGTCCAGCAACACGTGACGTCACGCACGTGTCATTTCCACTCCAGTCTTTTCAAAATAAAACTACTTAGTTAAGTTTAGGAAAAGATCGACTTGGTTAGGATTAGGCAGCAAAAATACTTCGTTAGGTTTAGGAAAAGATTGCGGTTTGGGTTTAAGTAACACAGGAAGTGCCGTAACTTAAGTACGGAAGTTACGTGACAAAAACTACTTAGTTAGGTTTAGGAAAAGATCGACTTGGTTAGGATTAGGCAGCAAAAGTACTTCGTTAGGTTTAGGAAAAGATCGCGGTTCGGGTTAAAATAACTCTGGAAGTGACGAAACTTAAGTACGGAAGTTACGCGACATATGAATCAACTTTGACCCACACATCCATCCTGACCTCCTCCCTACATGGCGTTCACTGCTCTCTATACTTCCTGGGAAAATAAGGTCCAGGTTTAGTGGAGCTTTCTGTGGAGAACAGATGAGATATTGAACCAGCTGCTGAATGTTTTATTCATCTGTTTCCCGCAGCTGATTGAAGCTATCCAGGGAGTGGATAAGATCATCGGTCAACTCATGAACGGACTCAAGCAGATCGGCCTCCACCGCTGTCTGAACGTCATCATCGTGGCAGATCATGGTAATTCTCAAAAAAAAAACAATTTCTCTATGTCTGCTGCATTATTTAAAACCTATGAATCACAATATCTATGAATCACAATGAAGTCATGGATCACATCAATTCACAGATATTTTGCGTGGGTTAGAGGACGTATCGGTATCAGGGCAGATCCACGTTCTTTTTAGATATTGTCATATAATTATGTATTTCGTCTATAAGCTACATAGTCGCGGTCAGCCGCTGAGTCAGATTTAAATAACATTTAATTAAGATGGATATGATGTTCTTTATGTTGACCCTGATGGAGACCACAACCTGAAACACGTTGGTCTCACATCAAAGTCTTTATACTTCTATACAAGTTTTGACCTCTTCAGACTTAAAAGATTAACGCATTGTGTATACTTAAAGTAAATACTGCACTGTGCAACTGGGACACCAACCTGATCTCACGGGTCATTTTAAGAACAACCGCGTGATAATGCATTTAAGCTTTTTGCATGTCTTTTCACGCCACATTGTTACCGTTGTTTTAGTTGGGTTTAGGAAAAACATGATGGTTGCTGTTGCAGGTATGGAGGAAACGAGCTGCGACAGGAAGGAGGTGCTGCAGGATCTGGTGGGCGACATTAGGAACTACTGGGTCTCCGAGGGAACGTTCGGACGTATCAGAGCCAAAAAAGACACAGTGTGTGAGTAAATATGCTGTATAGGCTATTTACTGCGTTATGAGTCGAGTAAGGATCCAGGTGATAGCTCTGACCCAAGTACCACTGATATTATAGAAAGGCTTGTTAAGGAGTTTCATAACCTCAAAATCAACCCATCGAGAATCAAACAAGCAAAAACAGGAAAAATCCACCTGATCGTCAAGGCAACACCTGGCTGTTTACATTTTTCATTCATTCAGTAGAACAAAGTGCATGTCTGTTTGGCATCCAGCGGAACAAATGGTGTCACAACCAAACCTGCATGTTCTCGGAAAAATGTTCTTGATGTTCAGCCAACGTATCCGTATCTATCAAAGCATCCAGGCGCCGCTGAGCTGCGTCCCCCCAGTCAAATGAAAGCAGGAAGATCTGAGATAACGTACAATACTTACTGTACAATCAGGGAATCCTTTGTGTGACACAAAATAAGATGACGTATTGATACGGGAGGGAGAACTCTTGTCATCACAAGGGTAGTTCCCATGGTGCTGATGGTGTTTTGCAGCCATCTCTATTTCCAGCCTCTCAACCCCGACCTCTTAATGTCAACAACTACAAACACATCCTCAACCTGTGACAAACAACCGCACAGTATGAACTCATCTGATCACTGATTACGGTTAAAGTCTGCATAAGAAATGAGTTTAAATATTAAAGGGATAGTTTGGGTGTTTTGAAGTAGGGTTGTATGAGGTACTTCTCCATAGTCACTGTGTATTACCTACAGTAGATGGAGAAACAGACCAGCACGGGAGCAAAGCGATGTACTGCTGTGGACGGAGGCAGCAGCAAAACGCAATTTAGACATAAAAAAAATCTATATCAGTTTAAGTGTACGCCACCAGACTCCATTGAAAAAAACAGTAATTATACTCTGCAGAGCACAGGGGTTGCTGGTCTACCGCTGCCTCCATCCGCTAGTTAGTTTGTGTTATTGTGTGACTTTGGTGAATCCAAACTAACCCTTTAAAACACCAAAGTCACACAATAACACAAACTAACTAACCGATCAAGGCAGCGGTAGACCAGCAACTCCTGTGATCTGCAAGGTAAACTAACTGTTTATTTCAATGGAGTCTGGTGGCTTTGGCGAGAGCACAGCTAACGACTTCAGCAAACATCAACATTTCAAGATTATGTGTGCAGATAGCAGCAGAATGCTAATGAATAAAATACATAACTAGTGTATAAATATGTCTTGTTGGATAATATTCACAATAGCGTTAGCATTTCATGTTATCACAACCACCAAGAAGCTTTAGTTTTGTCTGTCTGGCCGTTGAATATCTTATAAAAAACATAATAAAATTAAGTTGGAGTCAAGATCATTTTTTCATCCTTAATAACAACAACTAAAGAGATCAGTTCAAGTTAAACAATAAGTCATTATTCATTGGGCTTTATTTTTGCTGTAATGAAATGTTTTCTATTTCTTTACCCTTTTCGATAGTGGACTCAGCCGGACTTGTCGCTAACATGACTGTAAGTGTTCCAGATGTTCAACTATTAACTGTATAGAGTGAAATGTGAGAGCCATCTGACAAATGAGCTAATTTCTAATGAAATGATGACCTGCGTGCAAGTAAAACATACATTTATTTTATGTTTTTTTTCTTGAAATGCTGAAAAATTAAACTTTTTATTGGCCTAATATAAGAAAAGAACTACTATGAAAATGTTTGTCTATTTAAAATAAAAATCAGTGTCTGTATTTTCTGGTGATTTCAGTGTAAGAAGCCGGACCAAAAGATCAAGACTTATCTGAAGGCCAACCTGCCGAAGCGCCTCCACTTCGCCAACAGCCGCCGCATTGAAGATGTTAACGTCCTGGTCGACCCAAAGTGGCTGTTTGAGAGGTATCCCTGTCGTTGTAGCCTGGAGTTTTAGACCTTTTTTTACACCGCCAACGCACAAAAAATGATTAAAATCAGAGGGAGGTTTGGTGGAAAGGTAACAGTAAAGTGTCTCACTGTCATTGACAGTAACAAAAGGCATTGTTTTGACATCACAACAGAAAGACTGAGAGGAACACAAGCTGGTTTACAGTATGTGGTAAACTTCCTTGGAAGGTATAAAAACCACAAGGACATTTCAGCTTGAACAGAATACAGTTGTGTGGTTTTCCAGGAGGTTAACGATGCAGCAGTCTCTGCAGGGTTTTACAGCACAGCAATCATTGAAACCAGTGACTAAAAATGTAATAATCTCACTGGTCCTTTGTCTGAACTCCCCTACCAAAGACTTTTATTGCCTCACCCTCTTAACCCCCTCCAGCTTTGCACACTCAGCATTTCAGCATTCATCAGATCTGAGTAATTTCCTGTTCTGTGTGTCCTCGCAGGTATCCAGGATCTCTCACATTCTGCTCTGGCGGGGCTCACGGCTATGACAACGATGCTGAGAGCATGCACGTGAGCACCGATGATACCGATTAGCAATCAGTCAGCAGTAATGTATCTAAGGGCGCTTTCACAAGACACAGTCCGTTTGGCTAGTAGTCTGGTTCGGTTTCACAGTGGACGAATTAAAGCAGACCAAATAAAAAAATAAGTTGATAAGCGATCTATCTCAGGAATGCCTGGAGGGAATTTAATCAAATTTGGCACAAACATCCAATTGGACTGAAGGATGAACGGATTAGATTTTGGTGTTTAAAGGTCACTGTGACCTCACGTCTGTCCCGTTCTCGTAATATCTCAGGAACGCCTGGAGGGAATTTCTTCAAATCTGGCACAAACGTCCACTTGAAATCAAGAATGAACTGATTAGATTTTGGTGGTCAACAGGTCACTGTGACCTCAAGAATTCATACTCAAATCAATTACTCTAATTAGGATAAAATGATGAAGTGATGACTTCAAACTGCAACTTGACTGGTAGGCGGAGGCGGAGGCAGAGGCGGAAAACCACGAGTCTGTAATTCTAGTTCCACATTGACTCGACACTGATCCACCGTGAGCACGAGTCACTTCTCCTCCAGTTTAGTCTTGAATTACTTTATAAACGTCGCTATTTTTGTGGACTTTATTTAGCATATTCTGTATGTTCTTTTTGGGCCCAAGCAAACATCAGACTTCTGCAGAAGTCCAGGTCCGTTGACAAACTCAACAAATGTTCACACAGGCAGCCTGCGTTTTGGTTTTGCTTGGAAACGGTCCGAGACCACCTCTCGCAAGTTGTCTAGGACCGGTTGGTCTGCACCAGAGTACCATTACTGCGTTCACAGCCACCCAAACAAACCACGCCAGAGTTCGATTAAAACAGACTATATGTTGGCTTGTGAAAGCGCCCTAAAATACCCTTTAAAACGTTTAGAAAACCTATCTCTATCATTGCAATTAACTACAAAATTCTCCTGTATGTAGTTTTATTGCAGTTATTCCTTTAATGCTATCTTGACCCTTTTTCCCAACCATTTCAAATATCTTCCTCCCTCTTTTCTTGCAGGCCATGTTTGTCAGTTATGGACCCAAGTTCCAGTACAAAACAGAAATCGAACCCTTTTCCAACATCGAGCTGTACAATCTTATGTGTGGTGAGTTTATGGCTGTTTTCTTGAGAAATTACCACAAACATTAAGCATCCCAATTAACTGCAGAGTGTTATTTGTTGTGGTTTAGCCTGGAGCCCAATCACAGCTGCTATGGGTCTAGACTTGAAGCTTGCTCGTGATAAATCCTGAATCACAGAGAACATTTGGTCAATCTTTTTATTATTAAAAGTATGTTATCCTCTTGTTGTGAGACACTTGTGAGCAGGTGGTGCTTCGTGGTGGGCTGCCGAAAAACAATTACCGAGCTAAATTGGCAGAACATGGACATTGGACATGGACAATGCACCAATTTTACTTGCATTCCTGTACAATTCGACCATAGCTCGCTAAAGTAACGCCAACTAAATGTTAACATTGATGGATTACTTATGTCATGCAAGATTTCAGTCTCTGAAAACTGATTTTCAAAGCTTTGAGTGTTAAAAACGTTTGGCTGTGATGTGAGCTTCACACACTGGTGTGATCGTTCCATGCAGACGTGATGCAGATCTCTCCCACTGACAACAACGGGACCCACGGCAGTATGAACCACGTCCTGAGGCGGCCCCGCTACACACCGGCGCCCCCCGCGGAGCAAAGCGCTCCGGTTCAGTGTCCGCTGATCAGCCTCGACCCTGCAGACGACCTGGGATGCTCCTGTCCTGCCCTGGTGGGTATTGTTATGCTTATATAATGCAGAGTAGAGTGAACATCTCACTGTAAAGCAAGGAATATCTGTATATGTGTCCTGCACGTATCTCGAGAACCGTTCATCCACTTCTACTTCACACTTAGTGGGAGTGTTGCTGGGGACCGAAGGGAGCGCAGTGGTGAAGTTGGTGAAATTTGGATAAGTGGCACGTTCGATAATAAACTCTGAATAAACAAGCAATAGCACTCTGTGCAGCTTCAGGGCTCTGCGGACTGAAGCCTCTCAGACAATGAGATTACATTTAATAACAGGAGTCTGGTTGGCGCCACAGACTCTAACCTCATCATTAACTCAGACGTTACGTCAGGTCAGCCCTCTCACATCTTAACATATAATAAGAATAACAGACATGCAGCCAGTTTCACAATGATGCAACTTGCCTGCAAGAGCAGTGTTTTCAATGGTAAAAATCTGTGATGCCAGCTGTCCAGTGGTCCCAACTGACCAAACAGGTTTCTGTTAAATATTTCTTAGCATCATTCACCACATTTTTATACCTTTTCTTGAAGCTCCTGTCAACTGTGGGTTTAAATGGGTTTAAATCACTCTAGTGATTTACTACTGCACTTCCATAAAGTTGGGAAAATAAAAAGGTCAAGTGTGGAGTGAAGCCAAGATATCTCCGCATGACATCACCGAGGTTATATTCAGTGCTTTCAGAGCCACAGAAGATATGGTTTCACCAGACGTTGTTGCTACTGTAATTTTTTTTCATGGTGTCAGAAGTACTGAGAACTTTCACTTAAGTAATATTAGCAATACTGCCGTGTAAAAATACTCCGTTCCAAGTAAAAGTCCTGCATTCAATATCGTACTGCTCTGCTCTTTTGTAGCTGTATTTTCATGCAGGTGAAGTGACATTTTTTCCAACCCTATTGCCAAACAAGAACACCAACGATTCTGCAAAACCCCAGATTAGGGAAAGACTTTGGTAATGGAAAATTAATTATGGCTCGATACGAATTGGCTTTCAAAAAAAACTTGGCAGATGATTGGATGAACCATCTGTCAATCAAACTACTGCCGAAGCCAGTCGGGAGAAGAGTGAAAAAAACATCTTTTCCATCGAGGAAAGCCTTCAGTGACGTTCTTTGCTCTTCTTTCAATGAAGAAATCCTCTCCAGTTCTGATAGAACTGATGCTACTGCAGCATCTACGCTAACCTCTTCAGGAGCCGCCATTGTTGTTTTGGACGACGTCTCGTCGCGTCACAAACACCTGAGCCACACCCGTAGCTGATTGGTCCGACCACGGGTAGTCTGGATATAACACATTACTTGAAGCCTGACAAGATGGATTTTCTTGCATGATGATGCTGATGATAATACTAAAGGCAGGATGAAGAAGAGCTCTGATAGATGCAAAGAAGCAAGAAAAACTTGGGAATAGAGCAAGTTGTTGCAACAGAAGTTGTTCCACAGAACAACATTTATTTTCAAGCCTGAACTTTTGCCTCCAAAGAGAACAGCTCAGTTCCTGACATAGACTGTATATAAGAAGTGGACGTAGTCACCGTGATGTCACCTTTTGGTTTGTGGACTGCCGTTTTGAAGCCTTGAGTTCTGCATTTTGGCCGTCGCCATTGATTTTTCGCCAAATGATCCACCACCTTGAGGATTTTATGACATCTAGGTAGCCATCAAGGGATCATTCTTAACTTTTCAAATCAATGCAGTCAGTTTTCTAACGATGCATCAGTGTTTTTATATGTTGCATTTTACCACATTTGATGAGGTAAATATGTACTGTGCTAGGTAAAAAACAACAACATTAAATTCCATTAATTTCCATTAACAGCATATGTTTTGTTTTCTCTTTCTCTCTCTTTAGAGTGGAAATGCTATCAACAGCCGTCTGAATCTGACAGCAGAGGAAGGTGTGCTTTTAAAGAAAGTTATTTCGTACCTTAAATGCCTCTAAGATCTGAAATTTGTGTTTTTATTTTCTAGATTTTTTTTTATTCTAACTGAACGTACTTTGAGTCTCATTTGTGTGTTCTTTCATACATTTGTCCACATTATTGAATTGAATTTGCATTCATCTGATAAAATACCACTTATTGGACAACGTAAAAGTAAGTGCACTTTTTGGGTCTTTCAGAGTCCGCTGCAGAGAAGAAGCACATGCTGTTTGGTCGTCCCCGGATGCTGCAGCATCACCAGAGTTACTGCGTCCTCTATCAGGAGGGATTCATCAACGCCTACGGCCACGAAGCCCTGATGCCTCTGTGGAGCTCCTTCACCATCGACAAGCCAGTAAGTGTCTCAAATGTGAAGAAAATATATGAAAAATGTTTTATTTTAATACCTGAAACATTGAAACAAACAATAACAAACAACTGAAA
The DNA here is from genome assembly GCA_916701645.2 of Sebastolobus alascanus. NCBI lineage: Eukaryota > Metazoa > Chordata > Actinopteri > Perciformes > Sebastidae > Sebastolobus > Sebastolobus alascanus. The sequence goes on along the minus strand of CAKAOJ020000075.1, from coordinate 152,047 downwards.
CAATTTGCGGTAAATCAACTTCCCAGTACAAACATTTAAATATCCCTCATTTAAGTCATTATGTCCTAAAAGTAGTAAAATGAACTAACAGCTGAATCCAGAGTTATTTTCCTCGCCATAATGAACGGTCATCAGACCCACAGGACTGCACCGCCCTGCACGCTCATATTACATATCTGTGTCTGCCAGCTTCCTGCTAGCTGTATGCGGCTGTAATAATGGATATATTGGCTGTAATTCATCACTTTTATTATCTTCTAATACACCCATGGGCTGTATTCTGTCAGCCTGTACCGTGGTGGATGGATTAACGTCTCTGTTCCCAAACAACCGGCTATCGGACAGTAGCTAGTAGCGCTAGTAGGATGACATCAACATAATTTAATGTAGTTGTAGGATATTTACTAACACGCAGGGCAAATGAACAGGACACAACCTCTTCTACATCCATGGTCTGTGGTCTATTGGACCCTCTTATACATCCATGGTCTGTGGTCTACTGGACCCTCTTCTACATCCATGGTCTGTGGTCTATTGGACCCTCTTCTACATCCATGGTCTGTGGTCTATTGGACCCTCTTCTACATCCATGGTCTGTGGTCTATTGGACCCTCTTATACATCCATGGTCTGTGGTCTATTGGACCCTCTTCTACATCCATGGTCTGTGGTCTATTGGACCCTCTTCTACATCCATGGTCTTTGGTCTATTGGACCCTCTTATACATCCATGGTGTGTGGTCTATTGGACCCTCTTCTACATCCATGGTCTGTGGTCTATTGGACCCTCTTCTACATCCATGGTCTGTGGTCTATTGGACCCTCTTCTACATCCATGGTCTGTGGTCTATTGGACCCTCTTATACATCCATGGTCTGTGGTCTATTGGACCCTCTTCTACATCCATGGTCTTTGGTCTATTGGACCCTCTTCTACATCCATGGTCTGTGGTCTATTGGACCCTCTTCTACATCCATGGTCTGTGGTCTATTGGACCCTCTTCTACATCCATGGTCTGTGGTCTATTAGACCCTCTTCTACATCCATGGTCTGTGGTCTATTGGACCTCTTCTACATCCATGGTCTGTGGTCTATTAGACCCTCTTCTACATCCATGGTCTGTGGTCTATTGGACCTCTTCTACATCCATGGTCTGTGGTCTATTGGACCCTCTTCTACATCCATGGTCTGTGGTCTATTGGACCCTCTTCTATATCCATGGTCTGTGGTCTATTGGACCCTCTTCTACATCCATGGTCTGTGGTCTATTGGACCCTCTTCTACATCCATGGTCTGTGGTCTATTGGACCTCTTCTACATCCATGGTCTGTGGTCTATTGGACCCTCTTCTACATCCATGGTCTTTGGTCTATTGGACCCTCTTCTACATCCATGGTCTGTGGTCTATTGGACTCCATTTTGGATCCTTGATATGAAAAAGTTTGAGATTTCTCTCAAAATCTGTGTGCTGGATTTTTCTAACTTCCATATATGTCCATCGCTCACTTTATGCTCCTCTGGGAAGCAGCCGGGCAAAAAGTTTAATAAATAAATAAATAAGTAAATAGTTATAATAGTATGCATATTTATAATATTTTTATTGTTCAACATGGGACATTTCGGCAGAGAAAAATGATTACAATAAAATAGAAATAGTTTTGTTCTACTTTTGTACGGCTCTTTGTAGGCGGATGTTTTACTGGTGTCCGGTAGTCGCTTTCAGTCCAAAATGGCGGAGGCGTAGCTCTGCTGCTGGGCGCTTATGTTGCAATACAAACATAGCAGTTTTAAGCCCAACAAAGTTGTTTTTTCCTAAACCTAACTCAGTGGTTTTGTTGCCTAATCCTAAAGTAACACCAAGGGTAACTATAGTGGTTCGTTACGCCAAGCGGCGCTGTGTGACGAGTTGGGATGAGCAACTCGTGAGTTGGGAACGTGTTGCACATTTTGCAGGATCACTCAGACTTGTGTTTGCACGTGTATCTAAATTTAGTTGAAGTTGCACGATGCATTCAAGACTTCTTGCAGTTCATGTAAAAAAAAAAAAAGACAAGAATAACCTACAAGAATTTGACCAATTAGAGAAAAAAAAAGTATGAAATTTAAAAAGAATAAACAAATATAAAGAACTTTTTAGGATGTCTTTACACAAATTCTGTGAGATTGTGGAAACATGTATGGAGAACATAAGAAAAAAGTGCTCTTCTTATTAAAGGAATCCAGACAATACTTTGCATCAGCCATTTCACTATTTATGATTAAAAAAACAAAAAAGTGTTTTATAAATGGCCACTTGGCGGCGCTATAAGCATGCACAGAAATAAACAGTTCCACCAAGTAATAGGAGCACGTAGTTCTTGAGATGTCTGGCTAACAAACAAACATACTGGACTAGTGGACTGGAAAAGTTTGAGTATGAGTCAGGTTTCTGCGGAATATATTTATTTAGTGTCTTAACAGCATCAATGTTCATGCACCAACGATGTGCTGGTTTCTGTTTGAATCATGAAAATCTGGAGAATTACAGTGGAGTATGTGGGGAGAGTAGAGTGATAATTAATTTTCACACTGAAATTGTGAAATAGCTCTTTTCCCACGCTGCTGATTGTGGGCGGTTAGCAGCTGTGTGGATACAACATACTGTATAGGGACAGGCAAAGACACAACCATAGTAGCCTATATATCCTCAGGTTTTCTGTGTAGTAATTTGATTAAACACAAATTAATTTCGGAAATAGATTAGATGAGATAACTTCATTAATCCCCATGAGGGGAAACCAGCTTCATCGCCTATATGACAAATTAGATACAGAAGTCAGACACACAAACTAACAGATTCCAAGAGGACATTATTTTAGTTTTATAAATAAAAAACAATAAATGAATGTGATTAATCAATGAATGAATAAAAGCCTACCATAAGTGATGCACCTAAAAACTGGACTAATAAAACAAGCAATAGATATGAACCCTAAAACCTTTAAAATTAAGAATCTGCACCATATAAATACCGTATCAGTGTCACTTTAAAAGTAAATGTGTGGATATTGTACCTTTGGGGGGCGCCTGTGGGGGAGATGCACGCTTTGCCGGGTTGGTTATCCAGCCTCGCACATCACAAACGTATTTCGGCATAAACGATCAGTTCTTAAAAGACAAAAACAATTTTTTTTACTCACTTCAAGCCAGCCCAGTCACCAGGAAAAAATGTTGGCATTGTACGTTTCTGCAAACCACGGATACGTTGAATGAATGTGACGTTTTTGCCTCTGGGCAGAGCAAGAGACGTGTAGTATATCCAGCGATTGTTATTGAAAGTTACTTGGTTTAATAACGAGTATAACAATCGAGAAAGTCCACGAAGGTGTGAGTGTGAATTGATTAATTAATCGCAAATTAATCACACATTTTTTATCTTTTCTAAATGTACCTTAAAGGGAGATTTATCAAGTATTTAATACTCTTATCAACATGGGAGTGGACAAATATGCTGCTTTATGCAAACGTATGTATATATTTATTATTGGAAATCAATTAACAACACAGAACAATGACAGATATTGTCCAGAAACCCTCACAGGTTCTGCATTTAGCATAAAGAATATGCTCAAATCATAATTGATTATCACCGTGATTATCATAAAGTGGGCATTTCTGTAAAGGGGAGACTCGTGGGTACCCATAGAACCCATTTTCATTCACATATCTGGAGGTCAGAGGTCAAGGGACCCCTTTGAAAATGGACATGACAGTTTTTCCCTCGCCACAATTTAGCGCAAGTTTGGAGCGTTATTTAACCTCCTTCATGACAAGCTAGTGTGACATGGTTGGTACCGATGGATTCATCAGGTTTTTTGTAGTTTCATATGATACCAGTATCTTCACTCTAACTTTAAAACTACTACTACAACCTAAAAATTGCAAGTTGCGTTAATGTGTTAAAGAAATTTGTGGCATTAAAACCAATTTGCATGAACGCTTTATTATCACGTTGTTACGTCATTATTTGAACACAAACGTGATCTTTTTTCTAACCTTAACCAAGTAGTTTTGTTGCCTAAACCTAACCAAAACATTAACGTTTCTGCAAGCGTGACACGAGGCTGATATTACCCACATTTATTCAACTTTTTGGGGTTGAGAAACATCAACATTCAACGCATCCCATTGTTTTGCAGAAACGTACAATGCCAAAAAAAAAATTCTGGCGACTGGATTGATCGTATTACGCAGATCGATTTGGTTTTCATGGACTTATTTCCAGTGAAAATAGAATCCAGAAACCTTTAAGTGGAATAACTTCCTCTCAAAACTTTAGCATATAAAACCAGAATTTGGACTGGAAAAAGGTTCTTTTTCATTGTTGAGTTAAAGGGCCAACTGTTTGAAATTGTGTCTGAAGCTGATTACATAAGCTTGACTTTTCCCATTCTTGTAGACGAACTTGGATCCGTTGCCACCGGTGACACCAGACTGTCTGAGGGCTGACGTAAGACTCCCAGCTTCTCAAAGTCCCAGATGTGACCAGTACAAAACTGCTGGGAACCTGACCCACGCCTTCCTGTACTCGCCCAGTACGCATGAGCACCCACCTAACACATTCAGTGACACAATAATGTTGTGTTTGGCGTATCTCTGTTGCTGTGTTCAGAAGGATGTGATGAGCATCTCCTGTTCTGCTACTCTCATTACCACTGTCTCTTTTTCACTCTTTATCACCCACTTCCACAGAATATCAGCCCATCCACCCCCTATCTCATTGCACAAATGATAACGCATTTGTCTAAGAAGTTGTGTAAATTCTCCATCATTTCTTTTCTGTTGCCACCACGATGACACTGTGTTTTTACTCACAACAAACCCCCTCATCGCCAAACAGCACAGTTTCATCATAAAAATGTTACTTCCCAGACGTTTACCCCTTGAGCTTGGTCATCAGGTCAAAAAAAGGGCATGAATTCAGCCCACAGACTGTTTGTTGGACAGCTTTTTCTTCTTTAAATTCTGTTTTTGTGTTGTTTTTTATATGGTCTACACTTATATTTTCTGCCCTACTTTTCTCACATATTGTAGAATGTGTCGCCTCATTTTTTTTATATGTTTTTTTTTTAAATATTTAAAGGGACTCTATGTAAGAATCAGAAATTGCATGTTAACAGCGACACCTGTGGCCGTTAAGTCAACGAAAGTCAGCGTCCTGTTGCTCGCGCTTGTGCTCGCTCTACTTAGACATGAACGAGCATCGGTCAAAACAGCGAAGCCACAATATCACTCTATATTTCACCTGCTTGGCAGTAATGTTAGCTGACCAGACGAAGGTCTCTCCATGAATCAATGCTGATCCTAGTGTTAACTTTTCCTGCTTCAGCCTCCCGACCGCGGTCAGAAGGAACAGGGGAGACACCGGAGTTTTGGTCGGAGACGATAACGTAACTCGCTCCGGAGCCCCGTCTATTCACTCGGCAGCAGGAAACGATACGGGAAACCTCTGTTGGTCTGGAGGAGCTGCAGCATTTATTTCTGCTCAAACGTCCACTGTACATTCACTAGATATTCTCAGAGCTAAACTAACTCTTCTGCAGTGTGTAGTGTGCGCGCGTGCACATGAGAGGTCGAGCGAGCTGAGCGAGTGAGAACGAGCGCGGTGAGGAGCAGAGTACAGCATGGACTCCGGCCCTGGAGACCAAAGCTACGGTCTCCCCTGTGTCTTCTGGCCACGGTCGGGGGGGCTGAAGCAGGAAGAGTTAACACTGTTTTGCAGGACGGGCTTCACTAGATATAACTTTGCGGTTTTGGTGCTTCCGTGTAGTTTGTGTTGGAACAGCGTAGCCACACGTGAGCGCGCTTGGGACTCCGACCCGCAATGATTTATACGTGTAAGAAGTTACAAACAGTCTCTTTAATTGTAACCGTAGCCTGTAGCGTTGCAGCACTTTGCATTGTGGGATACAGTAGGCGTGGTAGACTGGTCCGACGCTTACTGGAGATTTTTTTCCAAATCAATACCACATCTGGGTATTTTTGGCATACTGTAGATTTTACTTTTGTTTGCATACTGCGATACGTACTACTAGTATAGTATGAGGTTTCAGATACAGCCAGAGACTGGTACTGGCTCAGTATACTGCAGGGCTGATGAGAGGAAGTTGGAACTAGTCAGCGGGGAGGCTCAACTGATAGGAATGATGGGAAAGGGATTACTGCTGGGCAGGAGGGGTTGACTGGATGTGAAATGACAGTGTGTGTTAGAGAAAACAGAGCACACACGAGAGGGTATAACAAGGAGTGACACTTTAATAAAGAAAAGCACCTCGAGGCCTCCCTTCTCTAGAATTGATCTGGTTTCTCACAGACAGTGTGTAGTCGACCATGTAGCCTGAAAATGACTACTTCATTGAAGACACTGTGTTCCATTGTTATCACTTATCACACTCACTGCACATTGTCACAGAGTTGCTGGAAGTGAAATGTTGGTTTCTACAGAACTGTCTCTCTCTCCTTAATGTGAAAGTGAGAACACAATGCAGCAAGTCACTATGACTGAAACACACCTAAATCAGTCCTTTTTTATACCCATGGAAAATGTGTGTTTGAATAAAAAATTAATTAAGGCCTTTAACAGTTATATTGGATGCATTGAGCAGTTTTCAGTTTTGGCTTCTCAAAACATTTTCATGCAGACGTGGAAGCTGGAAACGTTTTCTTCTCTTTGTAGCAAGAAGATCGTTCATGTAAAAGTCCACAGATTTTTAGGATAGAACTATAGGCAGTTATACTTTCTGTCTTTACAAGTTTAGAGAAGTTCTTCCTCTCACCACAAGTTACCACATCTAAAAATCATTGTTTTTGTTGTTGTTGTGTTTTTGCAGATCTGAATGCGACAGCGGACCAGCAGTACGATGCTCTACTAATGAGTAATGTGGTGCCAATGTACCCCGAGTTTAAGAGTAAGTTACTGGTTAAAGCTAGGGTTGGTGGTGTTTTAAAAAAAAAAAAATGTTTTTGTTATATTTGTTAAAAATTTTCATTACATCCCGATGCAGCCAGATCTCGATAGAGAAACAAGCAACCGGGTCTATAGAAACAAGCCCAAAAGAAGCAACTCTCCTCTCAAAAAAGCCCAAACACAAGCGACCTTACCTACCGACCACAATATGAGCAAGAGAGGCGGCCACTTCATCACTACATATATGAATTTATTTTGGATTGCATAAAATAAGTTGAATGTTTCATGTCACTTTTGTATTTCATTTTCAGCTTGTAACCTTCTTAGCTTTGTAATTTTTCTTCTTCTTACTTGTCTACCAAGATCGGCATGATGTGCTCGTATATCACACTTAAAAAAACGGCAAACTGCCCCTCGAATCATCCCCCACCTGAGGGGGAATCCAATCTTTAAGGCCACTCTCTTTTTCACAGTCTTTGTTGTACTTTTTGCCATATTTCGTCTACGTAGTACCGGGCATTGTTAGCTAAACTCCATCAACTCCGCAAAGATTTGTCGCACAAAAACAACAACAACAACAACACTCTGAATGGCGGCGGTGGCTGGATCGGGGTTGTGTGCGGATCCTGCATCGGGACAAACTAAACTGGTGTAGAGGAGAGAGACAGGAGCCCAAATAAGCACTTAGAAACAAGCCCCAAAAAACGCAACACGCGACTACCAATATTTGTCAGCGACTTTTCAGGAAAACAAGCCCAAAGTCGCTTATAATAAGCAGACTTGGCAAGTCAGCCCAATAGCAATCAATAAATCAAATGTTCTGACAAAAACAGAAAAAATATCTGGTATCTGTGGACTGTAATAAGCCTGTCCAATCATTTCATTTGTGAGTACTAACAATAGTCATGTTTGTTGTTTACGCTCATAATGACAATTTTGGGGGAGTGGCTTTGGAGGGAGGCCTGAAGAGACGGACTGTCAGTGCAACTTTCTCTCTAGATTTAGGGACTTTTGGAGCCAGTGCTGCCAGCTACTTTCATTGGAAAAGAGTTGCCAACACTGGATCATTTTTAAAATCTAGCGTACTCCTTCTGGTTTCTCAACATTACCAACCCTAGCTTTAATATCACGGCAAAAACTCTACTGCACAACTTCCCTTTTTTCCCTTGAATTTAATCTTCTCTCCTCTCCTCTTGTAGAGATCTGGGACTACTTTCACAGCACCCTGTTAAAGAAATACGCCTCTATTTACAACGGCGTTAACGTAGTGACGGGCCCCGCCTTCGATTACAACTACGACGGCCAATACGACACTCCGGACCAGATCCAGCAGTAAGTGTGTTCACTGTCTTGTGAAGATGATAATAGTACTGTTACCACTATTACAGCTTCTTCTCTTTCAGGACAAACAGCCCGGGAAGCTTTTAGGTTTGAAAAGGTAAAAGGATTATTACCAGAAGGTCACATTCACATCGAAGAATATCCCCAAAAGTAATTCACGTAAAGGCGTCAGCAATGCAACACATTCTCACTCTGCTTGGTCTGCTGAGACCGATGCACGGGTTAACCCTGTTGCGTCACTTTTGGACGGACCAGGGTCGACGTGTCAATATACGCTCGTTACATGCATAGTGTCCTTTCAAAATAAACTTCAGTTTTCACAGGAAGTTAGGTTTAGGCAACACAACCACTTAGTTAGGGTTAGGAAACGGTCTGTCAGGTTTTGAAGTTTTAAGTTTAAGACCCAAACGCAGAGAAGGGAGGAGGAGATGACGACAGGTATGATTCAAAGATTTAATTAAATAAGCAACGAAACAAAAAGGCAGCTGGTCAGGCATGCAATAACTACAAAATCTCCAAAAGAACAAAACTTGAAAAATGCAAAAAACACACACTAGAATTCTTACTTGTGACACTCAAACAATCACAAAAAGGCGGGAAAACAAACAAAGGCAGGAAGCAAAACTAGACATGACACAGGAGGACCGAATTTCAAAATAAAACAGGAAACACTCTATGCAGACCATGACACGGTCGTGGTTGACGTTGACTTCACTGACTAGCGACTCACAGGACTGACGATACTGAAACACCGCCGTTTGGTCAGCGCCCTTTAGCGACAGTATGTGACGAACCGGGCTTTCAACTAACTCCAATGTAAACCCACCCGCGGCGTTATTCGACGGTCGGAGCAAGTCACGTAGAATTAATGAAGCTTATGCGGAAGGTCAGTCGATGCAACCCTCCACCCCATCACCTCCAGTCTTCATCATATTCAGAGCCCAGTCTTGCTCTACATCCCTTCATTGGATCTTCCGCTACTCCTTTCACCACCACCACCACCAGTATCTAGACTCCAGGGGGAAATATACCTAATCTCACCACGGCATCACTACCCCCTTTGATATACTACGTCACGACGTAATAACGTCACCATGTAATAAATTATTGTTCATTCGATATGGGATCTCTCCTGATTGAAAGAGAGTCCGTTTAGGGTTTATGGGTCAAGACTTTCGACCAGGAGTGGTTGTGTTGCCTAAACCTGACTTCCTGTGAAAACGTAAGTTTATTTTGTATTGACACGCCGTCCCTGGTCCGTCCAAAACTAACACCCCGTGCGTTGGTCTCCGATGCCGAGGGGCACTGACCAAGCGGCGATACTTGACGAGTAGGAAGTGAGAACATGTTGGTAATTGATGAGTTGGGAGTGAGAACGTGTTGGTATTTGATGAGTTGGGAGTGAGAACGTGTTGGTATTTGATGGTGAAGTTAAGTCTCTTTCTTTGGAAAAAGCCACAGAACACGCCCTGCATCACAACCTTTTTCTCCTGAATTTCAACATTAATTTGATTAGACATCAGATTAGGTTTGGGCTCTTATTTCACACCTACGTCGCTCACATGAAGCTGATTGTGTTGGCTTCCTTTAGGGCATCTTGGTCTGTGATCTCATAAATGGGATTTTCCATTTGTCGTTTGGGTTGTTGTCACACGTCAGTGCCCGCTAGGCCCGTCACGTTGGACATGACCACATTTATGGGTCAACTGTCGCTGTCCTTAATGAATCTTATAGCTGCAGTTTATAGTGTTCTTTCAGTGTGTCAACAGTTTGTTTGTCCCTTTCCTGTTTCAACACGACAACGTCTCCGTGCACAGAACCAGCAACGTGAAAGACTGATCAACAACATCAGTGTTGGACCTCACTGATGTTGTTGAATCGGAGTACATCCCTGCAGCTGTTTCAACATCTGGTGGACAGACTGAAACCAGTAGAGAGGATTAACATATTATCACATCTTTAACCACTACACATGACTGAGAGGTCCAATTTCATTGAATTAAACTTCACGTTGCTGCTGAATAAGACTGTTTGTGCCTCTGTGTGACTCCAGGTTTGTGTCCGGCACCAACATTTCGATCCCCACCCATTACTTTGTGGTGATGACCAGCTGCAGGGACTCGGCCCTACCGGTGACCGCCTGCAGCGGCGAGCTGCAGACCGTGTCCTTCCTGCTGCCTCACAGACCCGACAACTCGGAAAGCTGCAAGGTAAGAAACCACAATGTCAGAGATTTATCCTCACTGACCCAGCTCCTTTCCTATCCGCCTCACACCGGGCCACACAAATAAACTGAAACTCTGTGTGTGACTTAGAGTGAAACCGCCTCCCTAGTGGCGGCCTTTCCAGCTGGCTGCTTTGGAACAAAGCACAAGTGTCGTCTGTTCCTGCGATGATGTTCCTATTTACTGACGCTCGAGGAGTGAGGTCACTTCAAAGTAATTGAAAAAGTTTCAGACCAATAAAAGAGCCATTGTTCATTCTTGGTGAAGCGTTTGACAATGAAACAGCCTTTCAATCATACAGTGATGATATGTTTCTGTGAACTTCTGTGGAAGTAGCACTTTACGGCCCCGTCCCACTTTGTTTTTAAGGTCATCACTGTATCCCCGCAAATGGCCGTATATTACAACACGATAAAAAAAGACGTTTCAACTTCTTTTCACATGTCCAGACTGGAGGGTGTCCAGATTCGCTCTCATTTTAATCTGGTCAGCAGCTGTCTGCACGGCTCCATCTCAGCTGAGTCTCACGTAACCGAAACATGAACTGAAGCTTTTATTTACGCTTCAAGTCTGTTTTTTCCAACAATATATGAGATCTGACATATTGGCAGAAATGCCGTAAACCAAACTCCTCAATGCCAACGCAACACATTCTCACAACAGTCTCCTGGTTGAAAGACTTGTGTTTGTTTGACGCCTCCTTCCCGCCTTTATCAGACTCTCATGCTATTAATACTACGTCACTTTCTCCGACCGTTGAATAACGCCGTGGGTGGGTTTACATTGGAGTTAGTTGAAAGCCCGGTTCGTCACATACTGTTGCTAAAGGGCGCCTCCGTGCTTCGGTTTCCGATGTCGAGGGGCGCTGACCAAACGGCGGTATTTAACGATTTTGTAATTAACTGTAAACTCATATTCATGGATGTACTTTATCGCCTTTCCACAATCCCTGTAAAGAAAGGAGTCAAGAATAAAATGTATTATAATGAAACAAAGGTTGAATGGTTTAATATCCTGTAAACAATCTGATTCGACTGGCAGAATATTTACTCAAATTTAGATTTTTAAGATCTCCTGCTTATACTTACGTGTGTCAAAACAGTCAAATTTAGATAAATATAGTTTCATCACTTTTTATTTTGCTTGGACAGAGCACACACGCTGAATCCCACTGGGTTGAAGACCTCATGTGGTTCCATCAGTCACGAGTCCGAGACGTCGAGTGGATCACTGGACTGGACTTTTACCAGGGCAGCGATCGACCAATCCCAGAGCTGCTGAAGATGAAGACCCGCCCCACAGCTGCCATTCACAGAAAACAATGAAAACGCTCTTTTCCACAAAAAAACAATCACCAAGATTAATATTCAATATCTGTGAAAATATTGTAGTATTGAATAAGTCTTAAATTGTGTTATCAGCACTGGACTGAAGATATCAATTATCCAACACATTGTTTATTTATTTACTTTTCAATTTAAAACTATTTGTATTATTTAATCTTATTATATTTTCGTGATTTTTATCCTGTTGATTTATTTTTTTTGTAATCTGTATTTAAGGTGTTATTTCATGCAAAGCCCAAATGAGATGAGATAGAACGATTATTTACGTAGAAAAATGTCATAGTAAATAAAAACTCAAAATAATCAGCCATCACAGATTTTGGACCAATAAATAATAAAACAATTTTTGCACATTTTCACAACTTGCGGGTTACCTTCTAGACACCACCCTGTTTTATTTGGTCACTCCAAATCACGTTTGATTGGATAAATTAATGTAACTGCCCCCCCCCCCCCCCGAGTTCAGCATGAGCCATCAAAAATATTTCTGTGTTTTAAGGACGAGGTTTTGATATGAAAGGCAGATGGAGTCAACAAAGATAAATTTATATAAAGCGTCTGGCGACAGCCGCGGACGGAGGCATTATTTTTTCGGGTTGTCCGTCCGGTCATCAACCGGGTCTCACAGGAATTCGTTTAAATACGACAACATTACATGTGTCATTTTTACACCAAGCAAACGTTCACAGTTAGGTTTAGGCAAGAAAACCACTTAGTTAGGGTAACGGAAAACGTCACGGTTGGGCTTAAAATAAGAACGTAAACTAAGTAAAACACGTCACAAACGTCAATAAAAACTATGACAAACATCACCTGTCAAACGTCACTAATGTAACTTACAAAAGAAAATACCGGTCAACAACAGTCTCCTGGTTAAAAGTCGCTTTAAATGCTGCGGCAGCAAGGAATTATGGGATGTTATTCTCTCTTTCTCTCCTTTTATTCCCTCTTTTCCTTTGCTAAAGGATGGTCTAGTGTATCCTCTGCTAAAGGAGATATTAAAGGAAGCATTGAAGCTCGTTTCCTCAACATTTAGAGGATTCAAACAGCTCTCATCACGACTGCTACTCATATACTTCCGGGTCATTTCACTCCGTTAGGAACCTTCGTATCTGAGGGAACATCCCAAGTCTCTTATTTGTCGTTTCCTCGCTCCTCGATCCTCGCTTGAACCGGAGGTTGTTCTGGTGTGCCATCTTGAAGACCGTCCCAAAGCTCTTATTTCTGCACAGAGGAGCGAGGAGGGATGAGCGAGGATACACGAGAGCAGCCTTCACGGAAGTCTTTTACCGACCGATACGCCCCCTTATTGGATATCAGTTACTGATTGGACGCTGCTGATCTGATACACGTTACCTCTCAACATCGCTGGAGTTTCAAACCAGACTAGTATCTTTTTATGATCTGTAATTTCCCCCCGTTAACTTTTACTAAGGATACAATTAAGGTCAGAGAGAGCAGGAGAGTCTGTCTCAAATACCTTTGTTGCAGAAAACACTGCTGCTCTGCCACTAATAATAACTGAGTGTCTTTATTAGTATTATTATTACAGTTCAGTCATAAAAACAGCTGTTAAAGCCGACTTGCAGCTGATCCAGATGTGATCATCTGCTGCTGTCATCAGAAACAGACGTCGCTTCACATGATGCTTCCGAGGAAAAGATGCAAGTGAGGGAAACGATGATGCAATTAAAAGACTTGGGATGCACCCATTGAAGTAATCGGATTCAGGTGGATGGGATCAGCAGAGCAGCTGTTTTCACTTCAGCTAACGGGCTGCATGGCACATTGTTTTCAGTGAACTCTGCAGCTCAGTGGTTAGAATGGGAGAATCTCTGCATCTCACATTGAGAAATTATGGAAAAACAGACATTTTAAGGATATAAAGTGAACATTTAACATGCCATAAAGCCAATATGTCCAGAATTCTTTGATATTATTCTGATAGTTTTTGCAAAACTGAGGAAAATCCCAATGACATGTGGTGCGGTCTGTCCGTAAACTCTTATATTTAACTTTACAATTAGTGTATTGTATTACAGCTCTGTCTCTTAGAAGTTCCTCTACAACAAAATGCTGCGTTGTGCTTTACGTTTGGAGGGTATTTTGTCACGGATTACGATCGTTTTCGATGCATCACAAATATGTTTCTAATCTTAGTCCGCGTAGGGAGGAGGTCGGGGTGGACTGATGGATCAAACAACTACAAGACTTTCACCTAGGAGACCCACAACTTAACACAACAAACATCGTCATTTTAAGCCAAACCAAGATATTTTTTTACTAAACCCGATCAAGTAGTTTTGTTGCGTTTTTTGTTTTGTTTTGTTTTAATTTACAACGTTAACCACGTGTTTAAAACTGTCCAAAACCACGACCGTAATCCAGGAGAAAATACAAAATCTAAATTAAGAATGCAGGTTAGTTGTGTGGGAATGCAATTTTGTAGGAGACAGAGTTGTATATTAAGAACTCAGACACTCAATGAACAGTAAGTTACGACTTTTATGACCTCTCAGCCATGCACCGTGTGTCTTTTCGCTCTTTAATCTACGTCTTTACGCACTCCCAGCGCACTTTCTCTGTCTCACTTACAGTAACCTCTTTAAACAGATATCTGCATTCACATGTAGATATCTGTAGGCAACGAACAGCACAAGAGTTTTGGTAACGGAAGCGTTCTGGTTTCCATTTGTCCGAGTAGTTTGGTTGCATGCAGGTAAACAGTCCGTGTGGGGAGGAAAAGAAGTGGAACACATTGGCCGAAATGCAATCTGGGAACCCACCGGCTATCGTCTGACGATGATTTTGCTTTTTATTGGTTTAAAAGTAGCTTGTAATCTGGCTACTAGTGAAACAATCCGGTCGTAGACGTCGTCTCTCAACTCCAATTCCAGTCTCACATCTCAAGTTGCTAATCGGACTGTAAACAATGAGCAGCAGTCTCACAGCAATTTGTGAAATAGTCACAAAATTTTATATATTTAATTCATGTACATGGACACGAATTTCCCTTATTTTTCGTAACGCTAAGCGAAACTTTTACCAACTTATTTTTTTGTGCGTGTTCCTACGAATGTCCAGCGGATACACAAGAATTTAATGGTTTTTATCTAATCAATACTTTAAAAAAACTTTAAGAATTTATTGAAAAAATTGTTTGACTTTCTGGGATATATACCAATTACAGTACATTACTTTTCATAGGTAAAGCTACGAGCGGTGTATGAGAACAGCTCTGGAATATGTGATGATTGGGATTTTGCAGCCCTTTTAAGCACTGATTCATGGTGGATGAGAAACAAAGATGATGTGATTGTATCCCTGCAGGATTGAGGCCTCGGATATTTACTTCTCTAGTGCCTGTCACTGGCTGATTCACTTCTTTATAAATGCATACGTATACTGTATGTAAACACAACGCTGTGGGCGGTCTGTTGGTACCAAAGAAAGACACACTGTGGTGATGAGTCTACTGTAAGTTTAAACATAAATGGATCCCAGTGGCAGTTTGTGGAAGATAAAGACTTCTCTGGGAAAAAGATCAAACTTAAATGAACGTTGACTTCTGGTTTCACAGCAGACACGAACAGCGGTCTCCTCTGCAAAAGCTCTGTTTTTTTTTAACCCAACCTGACCTCACTACTCGGCGTTCGCCGCTCTTTATTCTTACCGGTTCACAATTATGTGGATAACATTAGAATTGATTTCATGCTGAAAATCGTGTCTAAGTACACAAATCAATACATAAAATGTTGTGACTATATCACGAACTGCTGTGCGACTTGGCTGGACTCACCGGGAGGTGAATGGATCCAACAAACACAGGGCTTTCACTTTACAGTCAGCTGTTCGTTTCTGTCCCATCTTCACAACGTCAAACGTGGCAATTCTAAGCCCAACCATGTTGTTTTTTTCCTAAACCTAACTATAGTGGTTTTACTGCCTAATCCTAAACAAGTGGGTTTGTTTAATTCAGAACATAAAACACTTGTTTACTGCGACCGGAAAGCGACGCAGAGCGGTTCTGACAAAGCGGACAGGAAGCAGCAATAGAAGCTGAAAGGCTGCAGGTCGAATAAATAGAGAGCAGTAATGGGATACTAATTATACAGTAGCCTACTGTATAATTAGTGGAAAACACCCGGAGGTGTCAGGAGACGATGAGCATTTTCCACGGCAGACTTGTCATAGCAGGGAAAAGCACAGGTGGTACTAATAGCGCAAAACGATGACAGCGGGCGTGACAGGGAATTCATTTGCTAACCGTTTACTTGACGTTATAGTCACAAACAGGATGTGTCTCATGTTTGCTGCTCACATGTAACTCAATTAAGGAAAGGCGTAGAGGCGCCGGAGGATAGTAACAGAGAGTCTGATGATGTTTTTTATCCCCTGAAAAAATCAAAAACAAAGTGAAACATTTTTCATCCCAAGCCAACAGTCATCCTCAGTCTCACACGGAAACTCTGACACATCCAGCTGTGGACAACAGCTGTCTGCTGTCTGACCTAAAGTCAGGTGTTTATCGGCTCTACCGATGACAGCGTTGGTTAGTCAGCCTACCAATTTGGTCCACACTGAAATACTCTGAGAACTACTGGATTGCCATTAAAATTGACATAAATATTCAGAGGATGAATCCAAATGGCTCTTTTTCTAGCCTCAAATCTTCTTTCGTCCAATACTTTGATTTAGGATCAAATACCTAGAAAACTGAAACGCAAAATCTGTCTAACTGCTCGTCAAAATGTCTCAAAACACTTAATATAAGACACAGTTGGCTAACAGGTAACATTTCAATGAGATATAGGGACTTGTTTTTAGACCATGCATCTTGTTAAGTGGAAAAAATACTGCTTTTGAGCATTACAGGCTTATAAGGACACACTTCCTAATACTAGTGAAATCAAAATGAGTTTTCCCAGCTAATTTCAAGATCTCTTTTTATCTTGAAAAGCCTGAATATTACATCTTATTTCAAGAGATCCAATCAAACACATTTTCACTTGTTCCATTGGCAGAGTTCTTTTTTTTTTTTTTTTACTTATTTTTGAAGTGGCCTTTTGACATTCCATATTTATCTATGTATATATCATATATATTTTTTATATTTATATATATATATATAATATATATATATATTTTTTTATCTAATTTTGTAAAATGTTCCCTTATTTATTTTAAAATTCATCTTTGAATTTATTAACATCCCTATATATATTTTCCCAATTTATTAATTTACTCATTTAATTAATTTCAGTTAAATATATTTTTACATTTATTTATTTCACTTTTTAATTTGAAAAGGAAATAAATTAATATACTGGGAAAAGATATATAGGGACATGAATAAATGAATGTGTTAATAAATAAATATCCTTTTTGTCTCTTTTGGGCTCCCCTAAATTAGGAACTGGTAGGAACCTTTATTGGTGTTGATTGGATTTTTTCTAAGTTTATGTTTTTATATTTTCTATTTTCTTTGTTAAAGGTTTAATGTGTGAGAATTAGATGCAGTATTTTTAAGAGTTTACATACAGTAAATTTACATGCAGGGATTGCAAAGTTCTCTCTGAAACCAAAAACAATAATGACGTTGTTTTACGTTTATTTTAGTCTTGCCTTGTTGTTGACTTTGGCTGCAGCTGGGCTGTTTCTCATAGATAAAGTGTGACCAACGTTGGTGCTCTCATCACTAGAGCAGCTAATCATCTCACTCTCATCCCATTTAAGAATAATTTCGTTGGAAGGTTTGCTTTTACTGTACGTCTGTGTTAAGTGTGTGGGTGAGACGGTAAGTAAAAGCAAAACCTGGAGTCAGCTGGAGCCTCGCCTGTGGATTCAGTGTCTGACTCCTGTTGTGATTTGGTCGGTTTTCCCCCTTTTATAAACACAAAGAGGGAAATGAGATGGCTTTAAAAACAGCCGCAGGTGAAAAAACAAAGTCCCTGTCGGACAAACAGTCATCCCGTCGTCGCCATTGTCTGCTGTGCTTCAGTAAATGTAGTAAAACATAAACAATGTGAAAATACTCTGTTCATGTTTTTAGTAAAAGTAAAGTTTATTAGCAAAATGTACTTAAAACAAAAGTCCTCATTATGAACAATCCCTACTTTCATTATTCTAATATTGCATATTATAAACATTACATTGAAGGATTATAACTGATGCATGATATATATATATATTTTTTTTCTAATTAATAATTAATAAAAAATATATAAATATAATCTTATTATTTTTTTCACAAATTTTGTAAATTGTTCCCTTATTTATTTTAAGATTCATCTTTGAATTTATTAAACTCCCTACATATTTTCCCAATTTATATATGTATATGTACATTTTAATTAATAATTAATAAAAAAAAATATAATTTTTTTTTTTTTATCTAATTTTGTAATTTTTTTCCCTTATTTATTTTAAGATTCATTTTTGAAATTATTAAATGTCTCTACATATTTTCCCAATTTATTAATTTACTCATTTAATTAATTTCAGTTAAATATATTTCTACATTTATTTATTTATGTCACTTTTTAATTTGACAAGGAAATAAATTAACATACTGAGTAAAAGATATATAGGGACATGAATGAATAAATAAATAAATAAATATCCTTTTTGTCTCTTTTGGGCTCCCTTAAATAAGGAACTGAATCAGCCACAATAAACACAAAAATCATTTATTTATTTATTTATCCTTGTTTGGATAAAAGTACATTTATTTATTTACTTCCAATATCTGATGTCCAGCACCACCTTAGACATTCACATTTTTTTTTTTTCTTTTTTGCCTCTGACATTTGCATTCATGCCATAATGATGTAACGGATCACTTTACCATCTCTGGACTTCCTCACTCCCCAATCTGTTCATTTAGTCATCGTCTCTGCCAGGAAAACAATGTTTTTCTCCTCATTAAACCTCTAATTACCTGTAGTTTAAAAGTACAATTTAGGCTTTACTAATGTCACGCAAGCTGCTCACGCAACATCTATAAAAGGCTCGACCAGACGCCATCAGTGATTACACAGTGAGGTCGAGTGCAGTAGGACATGAACATCTGATATGAGGAGTAAACACTGCCTTCAAAGATGAATGGTTGTTCTTGGGAAATCCTTCGAGTCGATTTCAGTCTTCCACATTTGTGGCTCCAATTGTTTGGTGTTTATTTGGAGATGATGTCAGCGACAGTTTATACAATCTCAGGTCATCTATAAATACTTTGTTGATTTTTTCCATTGCACACACAAAACCTTTCAGTGACGACAGCAGGTATGTCTCCCAGGATGTTTACTTTGACTTTACGTTTGCCATTACCGACCCTTTTAGTGCAAATGTGTACAGCAACAATAAACTACAGTGATAATGACTCAAAGACACACAAAAAAACATACCTGATAAACACTGAAAAAAGTGTGCAAATATAAAAAGACAATGAAAGATAAGATATTATATAGCTCCAGGAAGTGTCTGCTCAGTCTAAAGCTCCAAACGTACGCTAAATTTTAGCAAGAAAAAACTGTCATGGCCATTTTCAAAGGGGTCCCGTGACCTCTGACCTCCAGATATGTGAATGAAAATGGGTTCTATGGGTACCCACGAGTCTCCCCTTTACAGACATGCCCACTTTATGATAATCACTGACAGCTGTTGTTGCCTGTTGGGCTGCAGTTTGCCATGTTATGATCTGAGCATATTGTTTTATGCTAAATGCAGTACCTGTGAGGGTTTCTGGACAATATCTGTCATTGTTTTGTGTTGTTAATTGATTTCCAATAATAAATATATACATATGTTTGCATAAAGCAGCATATTTGTCCACTCCCATGTTGATAAGAGTATTAAATACTGGACAAATCTCAACTTTAAGGTAGATTTTGAACAGATGAAAAATGTGTGATTAATGGTGATTAACTCTGGACATTTTGAGCAGATGAAAAATGTGTGATTAATGGTGATTAACTCTGGACAATCATGCGATTAATTGTGATACAAATTCTACAAAATTCAAACATTTTTCTCCAAACTCGAAACAGATTTCTGCCTCTGACCTGGACAGAGTTATACTGTAAAATGGGGGACGCCCTATTTTTTTCATTCAGTAGAAGGGCAATTTCCACTTTCCCAGAAGTGCCAGAAATGTTTTTCATGGTATAACTGTGAGTCTTATTCAAAACCCAAAAAAAAAAAAAAAAAAAAAAAAAAAAAAAAAAAAAAAAAAAAAAAAAAAAAAAAAAACGTTATGGGTTCCTGGAAAGGGCAAAAAGACTCTTCTTAAACAGTTTTGACATGTGTGAACCCTTTAAACAAAAGGAAAACTAACACCTTTTGGGGGGTTTCCTGAAATGGGAAAACCCAAAACCCCTTTCACCCAGACCCAAAACATTTTTTCAAAGGTTTAAAAAAGGTTTAAAAAGGGTGACTTACGGGGTTTTTTTGGAATGAAAAAAAAGATAATGTTTCTGTCCCAAATTTGTCACCAGAGTTTTAGATCTGAAACCCCTATTATGTGGTTTTTAATTTGTATCTTGTCCAAACTGGAATGCACGTGAAGCGTCCTCAGCAAGACATAGGGGGAATCACAGTGTAGCTGCCCGGGTCTTTTACAGCAGTCTGTTTGGGCTGCCCTAAAAAAGGGAAAATTAGGATTCGGTTAAAACAGGAGAAGGAATGAACCCTTGCAGGGTCTCTAGCCCCAAATTTTGTAATAACATTTATAAAATTTAAAGTTAGGGGGATTTGCTTCTTTTTTAGGAATAGGGACTTTTTAAAACTCCCATAGGCCCAATTGACAATTGCTCAATTGACTTCAACGACCCACATTTAACTTTTTAAATTTTGTTTTTAATTTTGTTTTAAAATAAGCTCAATATTTCCCCAACTTGAGGCCCATAACCCCTAAGAGGGGGCTTTACAGCCCCCATGCTGCCCTAAATTAGATGGAAACCAGTGTGATTTTTTGCAACAAAAACTTTAAAAAGTTTAATACTCGTTTGCTTTTCCAGAAGTTCATTTTAAACTAAAAGAAATAAAGTTCTTTCACTATTTGGGACGGATTAAAACTTTAATTATAGAGAGTAGTTTATGAATAAGACTGATATTTAAACGGGGCCATCTGGTAAAATCCAGTCTTCATTCCATTTAAATGGAAAAGTGTGTTTGAACGGCTGTATCCCACGAAGTTCCCAAAAGTTCAGGTTTTAAATACAAAATAAATCTTTTTTTACAAGATTAAATAGAGGAGCTCTGACAACAAGCAGGACTGAGTATTAGTATGCTGTATATATACAGGGTTAAAACACAGATCAGATCATCAGTTAATTCTTAATTTTGAATCTTTATTCTAGAGCTGCAAAGATTAATTGATTAAATAATTAAATTAATTGACAACTATTTAATATTTTTTTTTAAAGAATAGTCCATAGTGACATATATAAATTGGTTGATTTTAGAACTGCAACAATTAATAGATTAGCTGTCAACTATTAAATTAATCACCAACTATTTGGATAATTAATCGGTTTGATTATTTTTTTAAGAACAAAAAGTCTCTGATTGCAGCTTCTTAAATGTGAATATTTTCTGGTTTCTTTACTCCTTTATGACAGAAAACTGAATATATTTGAGTTTGTGGACCAAACAGGACATTTGAGGAAACACTGATCGACATTTTCCACAATTTTATAGACCAAACAACTAATCGAGAAAATAATCGACAATAAAATTATTATAAAAATCTTAAAAATAACTGACATGAAACTCCTGCTATCTCACATATTAAATTAAACTCCTCATCTCCTCCATAGTGGGATGGATGAAGTTTAACTGGTGGTCCAAAATTATCAATTTTATAATAAATGATTATTTGGGGGAAATAAGTGACAGAAACCCTCAAAGTGACAGCAGAGAGCATCATCAGAAGTTGGAAGTTGGAGATCCAGTCTGAGGAGTCAGCTCTCGTAGTGAACTATAACCCTATAAAGACTAAACTTTAAAGTTTACAATAGAACAGCATGACTCTTCCCAAAATACCTCCGTGATGATGAGGCACATGAGGCACTCCCGGAACCTGACATTCTCTGGAGTTTTTTCATCGATCAAAATGAATTGATGCGCGTCAGAGTTGCATACTAATAAATAGAGCAGTTGGAGGTGGAGAGAGCATCACCCTCCTCCTGACAGCCTGCAACAGCAGACACAACATATTAACGATGGTAGGTGGAGACAGGGATGCGTCTGGAGGCGCAGACGTGTCGAGACTTCTCAATGCAAACATGTCTGTAGGCAAGGAGTCATTTTTACGCATGACTTCTCAGAGGAGTTAAACGTGTGGGCTACTTCAGATTTAGGATTTTTTTTTTATTATTGAGTTGTATTTCCATGTTTGTATTTCTTTATATTCCTCATTTCCTTTAATAATTTCCTGTTTCCTCCTCACTTCCAGATGTTGACATCGCTTTTCCCGCTGCTGCTGCTGCTGCTGTCGAGGCGCGCAGCTCTGCCGGTTGACGGCGTCGCGGCGCCGCTTCTCACCTACCGGGACACGGACCCGGTGACCGGCAACTCGGTGGAGTGCGACCGCTGCGCCCCGGGGACCTTCCTGCGCGCAAGCTGCACGGCGACGCGCAAGAGCGATTGCGCGCCGTGTCCGCCGGGCTCCTTCACCGAGCTTTGGAACTACATTAGGAAATGCCTGCGCTGCGGAGTGTGCGGACAGTACCAGGTGGTGAAGAAGGAGTGCTCCAAGGACAGCGACTGTCAGTGCGAGTGTAAACAGGGATACTACGCCAGGAGGAGCTACGACATGTGCCACAGCCACGGCGCGTGTCCGTCCGGACAGGGGGTGCTGACCAAAGGTAGGCTGCTTCTCCCGGGGTGAAGGGTCCAGGTGGGAGGGAGGTCTCCATCAGAACCGGTTCAGAACATGTCCAGGCCTATAGGGGAGACCGGGATATAGAACCACAGGGGTCAGGTAGCATGTTAGTGATGGAGTATATATCCTTCAGGCTATTTATAGGTATTCTGTCCTGAAACAATGTGGGTGTTTGTGCAACTACAGGCATTTTTAAGTCCCAGCAATGGAATTTGGGAGTTCTGTTAAAATTTGCAGTGCAATGCTTGATATATATATATACACAGTGTGGTTTCAATGTTGAGATAGGTGTTGCCATAAGGACATTAGACATTAGAATTGCAATATCTGTCATAAAACACAACATTTTTTGTTTTTTTTGTGTATGAAGGCTGACATCTATGGTCTACATTTTAGAGAAAATCATGAAATCCCCTATTTTTTTCAAAAAATATATATATATCAATATTTACCATGATGCACAAAGCTTGATGAAAATCAATTTAAAAGTCTTTAAAATATTATAGGAATAAAAAAAAAAAAGTGTGAGTAGAGTTTGTGAGTTTTAAGAAAACAACAACCAAAAAACTAGATTTTTTTCTAATATTTGACACATCATTTATATTCCTGATAATCTGGGTAAACATATTGGTACTGATGATATCCCATAATAAGTGATGCTGTAATAACCCCTTTAAGCTTCAGAAGTCATGTGACGCTATTGAGACATGTCAGAACAACACACCCTATGTTAACTGATTCAAAACTTAATTTGACTCCAGTACCCACAATGCTTTGCGGAATTGTGGAGGAGTTCGCTCCATAGCACAATAAAAAACAGAGAAGAAAAGAGAAGAAAAAGAAAACAAAATAATAATAATGATAATAAATAAAATTCTCTGCATATAGAGGCGACTCTTATTGCTACTTGCAATGTTATTTCAAAAACTTCTTCCACTGAATAACTTTTTTTTTTAATTTAGATGAAAACTTGCTTTTAAATCAGTTTATTGAATATGACTTCAAGTCTTTTATTTTGTTAAAAAAAAAACACAATGAAAATATACACCAACATCTGCATGTTTCCTTAAAATGTGAACATAGCTCACCATACAAATTTGATCCATATCAGCATAAACTCCACTTTCTAATATTTGACATTTATATTCCTGATAATGTGGACAAACTAACAAATTAGTACTGATCACATCCCATAATAAGTGATGCTGTAATAACCCCTTTTAGCTTCAGAAGTCTGACCAGTCAGAACAACATATTTTAATGTTTGTTAACCAATTCAAAACTTAATTTGACTCCAGTACCCATAATGCTTTGCGGAACTCTGGACGAGTTCAGTGTATTAAATTCAGTCGCCTCCTTGCTGGTTGGAGACGCGTAACCATGGTAACCCGTGCCAACCTCATGTGACCAAAACGACGGTTTGTGAGAATCAAAGTCTGAATTAATAAAAAAAATACATATTACACCTAGCAAAGTGAAATCTTAAACTTGCACTTAAATTGAAGCATTATAGACGTTACAGAGCTGTCCGTCAACGTCTGTTATGAACGTTGTCGTCACTACCGCATTGCATTGTGGGAGTGTCCAGCATTTGCATACTGTAATATTTCACCAGAAATAGTATGCAATTCGCGTACTCTTCTGCATGTTTCCTTCACATTTCAACATAACTCACCATATAAATTGAATTCATACCAGCCTGTACTGTAAACTCCACAAGCACAGTTAGCTCCAAATCACTGAACTAATGCCGTTACCGTGGCGACAGCCGTGTTGTGTTTGTTACTACAACCCGTTAGATGAGCCGTGTCATTGATATGTGTTCGTTTTAAAGTAGTGACGCTTGTTTTTGGAGAACCACAGAGATGAGTTACACACACACACACACACACACACACACACACACACACACACACACACACACACACACACGTTACAGCAGGATGAGAGGGATGAGTCATGTTTTAGACGACTGCCCCAGAGAGGCAAATAGTTTTAACTACGCAATACTACATTAGCATTATAGTGTTTACAAAGTCTTTTATTACATAGCAACAGAAATCAGTGGAATGATGCTCGTTCACAAGCGAAACGCTTTTAATGTTTGATGCATTTGCAGGATAGTAACATGGACTATACGCTGCTGTTGTTCTGTTGCTGTTTTTGTTTACATTTCTCACATGTGCATTTCATTTGTTGGGTGCAAAGAAAGACTCCACTGCACCACTAACAACCAAAGCGTGATTCATCTTAGACAGATGTTCTCATCAGGACAACATAATGTGGCTCTTTATTCTAAAACAAATGTCTCCTGCAGGCACAGCTGACGAGGACACGGTGTGCCACAGTTGTCCCAACGGCACCTACTCCGACACCGCCTCTGCTCTCAAGAACTGCACGCTACACAAAAGCTGCGATGCTCCGGGGATGGAGCTGGTGCTGAGGGGCTCCGCCTGGCACAACAGCGTGTGCACGAGCTGCGAAGAGCTCAGATCAAGAGGTGAGCTCACCAGTTCATCAAGTTCATACAGGAAAACGGGGAAGAGGCGCGTCATGTGGTTGGCTACTACATCAGTGCTTTTATCCTATTTACTCAAAACAAACTTTAAAGGGATAGTTCGGGTGTTTTGCAGAGGGGTTGTATGAGGTACTTATCCATCCATAGTAGGTGTATTACCTACTGTAGATGACGGTTGGCACGTCCCCAGTTTGGAGAAACAGACAGGAGCACCGACAGCGGAGCAAAGCAATACAGTGCTGTAAACGGGGACGGCAGAAAAACATTTTTTTTTGCCTCCTAAAATAAAGGCTCACCTAAAAAAATCAATATCAGTCTAAGTGTACGCTGTATTTAGAATATTTTCACACCTTTATCTTGCCATCAGACAGCCCTTTCCTTCTCCTCTCCAACGGGGAAATTAACTGAAAGTAAAACTTATCTTTGCTCTCCAAAGCCAGCAGGCTCAGATGACAAAAACAGGATAGATATGTTTCACTCTCAGTTCAGTTCGCCTTCAGAACTATCCCTTTAAGTTACTAACACCTATTTTCCAAAGCAGCACATTCATTTTTACATTACAACAGCCTTAAAGGCTCATTGGTTATATTCACTAAATTTCCTGGGTGCTATCTGTAACATGAGTTTACATTTGCTGACTGAAATGTGAGGTGTTGTTTTCAAGTTAAGTAAGATATTTATTATTCAATAAGACAGCCAAGGGGTGGATGTTATTTAGACACTTATGCGGGAAGTCGTGTTTATGGATATTTAGAGGGTCAAGAGAGGTATCTTCCATACAGATGTGAAAGTCAATCAGCAAAGAGTTGAACCTTGCCAAAGATCAATGCCTGTTATGATTTATTCACTTTTAGTTTTTGTCTAACTTGCATAATTGTCTTGTGCTAATGCAGTTACAAACAGGGACAGTTCATAAAGCTGCGTTCAAAGACCCTCTGACTTCCAAGATTTGAAAGTCAGCTGCCTGCGGATTGTACTCAATTGAATTTAAAAGCTTTGTTGCCAATAGTTGTAAATGGCTTCCACATGTGGCCTTTATCGAACCTGTAGAAATGTGCTCCATGCCGAGCAAACAGTGTCATCTGAAGGACTTGTAGCTGTCTTGTTCTGAGGTCGATGCTTTTCATGTTTTCCTTACCAGCTTCTGATTGTTTATCTTCTTTATTTCTTGCAGACGGAGGCGACTACCTCAAAGAAATCATCCCGTCGTTCTTAGTTCACCAGAAAATGACCGTCAGGCGGCTGCGTCAGGTCGTGAACAAGCTCCCGTCCGAGGACGGTAAAAAACAATCCACTTCGGGACTCAGCATCTCAGATCTTCATGCACGGATCAACACTTGGGTCACCTCTGCCACAACGAATCACATTCGGCAGCTTCCGGCGATTCTGACCAAAATCGGGGCGAACAGCGCCGGTGAGAGGCTGGAGAACAAGCTGCAGAGAATCGACTTGAATCTGAAGGGTCTGTGTGCTTCTTTGGGGAACGAGGTGGATGTAATTGTAATGTCAGGGAGGCTGAAGTAGAACATATTTAGTTATAGGTACCAAAGAGTTTGACTGGTCCACTGTTCATTTGAAAACTTTATTTTTTCATGTAGTTCTTAAAATTGCTGCCAAGTCAAGTCAATTTTATTTGTAAATCCCCAAATCCAAAATTAGCCTCAGGGGGCTTTACAATCTGTACAGGATACGACACCCTCTGTCCTTTACGGTGCGACCCTATTGCCCTATTCAAGATGCACTGCCAATGCAGGCTTTAGTACTTTTTGCATTAGTTAAAGGAGAATACCGGTCAGTTAGAGGAATACTTAATTTACTTATATCTGCATCGAGCTGATTAATATTCCCTCCTTTTTCATTACATTTCAGGTTTTTGTTTGACCAAACAATCCAAACTTGATTGTGTCACCTAGCTTGAAATGACCCCCTGTCCTGTGTAACCAAATTTCTTTACAAAATATATTAATATTGTGGACACTTCATTTCAAGTCGGGTGATAATAATCATAATAATAAGAAAAAATAATAAGAGAAAAGTCTGTTCACTCTCAAAAATGTGTAGTTTTTGTTCTCTGGAGTACATTCCTCCTAGATTTACTCAGTAGGCGATTTGTTAGTTTTTAACAGGGGGGACGGACTCGGTTCATGTTGATCACCCACGACTAACGAACCGCCCGATAAACGACTCTTTGTATTAATTAATAATCAGAAGGGCGGAACTCGCATTGCAATTACAAATCTGTCTGCTTCTTCAGCACCACGGACAGCGCAGTGGATTTATCAATACACAGCATAGTTAGGCTGCTGATATTCCAAAGCCATGGTCGGGGCCATAGCTTCTAAGTTACTGATATTTCAGAGACATGGACGGGGCACTCTCTGCTTCTAGGGGATGGCAGGTTAACAATGGGCATGCGTTTTGGTCATTTTGCTAATAAGGGGGAATGACATCCCCCCTCGTCCCCCCTCACATCACCTACTGGATGTACTGACTGAAGTATTTATGAGATCATTTGTGCACCTTTTAGAATCCAATTGTACTCTTTAAGGTACAAATTTGCTGTAAAGATACTACTGCATGTTGCACCTGGGTCCTTACAGCAACAAGCATTGTACTCTAAAACACAAAATTCTACAATTTTATTTCTGGGAGTGAAAACAAAGACAGAACCTGAACAATTAATAACGTTTACTAACCAAAAAACCCTGCCGGTATTGCCCTTTAAAGAATAAAAAGTGTTGGCCTTCATTATATCTACCTCTTTCTATGTCTGCAGTTAAACACCGACGTGGCGCCGGCCCTGCTTATACCAAAGGTTTTTCATTTTGTGTTAACGGCTGTGAAATTAATTTATTTGCTATTTATAGAAACGAGGTATGTTGCATCCTAAAACGGACAAGTTGGAGGACTCTTGTGTTTGCCATTCATGATTAATTGTATGCAAATAAAGCAGGTGCATGTGTGGCACTGGCTGCTTTGAATGACGCTCAAATAAAGATAATCACAAATGTAATCACTGGTAATTTTTTTTTTTTATATATATATATAATTTATTAGGAATTGAAGACAAATCAGATCAAGCAGGTTTATTTGACATTATTCATTAATCTTTCTAAAGTCCCTGTATTTTTTTTTGAGAATACATAATGGGAGTTTTTCTCATTCACTGATTCAAAATTCTTAAATTTTAAAAGTTTGTCATTTCAACCATTAAAATATACAGCTGAGATGAAACATTTCTTAGAGACAAGGGCATAAAAAACATAACATCACAATGCAAAAACATAAATACATCAAGTACACTGGTGGTTGTTTAAATCCAAAGGACAGGAGCAACTTTGTCACATGTGGTATCTGAGTGGACAAACATGACATATGGAGTTCCCCAAGGCTCAATCCTCGAGCCTCTTTTATTTAACATTTACATGCTTCCATTAGGTCAAATTATACAAAACATTAAATCCGGTATCACAATATGCAGATGACACCCAATTCTCTCTGCAAGTCCACTGAACAAATTAGTGATGCCAAAAATTCCTTCAGTTAAACTGATAAAACAAAAATTGTGTTGAGTCTTGAGACTTTCCAGTGTGTCATCGAATAGAGGTTAAAGTGCTGTTGCTCATTTATGAATCTCTCAGTGATTTAGGACCAAAATACATTTCTGACTGCCTTTAACCATATAAACCATCTCAGTCTCTCCAGTCATGTGGTAGTGAACTGTTCACAGACGTCAAATTAAAAAGATGGAGCAGAAGGATTTAGTCATTCTGCACCACAGAGCTGGAACAAACTCCCAGATATAAATATAACTCACCCTGACGTAGACTACCTTTAAAACCAGGATAAGTACGTCGATGTTCTGCGCTGCCTTTGACTGAAAGTAAAGCTCTCATCATTATCCTCCTTGCGCTTATATTTATTTCTCTAATTTATCTATTCAATTGCTTTTATAATGTTTTTATACTTTTATAGTGTGTTTCCATGTTTTTGCTGTATATTCCCTGATTAATGTTTTAAATGCATTAAGCACTTTGAATGTCCCTTTTTATGACATGCTATACCGATAACATTGCATTCACACCCTTTCCTCACTACTTGGTGACTTTTTGGGAGTTTCAGAAAATTAGGAATATTACTTCTTACACTATTTTACATCTGTAAATAATGCAGAAATGTTGTTGAGGAAGACTGTATTATTTGTTCAGATGATAAAACAAAGTCATATTGGCAATCATTTAAAGTGGATGTATTGTCACATTTGAATTCAGCTGTGAAATACGACGGTGTACTAGGGTCATTGTAGGTAAAAAAAAAATAAAAATAGTACACCCCATCCCCCGACTTAAGAAAATCAGAATTTCCAAGATTAAAGTCATAAATTTATGAGAAAAAACTCAGATTGCTCTGACATTAAAGTGGCATATTTACAAGAAAAACACTTAGATATTCTCTGCCATTAAAGTGACATATTTACAAGAAAAACACTCAGATATTCTCTGCCATTAAAGTGACATATTTACAAGAAAAAAATGTGCACATTTTCTCGTAAATTTGAGTTTTTTCTTGGAAGATTACCTCCATCCCCCACCTCCATAATTATTATTTTTTTTAAGGGTCCTAATATGCCATCGTAATGAAACTAAAAACAAAAAGAAAGATGGAGTGAAAAATATTTATGATGTGTCGGTTGAAATGGCTCTGAGTCACTGTAATGTGTTGTAAATAAGTAATGGGTGGAAAAGTTCTTCATGTGGTTTGGGAGTAGCTAGTATCTGTTTGTCTGTCTGAGGCTAACCATTATCTGTCACTAAACTCCCACGTATACAATAGACCCACATGTGGAGGATTGTACTGCGTAATACTAAATTACTAGATATTAAATTTCTGTGACTGAGGTTCCTCTTTGAATGCAACGACAGAAAAAAACAAGCTGGTGAGCCGGCGCTGACATTAAGCAACTTCTTGTTTCCCTCCGGCATTTAAAAGCTGCAGTTGGCCGACTTCCTTAAAGAGCTGCTGTTATGTAATGAGGTAGTTTGAGGCCACGTGGTGGAGAGAAAAACAACAATAAAGCAGAGACAGTTTGAGAAAAGGTGTACTGTAAAAACGTCCATGCTATTTGAGTCAGTTTGACTATTTTTTGTGTCCTAAAAGTCAGATTTTCTCATCTTCCCAAATAAACTAAGCAAAATGAGTTGGGTTTTTACACCATAATGAAGAAAATCACTAAAGAAATATCTTGAAATAAATTTATCAGTATTGGAAACAGATTGAAATAATCTCACCCAGGTTTAATTGCTGATTTTAGGATTCACTAAGCTTCAAAAAGGGTATTAAAAACCTCATACTATACTAGTAGTACAACCTCATACTATACTAGTAGTACAACCTCATACTATACTAGTAGTACAACCTCATACTATACTAGTAGTACGTACTGATTTGGCCAAAATATAGCATGTAGTAGGCAGTATGCAAACAAAAGCAAAATCTACAGTATGCCCAAAAATACCCGGATATCGTACTGATTTGGAAAAAATCTCCAGTCTGCATCAGACCTCACCTACTGTATCCCACAATGCAAAGCTCTGGACCACTACAGGCTAGGGTCACAACAAAGATTGAATAGATAGAGCCAAAAAGGGCTCGATTTTTACATTTTTTTCGTAGCTGTTTCATCACTAAATTCACTCCTGAGAATTTTTGATGAGAGAAATCAACCATGTAGATTTTGAATATTGTCAGTTTAACAATATTAGATGGTGAATCAAACATTTGCTCCGACGTTTTCGGAGTTTAGAAGCTCCGCAAACTGCCGTGACAGCTAGCTAGCGCCTGCCGGGATCGCTACCTCGCCAGTCAGCCGCTATGAGCTGGCTAGAGCTCTCTAGAGACCGGTCTGTAGACGAGGGGCTTTTATTTCCTTGTTGACGGATAGTTTGTTTGGATATCACAACATAAATGTCCATTAGTAAATTAACAGGAACCTGTGACTATCTGCATTTATGGAGTTGAAAAGCTCCACAATCGCCTGAGGGCGTAGCTCGCTCTCCAGATTAAAGGTCAAAGGTTGAAGTCAATGTGAACTTGTGATCTTGTTGTGATGTTTGTTTAAATGTTTTCTCATTTCAGTGGAAACCTTTAGTGTCCCACTATGGCATTTTAAAATATTTTCCAGGAAATTACTAGTCAGCATTTGAGCTGCGTGGGTCAGAAATCATTGTCCTCTACTTCTCCATAGTTTAATGTGAAAGACGTGGGAGTGTTTGATCGCTATACCATAAAGGTGCAATGACCTTTGACACTAAGTTCCTCATCATGTCCAGGAGCTGAAGGTCAGTTTACTCTTTCTCTAGTTGAATGGATAAAATATAGACATGCATACAGTAGAGCTGGAAAAAAACACCGCAATTCATTTTTAAATCTCACTATTAAGCATATACAGTAAGTGTAGCTTTGGTTGATATGTTTTCATTTCCACATAAGAAACAATGTAAAAACAATGGATTCCTTTCCTTCTTCATATGAATATTTGACCCAACTGAGACACTATAAAAAATATCCATCTCTGTCTCCTAGAAATTGTGCAAATTGGTGCAAAGGTTAAGACTAAAACGAGAAACTAAAATTAAAACTTATTCACTTTAACCCTGATGTTTATGAGCTATGAGTAAATACAGGCTACAATACTTCAATACTACAATCAAATGAACACTAGACCAGATATTGTATCCTAAATATAAAGAAACCTTTAAGTTGTTAACGTCTGTATGATAATATTAAATGTCTATCTTAGTTTGATCAGTTTACATTCGTACGGAGCGTGTTCCACGACGAACACAAAACGCCGTTGCACGTGATCAGTAAGTCGGCATCGATGCAGGCTCGCTGTTAGAGGGTTTCATAACCCACTTCCACTCCCCGCTAATTGGTTTGAGATGGAACTTAATATGGTGGTTTAAGAAAGGCCCTCTGTGTCTGTGTTTTCTATCTCCAGGGCTGCAGACCTGAGGAGTGTAATCAGCGGTATGGGACACACCTTGGCCAGGTATGTGCCTCAGGCATAAAAGCCTGAGCAGCAGCAATCCTTTGTTGTCAGATCTCTTCTCACCACATACCTCTGTGTCCTGGCTTTTGGTTTCTTTTCCTTGTTTTTACATCACAACATTCATACAGCACATTTTCACACATCCACTCTCTACAATACTGACTCTACAGATCCCTCCCGTCCATTCTTTTGACTTTTTTGACGTACCTTTTGGTTAATAAGTCACTTTGTTTGTTAAGTATACCTGTGTGTCTCCCGTTTTTGTCACAGTTTTAGAGCCGTGCTGTGACAGTTGGGATCAGACGCCGAGGGGCGTGACAATATATATATATATATAGTTAAAAATAGACTAGTTACAAGTGAGGTAAAAAGTGAACAGTGCAGACAAAGTGACAACAGTATATAACAGTATATAAACGGCAGTATTTCTGGTATATGACGGTGAAGGTTAAAGAAAGAAAGACCAAAATGGAGCCACCGTTCTTCAAAAAATCCCTCAGGGAGAAATCCACGAAGGAAGAGACGAAGAGACGAGTTTCTGGAGGTGAAACAGACAACATGTCAGTCTCTGAGAGTTCATTCAGTCTGTCCGAGGGGTTATAAAAAGACATTCTTGGAAACAGGAAACCTAAGCCTGCATCGAGGGGATTTGGGCGGACCGCAGAATAACTCCTGGAACTGTTGTTGTTTCCCACAACAGAGTAATGCCAAGTCGGTAGTTTCCAACACTTTTCTTTTAACTTGTTTCAAGTAAATCACGTTGTCTGTTGTGTTATTCAAGTGCAGTGACCCTCTTACTTCTTACTTGTTTCAAGGGAAAGATGCTATTATTCTAGTTTTATTGAAAGCAGGTTGAAATATTCTCACTGCACACTGGTAACTGAATTATCGACCAGGTCTCATGGGTCATTTGTAGACCAGGGCAAGGTTCAGGCAAGAAAACCACTTAGTTGGGGTAAGGGAAAACGTCATGGTTGGGCTTGAAATAAGTAAATAAACTAAGTAAAACACGTACGGAAACAACGTAACACAACTACGGAAAACACGTCACAAACATCAATAAAAAAAACGTCACTAACGTAACTTTCAAAACCAGTCCAGAGACCGGTCTTGAACACCAGTCTTTTAGTTACAATTCTGGTGTTTGTTCGCTTTTCATTCTACATCATTAACTCTTACCGTAGCATTTATATGCGGATGCGTTTACATTGGAATCAGTACAGGATACATGACGTATAAAAGACACACGGAAATCAAGAAAAACCTTGTGCATTATCGTGGCATTTATACGCCTTTCCTTGTGAACGGGCTGTAATTATAGACAGAAATTACTCAATAATATTTAGGATTTATTTTAAATATGAGGTAGAAACTATTTCTCTTGCAGATAGAGACGTTTTTAGTTGAAAGTAGGTCTGCGTGGGATGAACGAGGCCGAGTGAAGTGACAGACGAGTTGTCAACACCCTGAAACTTTTGATAAACATGTTCCTGAGTGTCACAAACTGCTGACAGATTTCTGTAACAGAAACTCGTACAGATAAAGATGTTGAGGTACATGAACAATGTGGAGGAAGAGCGCAGGTGTTTCAGAGTTCGATTCACCAGGAAGGAGCTGGAGGTTTTCTCTGAAAGACCTCATTTACACCACAGCTTCCTGTGTAAGAGAAACAAATGTTTCTCTTTGTACCAGGAAACATTAGCTGAGGGGGAATCACCTCTTCAACCTCCAACCACTGACCTCACAGACAGATCTTTGTGCATACAGCCACACAAACCACATGTGGGTCGTAAACTGTTCATTATTCCTTTCTGTTTCTTCAGGCCAGTGATGACAACGTTACTACTAAATTGTGGAGCTGCCAGGGGTTTGGTTTCACAGTTACACAGCAGTATTTGCTGTTGACGTGAGTCACACGTCTTTCATTCATCATTTCATCCTTCCAGCTCGACAGGAAACGTCGAGGTCAAACCATCATGACTGGAACGACGACTGATGTAATCTCATATCTGGAATTCGGGTGGCAGTTTGGAGAGCTGCTGAGGTAGTACAATATAAGAACAACATTGAGATGGAATAAAACTAATAAAAAAGAAAAGATTTAGAAATCAAGAAGTTAAAAGGTAACTTCAGTATTTTTCAACCTGGACCCTATCTGCTATGGAGGACAGAACCTTCCAAAAATAAATAAATAAATAAATAAATAAATAAATAAATAAATAAATAAACTCGACCAAGTCGACCAATAAAAAACAAAAAATTTATAAAAAATATATATAGGCATTAATTAATCAATGAAATGTGACATAAATCGATATTTCTGTTTTAATTTGCTTCTTTATTTATTTATCTTACTTCCCCTATCTATCTAGTCTTCTGTTTAATTTTCCCTTTTATTTATTTATTTATTTATTTATTTATCTATCTTTATTAACTTTTTAACTTATGGATTTATTTTTGCATTTATATATACAGTTTATATATATATATATATATATATATATATATATATACAGGGTATATAGCACAAAAAATATGTCTTTGAAAGTCGTGCTGAGCATCAACAAAAAAAAAGTGAAATTCGTGTCTATGTACACAAATCAAAAACATAAAAGTTTGTGACTATTTTACGAACTGCCATGAGACTTTGTTGGAAAATCGGCCCTGTAGTTTTTTTCCATAATCCTGTTTACAAACGGGCAAACAAACCAACTAACAAACTGAACCAGAAACATAACCTACTTGGTTAGGAGGAAAATATCTAGCTGGCTGGAAATCTACAGACTAGTTTTTGATTTGGTGGAGAATTTCTTTGAGACAAGATATAAAGGATCAGTGTTAGTTTGGAAAACTTTCCAATGAAACTAGTGAGGTCCTCTTTAATAATGGAAGATTTTCTTTTGCCTCATTGGGGGCTTTCAGGTATAGAGGGTGTTTCCATTTACTGTCATAATGTGAGTGTTTAAAGCCCTCAGTCGATGACTGATATTGGACTCATCATGATATGACCAAACATGACGGCCGAAGATTAAAGCCGCAAAGCTTTCTAAATCCCCTTCATCCAGCCTTTTATCAAACCCTGTATTTATACATATTTTAACCATATCCTCAGAGGGAGTTCCACACAAACAGGAACGTAGACTGATTTAAAAGAAGTGAGGTCAAAATAGAGCCGATACTGGAACCCTCCTGGCTGTTTCTCTCTCACAGAGCATGCTGGGAACAAAGGGAATAAAAATACATAAAACATTAAAGCTAGGATTGAAGTTAAACTATGTGAGAACATATTTATTCATTCAAAGTCACGTCTTTGACTGGTTGATGTTGCAGGACTTCAAACTTGATGACTTGTCATTTGTAGGTGGTTCTGAATGTAAATAAAAAAGTCAAATGGTATTAGATATCCCAGATTATCAGTTATATTCATCAGTAGGACTTGACTGAACTTTATGCACAGTCACTGACAAAGCAAACCAATGACACACTGATCCCACTACTGTAGAAAAACTACAGCTTCATAATGGAAACTTCCCTTGAGCAATGTGGATAATAACTTGCTTACTCAAGCTGACATCATTATCTCTTCTTCTGAATCAGTTTTACTTTCCATTACAGACAGTTATAGGAACCATTTGAATTTGAAGAATGTGAGTGAGCTGATGAACCTGCTCTATCTGCACAAATTACACCAATTATCACCCAGCACTGTGCATGTTGCTCCACCAAATAACAGCCGTCATCAGAGGCCTTCTGCCCAGACCTGCCTCTGCAGTGATTTGCATAAAAGCATGAAGTGAGTATAAGATATAATTAGGGCTGTCAAAGTTAACGCGATATCAACGTGTTAGTCACATGCAGTTTGGGGCGAGTAAATGATTCGAAATAATTGATTTCCAATAATAAATATATACATACGTTTGCATAAAGCAGCATATTTGTCCACTCCCTTGTTGATAAGAGTATTAAATACTTGACAAATCTCCCTTTAAGGTACATTTTGAACAGATAAAAAAATGTGTGATTAATGGCGATTAAATATTTGAATTAATTGACAGCCCTGACCTGCAGGTAGGCTACTAGTCAGGGCTGAAAATAAATACTCCACCTCCTCTGCATATATTTTCAGATAGATAAAAAATAATAATTTAATCCGTGCCTTTATATTTACTATGGCAGCGTGCTGTATTACTGCCACCGCGACCAAAGTTTCTCGCTTTAACAAACTCCAGCAAGATATTTTGTTTGTTTATTTTTGTTGCTATGAGAACATGTCACTTTATCTTGTTGAATCAAAAAAAACTTCCGTTATTGTTTATATTATTTTTATTGGTAAATGTTGTGGTTATAATTTAATTAATTGGTGTCACTAAAGATGACTCTTGGTTGTTCAATAATTTGTTGATATTGCTGAGATTTATAGAGAATGACGGCGCCATTGTAGGTAAAAACAAAAAAAATTACGAAGCCAAGGGAGGGGAAAACATTCCAAGAATAAACTCATGATCTCCAAGATTGAAGAGATCGAAGTCATACATTTTGTGAGGAAAAACTCTCTGAATACTTGAGATGCTATAAAAAGATTGCATATCTCTAAATTAATACATTAAAAATGCTTGATTTTGTGTCCGTATGTAGTCACAGATCTTCTCAACTCAAATATTTCAGTCATTGTCGATAATAATTATTATAATTTGTTTTACAACAACCCAAAAATCAAAGAATAAAGACATTCCCCTCATAATTTAGTAGTATTTTCTTTTTTAATTTATGAGGGACGTGTAACATGTTTTATTCTTCTAGTGAATATAATACAATTAACCTTATTTCCATATATGTTTATATGGGTGTACAACAACTTTAGCGAAGTGAAGCAATGTGGTTCCTTGACAAAAACAACAACAAAAAAACATGATTTTTCAGAGATTTTTTTCTTAGAAATTTGCCACTTTACTCTCAGAGAATATCTTCTTTTTTTCTCTTAAATTTCTGACTTTAGTCTCAAAAGTCTTTTCTCAGAATATTAGCCTCAGCGCTGTAATTTATGCATTTTCCACGTACAATTTTTTTTTTTTACTGGACTTCGGGAGCTCTGGAGAATTAAATCCATCTTATTTCATTATAATTTATTTGTGACAGTATTTCCAGGATCTTCTGTATTGACTTTCCTGTCTATTACAGACAATTCTGTAAAGTCTGGATGTGAAACCACCAGAGCGGAAAAAACTTGTCACACAAGGAAGCTCGACAGTAAAGTGTCAGACTTCCTTCTTGTTAATCTTAAAGTCTACGTCAATAAACTCTTGTGTGTATCTTGTGATGCAGCATTTCTTAAACACAGAAGATTGATCATGCTCTTATGTTGAAAGGTAGTATGACTATAGTTTTAAAGTTTGTGTGAAAGGTCACCAGAGGCCTATATACGAATACGAATATATATATATAATCATTATCCAGGCTAAAAGCAACACAGTTTAAGCTGACAAATGCAGAAAGGATAGCCGGCAAAAAATCACCGAATGTGTGAATGCGTCATTTTATATGTTTATAATATCACTGCCCCATCTAGAGCGCAATATATGTGTGTTCTGTTATATTAATGTGTTGCTTAGACGTACTCTTAAATGGAGGACGGAACCAGCCAAAATAAATAAATAAATAAATAAATACATAAATACATAAATACATAAATAAATAAATAAATATGTCATTAAATGTAGCAAAAAATAATATTAAAAATAAATGTAGCCATTTTTGTTTTAATTTGCTTCTTTATTTACTTATGTTTTTATGAATTATTTTATTTATTTACTGTTCTGTTTAATTTTAATTTTAAAAATAGGTGGTGAAATGCATAGGGAAAATTGTGCATAAATAAATAAATGAATAAATAGATAAATAAATAAATAAATAAATAAATAAATAAATAAATAAATAAATAAATAAATAAATAAATAAATAAATAAATAAATA
Source organism: Sebastolobus alascanus (assembly GCA_916701645.2). Taxonomy (NCBI): domain Eukaryota; kingdom Metazoa; phylum Chordata; class Actinopteri; order Perciformes; family Sebastidae; genus Sebastolobus; species Sebastolobus alascanus. The sequence goes on along the minus strand of CAKAOJ020000075.1, from coordinate 113,769 downwards.
AATAAATAAATAAATAAATAGATAAATAAATAAATACACACATTTAAAAATAAATTTAAATTAAAAAAGCAAAAAAAAAAAAAAAATGAATGCAAAAATAAATAAATAAAATTGAAAAATAATAAAGATAATACATAAATAAATTAAATGGAAAATTAAACAGAAGAGTAAATAAATAAGAAAATAAATTCAAAGATAAATAAATAAAGAAGTATATTAAAAAAAACTATTTTTGTCACATTTTATCAATTAATTAATGGCCACATTTATTTTTAATATTATTTTTTGCTACATTTAATAACATATTTATTTATTTATTTATTTATCGAGTCATGTATTTTTGATTTTGGCAGGTTCCGGCCTCCATAGGAAAGACCCTGAACAGGTCACCAGTTTATCAAAAGACCTGCTGAAAGAAAACCACATGTACACTTACAGTCATACCTTTCCCATTCCTCCAATTCCCCTAAAAGTCTGAGGTAGGTTATTTAGTTTCATTTTTTTTTTTCTCCTGCAAAAACATCACATGAATATGAGGTTGTTTAGCAGCTGACTTGGAAATTCCAGATTTTGCACATGAAAACAAAAACCACCCCCCCCCCCCCCAAACCACATCTAAAGATTGTTGACAGTCAGGAAGGAGCATAAACCTGACGACTGAGTAAATACTTCACTGAACCACTGGGCAGTAAATGACAGTATAATGACCGGCATTGACAAATATAGATGTAGGCCTACTATAAGCAGAAAGATTTGTTTTGTAAATATAGGAGGTAAAGGGCACGACGCAACCCAGGAGTCTGAATGGAGCCCACTGAGTGACATCATCACGTTTAGATTCAGATGAAGCATATTTTTAGCAGCAGCATAAAAAGCAGAAAACATGATGTATTCTATAAGACCAGATGTAGATCAAGAGCTTGTAGATATGATCAGATGTCTTTATTTTTTTCCCCAACAAGCGACTAGATACACAGCAAATAAGCAAACATATATATCACATACCAATAACCAAGTCGGTGGTCCTTTGTTTTAAGTTTGATCTTGATTTTTCTGACAAACGGCCACTACAAAACCAATTAAATGCAAACATCGGGAGACGCAGCTCACGTAGGACGTAGGTATGTCATGTCGTGTCATCCCGTTCTTAGTTACCTGCAGTTATCAGCTGAAAACTAAATATTTGTTCAGCAACGTCCCTCCGATTGCAGACTTGTTTCCTCTCATATCAACTTGCTCATGCAAGATTATTATCTCCTGTTGAGGCCTGTGTCTGTGTGATATCACAGCTGCATGACGAACATGCAAACATGAAATAAACACAGCATTTCGATTTTCTGTTGAAGAGCCTGTGCTTGTCAACGTTGCTTCCTGTTAGCAGGAGCTGCCTTATCTCCACGATTAGCAACCCAAATGTATTCCAGTCAAATGGAAAGTGAACTTTCCACTGAAGCTAAATGCTCAGTTTCCTTTACCACAAACAGACAGTGAGGCTGGCACCAGCTTTTTGCTCCGATACATTATTCATTTGTTGAATATAAACAATAGATACTGACTTTTACAGGCTTGTTTTGTTTGTGCAAATCTCTTTAGCTGGCTTGACCTCATCTTGTGATAAAAGGGACGTCAATGTGTAATTTTACAGTGGAAACAAATCATCCTCTTTGAATATGTCCATCAAGAGCTCTTAGTGCCTCTTAAGGTGAGACTGTTCAGGCTAAAACTAGAGGAAAGAAAACATCCAAAATACACATTTAGGTGTTTAATTTAGTCTATTTGCATCTGTAGATTTTCACCAAAAGTTACAACACAGTATCACGGCAGTTTGTGAAATGGTCACGAAATTGAAACTATTTGATTCGTGTACATAGACACAAAGTTCACTTTTTTTTCGTGACGCTCAGCACGACTTTCAACAACGTATTTTTAGTGCATTTTCCTACGAAAGTCCAGCAACACGTGACGTGTCAATTTTTAGTTAGGAAAAGGTCGCGGTTTGGGTTTAAATAAAATCAACTTTGACTCGTGGCTTTTCACTGGACATGAACAGCGGTCTCCTGGGTGAGAGTCCTGTGATCTTTGACCTTACCAGTACTTCCCAGTTCCCAATTTCATTGATTAGATTGGAATGGAATTGATTTCGTGCTGACCATTACGGAAAAAAAATTTAAATTCGTGTCTATGTACACGAATCAATACATTAAATTTCGTGACTATTTCACGAACTGCTGTAAGACTGGGCTGAAAGTCAGCATTAGATAATGCTTCATTTGCATATTTAAACATAAAATTTCAGAAGACTTGTAATAAACCGATAATTGTCTTAATGTCAGTAATCAACTGGAGAAGTTTCATGGCGATATCTGTTAGTTAAACTTGTAGTGTCTTCACTAAATGTGTGGAATTTTACAACATCCTTAAAGGACTTTTTCTCTAAATGATTTATTTCTCAGACTCATGAGCCAGAGATCTTCTTCACAGTTTCATTCCTCTCTATATTCTGAAGGTTTTTACAGAGCGGTTTGTTCATATATCATTCATAACCTCATTTATACAACATTTTATTCCTAAAAACATGGCGGAAATGGATTTTAATGGCTGTTGACAGTATTTTCTTATTTATGCAGCGATAAAAAGAGAGATCCAAAACCCCCCTCAGTAAAAACCTTTGACTTTAATATGTCAACAAAATAAAACAAGAATTCTGAACCTGGTTTTATCCAATGTTTAGATTTCTGTTCTGGACATTTATGCAAATTAGCACATATTTAATACCTCATTTGCATATTTAAACATAGAATTTATAGGTTAACAGCAGATATCTGCAATCATAGCTGAATCATGTCATCTCACTGTTAAAATAAACCCCCAAAAAACCGTCACTATGTTAGCTCATTTTCCAACATCACTGACGGAGAGCCAACTTCATTAACTTCATAAGCTAAAAACCATGGCAACAAGCGTGTCCCAGCCGTGTGCATCACTTTGTAGTGTCCCCTGGAAACCGTTGTTTCCGTTGTGTTGTGTGCTACTCGCACTTTTTTTGCAGCTTTTTTTTCTAAATGTGTTAAATTGGTGAAGATGTCTTAATTAGCAGTGTGTTGAGTGCTCAGAAGTCACCGTATATATACACATCTGGTCCAAAGATGAGTATTCAGGACTAACAGAGAACAGACCTGTGACTGTCTGATTCAGAGCCTCGAGTGATTGAATGCAGAACAAAGAGCACAGACTGGTTTCACCCTGTCAAGGCAAATATCTGCATAAAGGTTTCTGTAACAAAGTTTGTGTATTCAAATAACAACAAGAAAGAACGGTCCTTTCAGACTCTGTTAATGTATTCTAGGTAGCAGGTTTTACCTGCTTCTACAGGTGCATTCAGTGCTACAAACAATGAATCACGTTGGCCCTTTCTTCATGATGCTGTTTCATACAAAGAAATTCTGTTATTTTTATGACTCGGCGGGTTTGGCTTTAGTCACAGAAAAAATGAGGCTTTTGTTGCTGTAGTCTCACGCTACATCGCTCACAATGAGAGATGGAAAATGTTAGATCCAGTTCGGTGTGTACTTTTACTGACGTGCGTTCATTCCCAGGACACCGATGCTTGGGCGGTCGCCCTCGGCGTCTTGACAGCGATGACGAAGGCATCCTTTAGTGTCTGTATGAGATGCACCGGGCTTTCAACAAAATAACCCAACCACGTCATTATTAGACGCTCAGAGCAACAGACGTAGTATTTAACTGCGACAAATCCGCTAATGGTTGGCGGGTGGGAGGGGAGGGGAGGTGGATGGGTCAAACAAACACAGGACAAAAGTTGAGTGATTTTTACTGATGATGTTGTCACGTGACCAGCCCGTTCTTATTGCCAGGGCGTCAAATACAGAGACTTTGTCACGGGAGGGTGGAGCTAACTACAACCGGACGCTGAATAAGACATTTTTAGGCGACCAAAAAGATTATAATTAACTTGCATGAAGTGAAAACACACTGTGAAAGGGTTAAAGTTGTAAGACGAAAACTCCCAGACCGGACAACGCCGTGGTAGCGACCTGTCAATCACAAGGTAGCCCCGCCCTAAAGCATCCCCTGCTTTATGGTCTATCTGACTCTAAATGGGACCATAATTTACTAAATGAACATCATGCTGTATTGAAGAAGACTTGAAACTAGCGATTGAGACCATAAACTCATGTTTACAATGTTTACTGAGGTAATAAATCAAGTGAGAAGTAGGCTCATTTTCTCATAGACTTCTATACAATCAGACTTCTTTTTGCAACCAGATGAGTCGCCCCCTGCTGGCTGTTAGAAAGAATGCAGGTTTAAGGCACTTCAGCGTTGGCTTCACTTCTCACCACTGATGCAAACCCATCCACGAACCTTCTGCGTCAAGATACTACGCAAAAGGCTTTCCCCCCGGCGCCCAAGTGGCTAGATATGACAAACAGGGATGAAATCACGATGTGCACAGATTGAATCGCTTTATGAAACAACCATGTTAGCACAGTAGTGTCGGTCCAGCTTCCTCCTGGCTTGTTTCATCATCACAGTAACGAGGGCATGAGAAGGTTCTTATCAGAACCAGGTGCTGCAGCTGCTCTGCAGAAAATGAGTGTTTATACTCTCCAGTGTCGTGTTTGCATAGATTTGATTACTTCCACAGAATAAATCGTTTTGTTTGAGAAGAACTTCATCACCTTAATTAAATCCAAATGTTCCAGTTTGTATACAGATCACAAAATCACAAAAGAACCATATTTCATCGTCGGATTGTTTAAAATACTTTCAGCCATGATTCACGACATTGTCCGTGTTATCTTATATGTGTCATTCTGGGAAGAAACTGTTCCAGTTGACCGCAGGTTGTTGTCACTTCCATTGGCGGCTTCTCACACTCACTTCACAGGCAAAGCTGGAAGCATCTGGAATGACCTCGGAGGAAGTTGAGGGCTTTTACATTCCTCTTAATGCACTGTGGGGAAGGCCATAATGATGATAGCAACCTGACGAAGCTGGAATGTGCTTCTCTTATCTGGGATGATAAACATCTTACTGCTCACTGTGACACATCAGTACGACATATGAAGACTTTTCCTGAAGATTTTCCGTTCACAGATGTGTCAGATCTCTGTGAATATAAACATTTAACAGCACAAAACCAAGTAGCTTTTTTATTTATACCTGAAATAATATATATGTTTTTACCATATAGGCCTAATTAGTGACCCAGTGAGACTGACAGTAAATCCGCATTGTCCAATACCTGAAATCAAAGCAACAAAATGGAATTAAGCCATCATTATTTGCATTAATTACACCTGTGCTTTTCCATGCTTCCATGCTTAATTTGTCCCTAATGTCAAACCAGAAGCAAATAAACAGTCCAAATCTGCTCAAGTCCGGCTCTTGTTTCTGATGCAGTTGGGGAAAAAAGCCTTATGATGTGTTGTTTTTCAGTAACATGCATCATACATTTAAAAAAATAAATAAATAAAAAAATTACGGAGCTAAGGGAGGAGGTAATATTCAGCAGAAAAAAAAAATAAATCAGAATTTCCGAGAATAAAGTCTCAAATTTACGAGTAAAAAAAAAAAAAAAAAAAAAAATAGGATATTTTCTGAGATAAAAGGGTACATTTATGAGAAAAAACTTGAGGTGTTTGCACATCTCTACATTGATTTGTATCTGTGTGTAGTCACAAATGTCCTCAACTCAAATATATCAGTCATTGTCGATAATTATACATTTAACTTTTTTTTTTCCAGCAACCCAAAAATCAAAGACACTTCCCTCACACTGTAGTGGTATTTTATTTTTAATTTACAAGAGACACAGTTTTATACTTCTTATGAATATAATCCAATTAAACATATATGTATTTTGTATATCCTTATTTTGAAAACCAGACGTAGTCTTTCCACTAACTAAAAATTTCCGGATGATTCTCAGACTGTAGAATAGTGACTTTATTCAGTGTGCATCAGATGATAGGCATAAAGTGTGCTTGCTCATCCTTTGCATGGAGAACCACAGATTATCTCAACACATTATGCCACAGACAGCTTGTGTGTCACAGCTGTCAGCTGTCTGCCTAACTCATGATAATCTGCACAGCGCTCCACATTATCTACTGGTACACTGAAAACAATTGTAAGAGGAAATATCCACTAGGTGATGTCATGAGAAAAAAAAAATCCCTTTGAGGTTTACAGATGTTTCCTCGTGTAAAAGGAAAAACAGCTGCTGAAGTCAACCAGAGTTGTTTCAGCACCTTGGACAGATCATCACCTCCAGGATTTAAACTCTTCTGAGTCAAATTTTTCCTAAAAGTTTTAATCCAGTATATTTTTAATTAACAGCTCAAACTTTCCAGTTCCCGTTCTTCTTCAAACTGGGATAAGATGCTAAGTTTTAAGTCACATAAATATATTTTTTTTAAAACGGTCATACAGGATCATTCACATTTCACATGACTCAGGATCAGAGAATCCAGGTTTTAGGAGATTTATCTAAAACTCTGCATCGCCATCTTCTGGATAAATCAAACAGTGAAAAACAGTCTGTATTGCTTCTATGAGCATATTTTAACAAGCACACAGAACATTAACAAAATAAGAGGGGCAAAACAAATTTAAAAAAATGTCTCAGTTCCAGTTTTTCTATTTGTTTTAATTCAGTCATTAATGTTAAAAGATTCACAAGAGCATTTTTAAAAATATTGAAAACAACGCAACTAAATCAGATTGAATCAAATAAGTTTAATAAACTCAAAACACACAAAAAGCTCTGCTGACTATGGAGGATGGAACCTGCCAAAATAAAAAAATAAATGAATAAATAAATGACTTCATAATTAAATAAATAAATATGTCATTAAATGTAGCAAAAATAATATTGAAAATAAATGTAGCCATTAATTGATTGATTAATATGTGACAAAAAATGATATTTTTGTTTTAATATGCTTCTTTATTTATTTATCTTTGTATTAATTCCCTTATTTATTTATTCTTCTGTTTAATTTATTTATGTATTTATTTTTATTAATTTTTAATTTCATTCATTTATTTTTTATTTATTTATTTATTTAGCATTCATTTTTTTATATATATTTTATATTTATTTGTAAATGTGTGTATTTATTTATGTATTTATGCATTTATTGATTTATTTCTGCAAGATTTTCCCTTTACATTTCACCCCTTATTTAAAATTAAAATTAAGCCTTGGACAGATCTACAAAGGACGCAGCAAAATGTTGCTTTTTATAACGCGAGTTAACAACACAGCAGCACTGCAGCAGTTATTGTGCTACAACAAAGTCTAATACCTGACTGCTGTGGCTGATGGACATCATTTTCCTCCAGAAAGGCATGTAAGTTTTGAGATGGCCAGTGAATACATACCCATATGTGCATATAATATACATACAGTGTGCCGGGTCAACATATCCAGTAAGAGAATATGTTTGGTTTAGGACTAAATCCAGCAGCTGAGGCCTGTACTACGAAGCGAGTTCAACATACCCTGGGTATGTTCTCGTTATCTGGCTTAACCAACCCTAACAAACGAGTTCCCGCTAAACTGTCCTACGAAGGTGGTTATCAACTCGATAAGTCAACCCACGGTTTCTCTATCTAGCTGGGAGCGCGTTCACGTGAACGGGGCGGTGTTTGCAGCATCTGACCAATCACTAACATGGACAAGTCTACTGACAGCAGACAGACAGGCAGGCAGACAGACAGAGCGGCACATTTTACAAAGGAAGAGTAAACTATATTAGACAAATACAAAGAAGTTAAACACTTAATCCAGACTAAAGGTAACACAGTTGAAGCTGCCAAATGCAGGAAGGACATCTGGCAAAATAAAAAAACTCCCGATGTGTGAATGCGTCAATTAACAGATTTAGTAATTTAACGGAACACTCAAAAGTCGGATAAAGTCGTCGAGTTATAAATAGCAATAAGAAATTATAATGATGGCTGGATGGATTACACGTCATTATACCCATTATTAGGCAAGAGGCGTGTATAACTATTTCAACCTTCTCTCAGGTGCGTCCCCGTTTCCTGCGGTGTGAAACGGACTCAAGAGAAAGTAAAAAAATAAATATAAAAATATAATTCAAAGCGGTAAACACCCGCAGCATAAATCCATCTGTCCTTCCTGCATTTGTCAGTTTAAACTGTGTTGTTTTTAGCCTGGATTATGACTTAAACTTCTTCGTATTTGTGTAATATTACCATACGATCAGCGCACTGAGCTCTGATTGGTCAGTTGGAGGTGTTTTTATACGAGTTGATCTCTTATCTGGAACATAACCTGCTCCGGAGCAGGTTAGCCGTTCAGCGTAAGTTACCATGGAGATCTACCCCGGTAAGAAGTGATCCGCCTTCGTAGGACGGAAAACCCAGGGTTAACCCTGAAGTTACCTCGATAACGCCAAATCCTGCTTCGTAGTACAGGCCTCTGGTCTACTATGAGTGTTGGTAAATTCACAGATGGCTCTGTGGCTCCATCTAATGATTGAATCAGATTCACACACTGAACCTGATTCAACCAGATCAGTGATCAACCACATGGAGAGCAAACAAACACCACGTTAAAGCCATTATTTGTAGGATTTTAAAGATTTTGTCTTTAGTGTAGACAGTAATCCACATCTATACACCTCCAGATCAACGCTGTCTCCTAGAAATCAGCGGTGCTTCATTCACTCAATAAGTATTTTATAATTATTTTATTTTATTTATTTATTTATTTATTTATTTTACATTACAGTAAAATGTATGGTTTAATTGAGTCAATAATTGAGAAGAAAAAAAGTGCAATATTTCCCTTTGAAAAGTAAAACTATGAAGTAGCATAAAATTTGAAAACCCAAGTAAAGTACAGGTAACTTGTACTTGTTTGTTTGTTTGGCTGTTTCTCCTTACTTTTATTTATTTTATTTTATTTATTATTATTATTATTATTATTATTATTATTATTATTAATAATAATAATAATAATAATAATAATAATAATAATAATAATAATAATTTTACTATAATAATAATTCTTCTTTTTTCTTTTACATATGAGAGTTGTGTTATGGCATGTTCTTTGTCTTAATCATTGATATTGTGTACAATAACTGTACATGTATGGTTTAATCGAGTCAATAAATTAAAAAAAAAAAAAAAAAGTGAAATATTTCCCTTTAAATTTAGTAAAGTAAAAGTATAAAGATGCATCAAATTTGAAAACTAAAAAAAAAGTAAGAGTAACTTGTACTATATATATATATTTGGCTATTTCTCCTTGCATTTATTTATTTATTTATTTATTTATTTATTTATTTATTTATTTATTTATTTATTTATTTATTTATTTATTTATTTATTTATATTATTATCATTATTATTATTTTGTCTGTTTGTTTGGCTGTTTCACCTTGCTTTGACTTTATTTATTTATTTATTATTATTATTATTATTATTATTATTATTATTATTATTATTATTATTATTATTATTTTGTCTGTTTCTCCTTTTTTATATTTTATTTACGTATTTTTATTTTTTATTATTATTATTATTATTATTATTATTATTACATAATATTAAAATTATAATGATGATTATGTTACGGCATGTTCTTTGTGTTAATCATTGATATTGTATGATGCAAGGATTTTGTATTGTTGAAAACAAAGTACATGTATGGTTTAATTGAGTCAGTAAAAAAGTAAAATATTTTCCTTTAAAATGTAGTAAAGTAAAAGTATGAAGTAGCATAAAATTTGAATACTCAAGTAAAGTACAAGTACCTAATAAAAATGTTGAATTAAATACAGTGAAATCACAGGTGAGCTGCTGTACAGGTAAACGGCCACCAGGTGTCGCGCTTCTCCAGTTTATAGCAGTGAAAACTTTTTTATCAGGACAAGTGAAGAAGGAGAGGAGGGATCACTGGATCACTGCAGTGAGAGAGTGAAGAAATGAGCCTCCCTGATTTGTTGTCATTCACTTGTAACGCAGAAGTAACGGTTGCAGCGTGAGTAACGTGTAACGGCCGTGTAGGAATGGAAGCAGACAGGAACAGTTAGATAGGTAAAGGGTGTCGACAGGTGAAGAAAACGGGACTACACCTTTACCGTGTTTGTTTTTACCCGGGTTATCCGCTTCTCCTCACCCGGACTCCTCTCCGGTGTTCACCTCGGCGGAAGAAATGGAGGAAAAAACGGATATTCCCAACGAACTGTCCGGTAAGTTAACCGTTAAGTTAAGTCGGTTTAACTGAAGCTAACTGAAGCTAACTAAGTTAGCTCAACACTAACTTAGTGTTAGTTTACAACGAAATCACTGAAAAAACTCCACATAAACTCATTAATAACTCACAGTAGTGATATCATAGTGTTATGTTAGTACTTTAAAACACCATTAAGCTATCACAAACATTATTTAGGAGCTAAAATGACATTAACTGACTTTTTAAAGGAATATTGTAAGCACATTATAGGTTAAAATGCCATAAAGTCAGCATATATCACTAATTAAACAATGTGGGAATATTGTAGTAATGCTAATATGATGCCACAGAAGGTAAAACTACCAAAAAGTACAATAAAATATGTATACTAGTGCATAAACTAGTAGACACACTATGCTGCATACTGCTGATTTCTCCTGTTATCATCTTGTGTTAGTATTCATATTTTTTTCTGTATAGTTGTTGCTGTGTTTCAGTAAAAAACTTATTTTCATGCCTTGTATTATGTTAGTACTTTAAAGCACCATTAAGCTATCACAAACTCACTATTAGGAATATAATGCATTATTTAGGAGCTAAAATGACATTTACTGACTTTTTAAAGGAATATTGTAAGCACATTGGAGGTTAAAATGCCATAAAGTCATCATATATCACTAATTAAACAATGTGGGAGTACTGTAGTAATGCTAATATGATACCACAGAAGGTAAAAACTACCAAAAAGTACAATAAAGTATGTATACTAGTGCATAAACTAGTAGACACACTGACTATTATGGGAGTATACTGCTGATATCTCCTGTTATCATCTTGTGTAAGTATTCATATTTCTTCCTGTATATTTGTTGCTGTGTTTCAGTAAAAAAAACTTATTTTCATGCCTTGAGGGCTAGGCTGGCTACCTGAGAGTTTCTACTTCCTTATCTGCAGTGGGGGAGAGGGAAAGCTGTGGGAGAGGGGTGTGTCCTGTGAAATTCCTTTGGATTGTGAGATATTATCAACACAGACTGCCTGGATGACTGAGTGTCAGGAAGAAAGAAAGAGAGGGGGAGAAAAAACAGTAAATCACTGCAGTTTTTTTTACTAGAGAAAGTAGCCTAAACTGTTAAAAGTTAAACACTGATGCAGCCAGAGTTAGCTGGGTATCTGTGCTGTTCTAGGGCAGTTTGACCTACATTGTCCTTTGAGAGGGTGATAGTTTTGGACTGGTAAAGTTGTATTTTGGGCCAAAGTCTTGATATTTAGTGGACCAAACTGTACAAATAACAACAGTAAGTCTTAAGGGACGATACACCTATCTCCAGATTCCATACTATCAAGATACTTGGGTGCCGATTCTACAAGTATTGAGATTTTTGTTAACTTTTTTAACACTAGACCACGGGAAAAAGTTGAATCATACACTTCTAGGGACTTTTACTGTGGAAAACATCTAAATTAATACATTAAAATGTTTGATTTTCAGCATGTATGTAGTCAGAGATGTCAAATATATCAGGCATTATTTTATTTTTATTTTTTCCCAGCAACTAAAAAATCAAAGAATAAAGACATTTCCCTCACAAATTAGTGCAATTTTCTTTTTAATTTATAAGGAAAATGTTTTATACTTCTGGTGAATATAATCCAATCAATCTTATTTCCATATTTTGTATATACAGTTCCCTTTGTAAACACCTTATTTTGAAAAGCGGACGTAGTCCCACGTGTCTACTTCCTCTAACTTCTCCAAGGTCGTCTCTAGCTCTCCCGTCAGCTCCGTTCTCTTTATCCATCCATGGTCAGCTCCATCGGGGTCGTTTCAATGCATTTAACATAAATGTCAGTATATGGGTGCTCTACAGTTGTAGCGTCGGCCCATTTGACCACGGAGACGAGAGCGACGGCCGGCTCGACCGCGACGTTACCGCGATACGATAACGTTTCCTGTCCGTGACAGAGTTAGCATGCAGCTTTAGCCGTGATGTCTAGCTCTGCTTTTCCTGTCAATGTGTGAAACCCAAAGTGTTTCCATCCTTTACTGGATGTATAGTGTTTACCACTTTGGATTTAACATGTGAGGGTGCAGGTCGTATCCACACAGACCCTACGACGTTTTCTACTTCATCGTTTCGGCTCACTGCGGTTTGTTTTGGTTGACGGATACGGAACGGATATGCTGTGTTCACATAGTCTGTGTATTGGACTGTCATTATAAATGAAAAAGCAGACCCAGTGCTGGGTGGTGAGGCTGACTCACAGCCCCGTGCTCTCTGTTATGGTGTCTGACTGCAGCTCAATCTCTCACACTGTATGTCACTGGACTGGCTGATGAATGGGGCTTTTTGTTGCCAGCTCCTGCTGTTGGTTTTAAAAGGACAGACTGACCTGACGCTGCTCATCAGCAGCATGTGGAAACTAAAGCAAGAAGTTATCAAGGCCGGCGTTTATTTATGGACAGAGTGAAATGAAAAGTGGTGGAGGATGGTCAGAAAGGAGGGGGAGGGGGGTGTGCCTTTGAATCTGACCTTTGGCATAGTGGTGAAATACTGAAATAAGGCCCAGACCATAGAAATAGAACAGCAGTAGAACGGACATTGAACTGTTTTCCGTGGTCATTTCACTAGTACAAGAGAAAAAGGCGATTGTTGTTAGTTGTTATGGAGACACCATACGTCAGTGAGGCCGAAAATTGTTGTTGCAGCTCGCCGGGAAGCACTATTACGAATCCTACTACAGAGTAGGGAGGATCATGCCTTCGCCATAGCAGGTTGTTGTTTGGATCAATGGTATTAGTGCATTTTTTTTTTTTTTTTTTTGCAAATTACTCCATTTATCCTGATTTTAGTGCCATATAAATGATAGGGCTGGGACGATTCACACATATTGCGATTTTTGTTAACCTTTTTAACACTAGACCATGGGAAAAAGTTTAATCATACAGGGACTTTTACGTAAATATTAAACATATTCAATATTTACGATGGGTAAAAAGCCAATTGGGAAGCAAGCTGACTGAAGAAGCAAGGAAAACCAATGCCGTCATGGCGGCCGCGGCTAACGCATGAGCTAATGCTAAACGTGAAGCATAAAGTAGTAGTAAGATGGAGCTCAGAAATGGAGGATCAACCTGTTGATTTGATTTGAAACGTCTCAAATTCTTCCTGCCCGTCGTCCGCCATGTTTGTTTACACTAAAAGTCGCATTTGATCGCAAGAGATTTTGCAAGATTTACTTTTTTTTAGTGGGGACTCTTGTTGTTCATGAATGAATCTGTTAGTGTGTGGTGTTTTGGCCAAATCGTTGCTCTGCACACACTATAGGAACTAAACTACATTACACATCTGTTTGTCGTAGTTGACTACGAATTTATTTGGTCGAGGACAGCCCTAGAAAATGAGAACAATGATGTGAAAATTATCATTCCCTCTAATATTGCAAATCATAGGGCTACTGCAATATCAGTCAAAATAATCGCAATTAGATATGTTTTAAAAATCGTTCAGCCCTAAGTCTAAAGTCCATCGTCCTTCGTTGACTAACAGTCCAAACATAAAATATATCTAGTTTACATCGATATAAACGAGAGAAAAGCAACAAATCCTCACAATTGAGAATCATAAATGAGCAAATGTTTAGTTCAGCCAGACATTTATATTATTAAACATGTCGCAGGTTAATACTGTGAAGTAATTTAGCGGGCTGGGAACTCCTTGTTTTTATATTGAGCGGGTTGGACAGAGGGAGACGTCCATGTGTTTCTGATCAGCCTCCACGCTGCTTCCTGCTCTAATGTTTTCATCCTCGTCATGACCTCATCATGTGTCTGGGCACAGAGAGGATGATGTCATGGAGGGCGGGCCCAAGCTCTCATACTCATTAATACTCTCTCTTTACCATGCACTTTTTGTTTTCTGTATTTTACCCTCACTTTACCTCTTTCTTTATCTTAATGCCTTCTTATTTTCTGTCTCCTCCTTTACATTCTCTCCCTCTCATGCTCTCCTTCTCTCTGTCTGTTTCTTAATCTTCACCCTCCCCCTCTTTTCCATCTGTCACTGGATTTTCCCACCGTTGCTGAAAAACCAGCTTCACCATAAATCCACCAGACTTTTTGTGCAGCAGAGTAAAGACGGAGCAAAAATAATGCAGGAAGATTCAAGTCTATTTGAGCAGAAACGCATAATGTTTAATACTTTTGCTTGAAATGTAAATAGAAGAATCTCCCGCCCAATACAAGAGGTTGTAAAATGCAAGACGCACTATGGACAGTAGACTATACTTTTCACACTACATTTAGACTATAATTTAGGGGCTATGTCAGACCACTGAGGAACCACAGCTGGCTCTATCGTGGAGGTCCGATGGAGAACATGCTGTGAGCAAATAACACCAGTATTCAAATGATTTAAAATGTTCAATATCAAAACAAGTCACATCTGACACGTGAGGAACAGGAAAACAAAAAAAAGCATCTCTTTACTGACTGATGACACTTAATTAAAGTGAATGTACAGTAGTAGGTCGCCTACAAAACAGCTCATAAAATTGTGGCGTCTCCTTTTCTAGTGACGTACATCTAAAATGTTATGGCTTGTAAAACACAGTGGAAACGTAGAACCAAGACCTTACGGGCTCCTTCAGTTCAGGTTAGAGGAAGCTCCGGGAGCTTTAAGTCCATCATTGCATGTTGTTTAAGTATAAAAGAAAGAAATAAGGGTAGCATGCATTTTCCAAATGAGCCAATGCATTTTTTGTAAATACTTCAAATAATCATGTTTAAAAAGTAAGTGAGAATGTTGATAATTGCATCTTTTAGTATGGCCTTTAATAAAATAAAGGTCACCAATCAAAAGAAAATTTCTATTATTTGTCAACTAAGGTTTTATTCTCGTATCTTTGTCTGTTATCGTCATTATTACACCCCCCGCGACAACGTAGTCGGGGGTATAGCAGATGTTATGATATTATGATGTACAATTCTATCTAACCCTAACCCTCAAATTAATAAAAAAAACTGTCTTGCATTAGAAATCTTAATGACACCCCTTAGTTTTATCTCCACATTCCCTCCCATCTCACTGTCTATTTTTATCGTCTTTATTTAATAATGGGTATTGATTCATGTTTTGCATTTTAAAACCATGCCGAGGAACAGGAAAGGAGTAGACTGTGACCTCCTGTGACCTCCAGTGAGCTACAAGTTGTCAACTAATAATTCCACCAATGAAACTGTGAATGCTGCAAAAGTTGTTTGTTTATTTAGACTCACATCGATCGTAAACATGACGACAAGAAACACCACAGTATCTCCATTTAATGAAGCCCTTGGTTAGCATAAGAGGTGTGGCGACCAGTTCTATTTCTGGTACAGCGAGCCGAGCGCTGCAGGAACGCTAAACAGGACTGAAATGGGGCTCCAGGCCATCAAAATCTCCCATCTGAAGCTCTCCCGCTCTCATTGTGTAATATGTTGTAATGTGACCCATCCAGCTGCTGTGACGAGCGTTAATTGTCAGGTGTCGTGTAACCTTGTTCCCGAACCCCCTGTGTGTTGCAGAGAGCGTGCGGGAGGCGGTGGGCCGGAGGGTGAAGCTGACCCTGAGGCGCAAAGTCCAGCTGGAGGTCAAAGGTGACAAGGTGGAGAACAGAGTGCTGGTAAGTGACAGCTGTTCTGTTTTTTTTTTTATCTAAATACTGTGTGTATTTCTGTCTGTACTGTTTAGTTTTCAGTCCTTAAATGCTCCCTGTTCTCGGCGCAACTGTCAACCGGGGCGGACTGTCCTCAGCGCGGTGATGTTGGCAACCAACCTGAACCATATTGAAACACGGACCCCGTCTCGTTTACCGTGCTTTGTGGGTGTGACTTTTTTTGCCGTGTCATCACCATCGTTTACTAGAGCGCAAAGTTCTTCATAGATCTAGCCTCTTAATTTTGACCTCAAAGTACACCAGATTGATGCATTTAACTTTGTAGGCTACAAAATGTTCTTTCTAAATGCACGATGTTCCCAAAGTCAGTGAGTAATCGTGTTCAAATAATCGTGATGTCAGTATTGACCAAAATAATGAACAATGGCTGCCCAGCCTCTTGATTTATTGCATGAATGAATCATTTTATTGCTCCTTAAGGGGGAAAAAAATCCAAGAGGCTGCATTGGTGTAGGCGTGTTGCTGCAGGTAGTACAGGTGAGGAGATCAAATATGAACCAGGAGGTGAAGGTTTATCAAACGCCAAGACACTGCAGAACAGAATATACTACAAGGTATTCTACCTGATACATGTGCTTGCATGTATGTGACCTGGTTCCACCTGTGAAGAAACCCCCTTCTCCCATTGAAATACATGAGGATCCTGCGTTTGACACGGTGCTGTTGTTGGTCTGAAAATGGCCTTAAGCCTCGTGTGTTTTGGGGCCCATAGAGCTTCAGCATCAGTGTTGCTGACTTCCTGCTGGCTCCCCGCACACATGAATACCATGAAAATAATATATACTATACAGGTCTTGGGCCAGCTACTGAATTGTGATATTACAAAGAATCATCTTAGGGTGTCAGCGACTCTCAGACTCTTTATTTTGCCTGTGATTTCTGTTGAGCTAAGCGCTGACTTTTTGGTCGACCCGCAGAAAGTCTGCACGTGGTTGTTAAATACTTTGAATGACTGCGGCGACAGTAGCTCAGTCTGAGAGGATCTGCTGCTGCTGCTGTGAGTCATCATCTGATACGCAGTGTCTGTCTGTGAATGTCACATTAGTGCTTTCTTGTTTCCCTCTGCAGCTGTGTATACAGATACAAAACTTTATCAGCATTTTCACCGTCTTCTTCTTCACAAGATTTCAGAACCGTGTTGCAGGTGTTTGCTCCCGTTCAGCTACAAGAGCGTTAGTGAGGTCGGCCACTGATGCTGGGTCAGGTGCTGAGGTCTGGGGAGCGTTTCACTAATGAGATTTAAATACAGATCAGGGGGGGATGATTCACCAATCTCCCGATTTGATATGTATTGCGATTCAATAGTATGATTTATCGCGAAACACTAGACCACGGGAAAAGTTGAATCACACACTTCTAGGGACTTTTCCTTTGGAAAATCTCTAAATTAAAACGTTGCAGATATAATTGAGTGTATCATTTTCTTTACATTTCTTCTATGAGCTGTTCAAAGTGCAGAGGCACAAAGTTAAGAAAGAGGTGGATGTTTCTGTGGCAGGGTATCTGGTTTCATGTAGCTGCAGGTATGTGAACTCACCTGCCCTCAGCTTACAAAAAAAGACTTTATAGATGTTCTGACTTTAACCTGAGACATTCTGTTTACACTCAACCATCCCGTCAACCAGGAAGTGCAATGAAACACATATTGTATTTCATATTTTTCACATTTCTTTTCCTCTGACCACATACCACAGCTCTGCAGAATGAGACTGCAAACTCCAGTCAGGACTTGACTGAAGCAACCCACTCACAGCCACAGGGTGTTGGGACACACACACACACACACACACACACACACACACACACACACTGGGGCGTACACACACCACATTCCTCAGCTGTAGACCAGCAGATTAAAAACTGATGCCATGATTCCTTAAAATGAGGCAAAACACACTGAATGTTTCATGGTGATGTGTCGGGCAGATTTGTTTCATTTGTTTAAAGAAAATTAAGTACAGATTGTTTCCTGAACTACGTCATAAGAAACAGAAACCAGTGAATCTATCAGTTATGGATTTATACAGATTCCCCCCGTCCTTACAGCAACAACATCACGTTATTTCATTAAGAAATAAAATATCTGGGGTCATGAAATTGTCTATTTCTGAGATGCAGTAAAGCTGAACTCCAGGCTTTAAAAAGCACCTTCAGAAACCTACAGTGTTGTCATTACATCGCCTGAATCAAGAAAAGCTGCAGTGCATCATGGTCCAGATTTCTCACTGTTCCCCATCTGTTTTCTATGATGTCGTCTGCCAACAGTACGTGGACTCGTTCACCTGCTCGCTCACACGAATCAACCTGCTCTCACATCTGTAGAACACCTGAACCAGGATGTTTCCAGACTTTATAAACTGAGAGCAGATTGTGCTGCTGTCCAGAGAGGACGTTGCATATTCTGACCTTGAGCTATTTGACCTTGAGTGACCTCTGTCTTCTTTGGAGGGTTTCTGTAAATACCACAGCTGGCTCAGCCTCCTGTCGACTACTCCTCGCTTTACCTCCGTCCCTCTCTTTCTTAAAACCTCATTACAGTGAAAATGTGCTGACATGGACCATTTCACTTGCACCATTTCAAACCATAACTCAACACCTCTCGCATACTTGTGATGAAAGTAAGTTACTAATTTGGTCAGCTAGAAACACACCGAGCGAGCGGCCATAATGTGCACTCCCTGTCTGCCAGGACAGAAGTTCAACACATGGTGAAAGATAATATATGGTATTATAACCGTCTCCAGAGGCCACGCTGCCAGCTTCTCTGCATGTGATGCTGTTTTATTTCTGTATGAGAGACCTTCTGACCTTTCTGTCTCTTGTACAAATGCATAGATGTTTTTTATTTATTCATGGATTAACAAAACACACTGTATCCCTGAGATATATGTTAAAATGAGAACACAAATGTCTCTGTGTCTGTCCTCAGGCGCTGGCATCACATCGAGCCTATCTGCTGACAGCACGGGTCCCGTCCAAGGTTAGTAAATCTTTTATGTAAATCTTCTTCCTCCCTTCTCTTTCCCCTCTCTACATCTGATCTTCATCTTCATTCTTTCCCTCCAGAAAGAAAACTTTCTCTTCTCCTAATCTATACCTTACTCTTTTCCATCCTCATCGTTCCCTTCCTTTCTTTTTCTCCTCTTTGGGAATGTTTGTTAAGTGGTCATGACAGACATGCTGCTGCTTGTTCCTCCAGAGTCAAGTTGGGTTATTTTTCTCTTTTTGTCTTGTTTTTCATTTTACATTGAGGGCTTTTCGTCATGAATACTTTCACACAGAGCAGGAATATTACGCTGCGAAAATCTACCTTTTTTTCTGAACAATGTCGATTTTCTCAGATTGCGCCACTGCAAATAGTTGTGCCTATATGTATATTTGTGAAACAACAACATGGAGGCTCTGTAGTCCGAACCAAGACGGCAAACTTTATTACTCCTTTCAACCTTGACAAAGGCAGCGCCGACCTGATCCACTCCTTCCGTTCTTACCTTTCACAATAAAAGCCCTAGACATATAATATTCGCAGGCAAGTATTTCGCATTTCCATGTCGTTTACTTGTCACGCCCCCGATGTGTAAAGGACTTTAGGGCACTTTCACAAGCCAACATTTAGTGTGTTTTAATCGAACTCTGGTGCAGTTGTGAGCGCAGTAATTGTACTCTGGTGAGGACCAAAACAACGGTTCGATTGCAGTGAGAACATAATCAATTTCATTATCAATTTCACTCTGATTCGGACTAGCCAAACGGACAATGGCTTGTGAAAGCGCCCTTAAACTCTCTCAGACACACACAGACATTCATGGTTCCCAGAGGATGAATCCTACTGACTTTGGTGATGACTTTTCCCTCTAGTTTCACCTTGAGGTTTGTTATGTTTTGAGTGAAATATCTCGATTTCTATTGGATGGATTGCCATGAACTTTGGTACACACATTTATATTCCCCTTGTAATCATTTTGTTGACCCTCTGACACAAAATTTCAGTTTGTCCAGTACTTTAATTTATGACCAAATAGCTGCAAGACTGACGGCATTCATGTCACCAGACTTGTGCATTAACTCAGTCTTTATTTGAACAAATTTAATCTCCTTTCTGCTTTTACTTCTCACAGTGCTTTTTCTACTAATCTCTGCCTTTATTCCTCGTATTGCACTTTATGAACCTACATTAGTGCTGTGTCTTTATTAATCCTCTACTTCTTCTTCCTTGTTCTCTATTTGTCTATGTCTCTCTGTCTCTCTCTCTCTCTCTCTATGTCTCTATGACTCTCTTTCGTCCCAGCATGTGGAGACATCTGATAGTTTTTACCCACAATGCAGCTGTGAGAACACAGCCTGTGGGAAAGGAAAACAGTGAGAGGAAGAAAAGTTCAACCTGGAGGGCGAGCGACAGAGACGGAGAGAAAAACACGCTTGAAATAGTAAAAAAAAGTAAAGATAAAATATTTTCTGTGACTGGCTTCCTAATAGAAACTCATAAAACTTATGCGACAGTAAGACGATAACCCATTTCTCCCAAGTTACAGAAGAGCAAACTTTAGGTTAAACTAATTACAAACCGTTTAGACTGCTGCCTGAACTCGTGAACTTCCTAGTTTTAAGCTTCATAAATTGCTTTAGAAATTATGGGTCATCAGAGTCCTGTATTATTAAAAGAGAAGTGAACCTCACGGTTAAACGCAGCTCTAAAATTACTGACGCCGTTTCCTTTTTCTCAGCCTCTATTTTAATGTCTCTCTCGTAACCCTCCAGGTTTCTGGCTCGTGTGAAGTGTGTGAATCGGGCCAGACGACATATAAATGAGTGGGGAAAGAGTGATGCAGAGAGAAACTGGGCTCAGGAGTTTGTTCATACTGAAAGTGACTCTGGATGTTGGACAGCGGGGTGGGACAGGGCGTCTCAGATTTAAAACCAACATCCTGCTAAAGTGTCTTTGAGCAAAACCCAGAATCATGGCAGACCGTGACTTGGCAGAAAAGATCTATATGAGTCCAGACACCCAATGCGGTATAAACACTTTGCTTTTGGATGACTGTATATCCGCCCCTCTAGGTCTTTAGTTATATCCATCCATCCTCTGAATGTTCTAGGTCTCTAGTTTGATCCATCCATCCTCTGAATGCTCTAGGTCTCTAGTTTGATCCATCCATCCTCTGAATGTTCTAGGTCTCTAGTTTGATCCATCCATCCTCTGAATGCTCTAGGTCTCTAGTTTGATCCATCCATCCTCTGAATGCTCTAGGTCTCTAGTTTGATCCATCCATCCTCTGAATGCTCTAGGTCTCTAGTTTGATCCATCCATCCTCTGAATGCTCTAGGTCTCTAGTTTGTGGCTGTAAAGTTTCATGAGGCTGTGATTATCCTAGAGGTCACCACAGGTCATTTTATACAGTGAGGTCAAGGTTAAAAAAAATGGTCTCACTACAATGAAATGTCTCCTATGGGGACTAACATCATCACACATGAATACAGTTGGGCTCTTTGGATCCACAAGAATCTCAGCTTTACATTGATACCCAATTTATGTAATTCAAGACTGTTTAGGGACCCCAGTATGCAGAAATATTCAAATAGACCATTTTAGAATTGGAGAAAATAACACATTTATACTGCATGAAAAAAAACTGCATGTGATTATCATAAAGTGGGCATGTCTGTAAAGGGGAGACTCGTGGGTACCCATAGAACCCATTTTCATTCACATGTCTTGAGGTCAGAGGTCAAGGAACCACTTTGGAAAATGGCCATGCCAGTTTTTCCTCGCCAAATTTTAGCCTAACTTTGGAGCGTTATTTAACCTCCTTCACGACAATCTGACATGACATGTTGATAGATCTCTTAGGTTTTATAGTTCCATACGGTACCAGTATTCACTCTTGCTTTTCAGCCTCTGAAAGACAGACTGGGCCCGCTGTCGGGCCATCGGATCGTTAACAGCTTAATAAAATAACTCTTTATACAAATGAGAAATGATTGATTAACTTTAGATAATTGCTCCCAAGATGAACTGTTCTAATGGACTTCATTTTCTAATATAAGTCTGTGAGCTCCATCTACATGCTTAAAAAATCAACATCCTGCAGGCCTCTCTCAGTGCATTTAAAATCGTTGGACGATAATATTGCACGTAATGACTACAGTTCAAAAACAGCAACAGTCACACAAACTTAAATAACCCCTGAATAAAATGTCCGTCTGCCAGCTGACCCCTGATCTGTTGTTCCAGAGTGGGCCAGTGGTTTTTCTAACTGTGAGAGAGAGAGTGAAACAGAGGGTGGTTTGTTCCTCAGTGTGTAACGTCCCGGCAGAAAAAAAGACAATGGAGGAATTTAACAGCTGGCAAGGAAAGGAGGGGAGGGGGCACTCTCTCTCTCTCTCTCTCTCTCTCTCTCTCTCTCTCTCTCTCTCTCTCTCGATGCCCGTCGTCCTCTCTCTCTCTCTCGATGCCCGTCGTCCTCTCTCTCTCTCTCTCTCTCTCTCTCTCTCTCTCTCGATGCCCGTCGTCCTCTCTCTCTCTCTCTCTCTCTCTCGATGCCCGTCGTCCTCTCTCTCTCTCTCTCTCTCTCTCTCGATGCCCGTCGTCCTCTCTCTCTCTCTCTCTGTTTCTGTAGATAAAAGTCCAAATTCATATTCACCCCCTCCTCTCTCCTCTTTAGTCTCTTTCTTTTTCTTTCTTTTTTATCCCGCTCCTACATTATGACTCTTTTAATTCTCACAATCTTTTAATCATTCCCTCTCTTGCTCCATCTTTCACTTTCTTTTTAATAACTCCCCCTTTTTGCCGTCTCTCCCCTCTCTTCCTGTCTTTGTTTATCTCCCTTTTTTCCTCCCCTTTCACTTTGCACTTTTCTTGGCAGCGAGTTAATAAGTTGTGCTTTCTCTCTCTGGACTCAAAGGGAAATGTGTGTGAGCTGCTCCAAACGTTTGTTCTGCAGAGTATTTTATAGCTTGTGTTTTTACGTTCCTATTGTCTCTATGATTTTTATTCCCTGTCTCCTGGGTTTTTAATTCAACTTCTTGTTGTCCTAATGTCCAGCTTCACATCTCTGTTTCTGATTCATTTCATGAAAAGGATTCAGCCTGCACAGACTTGCATCACAACTGTGCTCACAACCTTTTTCTTGTCGTGGAGGAGCATTGGACAGATTTCATTGTATAATGTAAATCCATTCAACTCTGTTAAGGAAGACGTGTTTCCAAATGAAGCTCATTGTGACCCAGTGAACTGTCTTGTCTTCATCTCTACTGTAAAACTAAAAACAAGTTGGAGCTTGACGAGTCTACTGTGCTAGCTGGCAGCTTCTTCCGCAAAGACGTTGATGTTAAAGAGAGATAATGTAGCTTTAGAAAGGAGATGAAATGCTTGTTTATTAATTTCAATGCATGCAGGTGTTTTGTAACTTGGTCTGTTCTGACCAGTAGCTTATGATGGCTAGTGTTGGCTAATAATGTTGTTGGATAATAGATTTTTCTATTAGATTTTTTCAGTTATAGCCACCAAAAGTTACATACTGTGGTTTTCCTTGATACACAACATGGCCAAAAGTGTATGGACTTCTGAGCACCTCAATCCAAAACCATGATCATTAATCTGCTGCTATAACAGCCTCCTTCAGTCTTTCCGCCAGATGTTGAACCTGCAGAGCTGCAGAGATTTGCTCCCATTCAGCCTCAAGAGTATTCGGTCCAACACTGATGTTTTGTGATAAGGTCTGACTCAAGCCTCGGTTATACTCCCAAAGAGCGATGGCGGGGGTGGGGAGGGTGTGTTCACTTTCAGCTGCATAGAAGTCGTGTTAAGTTACTGCTGATGAAAACCCAACATTTCCTAATTTTGCTGCTTCATAATAAAAGATTTTAAACAAAATAACCGTCACATCCCTACGTGCTTCAGCCTCCCCTTCATCCAAGTACTCTACCTGGTGCCGACATTTCTACTTACCCAGATATTCACGTTTTCGAGTCGGCCACCGTAATTCTCCCACACGCTTGGCACACGAGAGAAGTTTCAGCTCGTTGCAATCTGCATCCTCACCGCTGGATGCCTCCAGATCCAACACACTGCACCTTTAAAACATCATGGATGCTGTAGCATTAAACTGTCCCTTCACTGGAGCTAAGGAACCCAAGCCATGAAAAATCAAAAATACGTAAAAGAATGTGTCCACGAACGCTCGGATATATAGTACGTTAGATATTGTGGCCGATCAGATGGGATTTAATCTGTAAAATAAAGGCAAACTTGTGGCTCAAAAGCTCAACATCTGAGTGACAGGTGGATATATTGTGTGTTCTCACATTGTTTAAGTTAACGTACTTCTTTATGGAACATAAGCTGCTTGCATTCATTAAAAGCCAATACAGCTAAGAGTGTGTGTACGTCACCTGAAATCCTTCTGCGTCCAGTTAATGAAAGATCTGATCTACTTATATCTGCTCTGTGTCTGATAAACATTTCCTTGGAAAATCCTCCAGTTCTCAGGAAGAGCCAAATTAGCTTAGGTTTTTTTTCCTGAGAAGTGGTCACATTGTTCTCCTTTGGGACACACATCTTTCCATTTGTGATGATTCTGACTCAACATGTTTCCCTGGTTATGCATCTATGATTAAGATGTCGAAACAAAAGATTAACTTGATGTATTAACTGCTGAATTTCATAATCTGTCTCCTCTTCTTATTTTAGGTTGAACACTCCTTCAGCTACCTGGATATCCAGGGAATCAGCAGCAACAAGCCCACTCAGGTACACATAGACACAATAACGCAACCCTTATTGTATATTACATTTAACACACCTGGACACACCTGGACCGCAGCTTAACAGTTACACACACACAGATACACGATGTGTTTCAGGAAGGATATTGAAGATTTATTGGCTAAATTATTTCAAAACAGGTCGAATCAATAAGGATAGTTGGTTTCAACTGCACTCATCTGCTCCGTCTGTTTCATAGAAACCAGATCATGGATGCATTTTATCACCTCAACATCATTCTGAGTCATTACATCTCCTGTTTCTTTGTGTGTTGTCGCCCCCTGCAGCTGGTGTTGGAGTATGAGCGCGGCCCGTTGAGCCTCCGGCTGGGCTCGGTGGAGGAAGTGGACGAGGTGATCACTCACATCGGCAGCTGTCTGCACCGGATCTGCCCCGTCGGATCCTCACCTGTGTAGGTACCACGCTAAAGCTCGAGTTAGAGGAAGGAGACAGGGAGCTCTTCAGGGGCTCCAGAGGGTTGGACAGGAAGGAAAACTCAAAATGTTCACACTTTTTAAACACTAAAAATCACGTCAAGTTAAAGATAATGACTAAATGAAAGTACTAAATAGCAGTGCTATTGAAATAGTGAATACTAGGCTTCCTGGACACTGGTTCCCTGCTTCTCTTCTCTCTTTTTTACCTTTATTTATTCAGGGGGAGGTTCACTGAGAGCAATGCTCTCTTTTTCAGGAACGCCCTGATCACATTCACACAGTTACACATTCACACCTGGAAGCTGCCCAGTACAACCACAGTCTGATCTGCTGGCCACTGAGCAGCTCCACCGGAGCGGTTGGGGTTAAGTGCCTTGCTCAAGGGAACCTCAGTGGTGGTAATGAGGGAGGGGCAAGCGCTGCTTTTCACTTTCCCCACCCAAATTTATCCTGCCGGTCCGGGGGATTGAACCGGCGACCTTCCGGTCTCAAGCTCTTAATCTCCTGAAATTTAAATCATATTTAGAAATAAATGTTTCTCTCTTTTTTCTTCATCCCTCTTCCTCTTCCTCCTCCCTCTCTCTGTAAGGAAGAAAGGTGATGAAGAAGTTGAGTCTGAAGCCTGCAGAGAGGACGGCGTCCCTCCAGGCCGTCTGGGTCGAACAGGGCTCAGCAGATCTGGGACCCTGCGGTAAATCAGCCTCAACATGTGAAGAACACATCCAGTCAAATGTTTAAAGTGTATTTAGGTGTTAAATATTGTTGTCGTGACTCTTTGCAGGCGGGTTTTCTCATCAGTACTGGTGTGTGTGTGATTACCTCGGTCTGCCGTACAGAGAGGAGGTCCAATGGGTCGGTCCTGATTTTGTCATCTTCAGAAACTTTGTTCTGTTTACTGTTTTTCTTACTAGTAAGATTTTTTATCTGCTGCTTTTATACACTTTTTCTGCTACTACTATTTCTTTTCTACTAAATTTACGCTCGTTTTTCTTCTGCTTAATATTCGTGTCACTGTGTGGGCTTCTGTTGCTTCCTCATGTGATATATTTTCTTTATTTTGTCCTCCTGTGTTCTGCTGCTTCTTGTTTATTATGTTTGTTTTTTTGTTTCTCATCTTTTCTTCATCTGCTACAGATTTTGTTAGTGCTAAGTTGTACCTAATCTTCCTCTGCTTGTTTGTGTTTCCATGCTGAGTTAGTAATCTGTAATGTACCTGAACACACCATCATGAAGCTGTCTCCTCTCATCTTCACCTCCTGCAGGATGTGGACACCATCTATCTCACTCAGGACACCAGAGATCTCAACCTGCAGGACTTCATTCACCTGGAGAACAGGTCGGTAAGCTGCTCAGCACCTTGAGCTCATCATGTCAACTTTCTCTGACTCTGACTGTGATTTTGAAGGTGATGAGAAAGAAATTCACCCTCTGTTTTTTTGAATATGCATCACCATCACTATCCAATAAAGGCAAAAACTAGGGATGCACCAATACCAATACTGGGTCTGATATCGGGCCGATACCGACTCAATTAGTCGGTGACAATCGGGCCGATCTATTAAATTCAATTCTATGTTTATATACTATATACATTACATACAGGAATTTTAATTCCTGTTTAAGTTTTGACCAATTTGTTGCTGCATTAAAAAGGTTTACATTTGAATTATAATTACTGTTAATTTTGAAGATGTTTTATTAGATGTTTTGAAGTTTCTGGTGCACGATTTATTATTTTAATAATAAATATCAATTCGCTAAATGTATATATTTGTTACATTCTGTTTTACAAAGTTAGGAAAGCATGTTTAAGTCAAGCCTGATGTTGCCTTACACATAAAAGAATGATCCCAGTCACTTCCACACAGTGAGGCGTACAGATTATTAATTAAACACTGGTATCGGATATATGTAGGTTTATTTTCTTTTATTTAGTCTTTTTTTCCCTGCAGGGATCTGGTGGCGATCATCGCAGCTCTGGAGTACAACCAGTGGTTCACTAAACTCTCCGTTAAAGACTACAAACTGGTAACACTGATACAAACATGTTTTTCATGAGAAGACGGTAGAAATAGTTTGATATGGGCAGATGGGACGGGAAAAGTTATCAATGCTGAATGAACTATGACTTCCAATCGCTCAAACAAAACTGCCCTCCAGTCGACAGATGTGTGTGACCAGATCTTCAGAGTGGTGGCTCGGTCCAGCCGGCTGGAAGAGCTGGTGCTGGACAACGCTGGACTTAGAAGGTCAGAGGTCAAATAATAGAACCAATGATCAGTGCCTAATACCATATTTATTATCTGATTCCTAGCACTCTGTCTAATAAGAGTTAATAAACTGTTTGTGATCAGGACACAAAGTCCATTCAGGATACTAAATATATGTTTGTTAGCTTATTGATTGTGTGTGATGAAAGGTCAAAGGTCATCAAGTCTGACAACACCACATAACTCTCTAAACCGGGTCACCGATGTGTCATTTCTCCTCTTCAGTGATTTTGCTCAGAAACTGGCTAGCGCTCTGTCACACAACCCGGCCTCCACGCTGCACACACTCAACCTGAGCAACAACTCGCTGGAGGACAAAGGTTGAAACGTGCACACACACACACACACACACACACACACACACACACACACACACACACACACACACACACACACACACGCACACACACACAGGTTTTAATATGCAAATATGGGTCATATATGTGTCGTTAAAAAAGATACAGAGGAGATATTCTTCATGATAAGGCACATACAGACTGATATATAATGCTCAGGTGAAGTCATGCACCCTCTTCTGGAGTCCCTCTATAAAGTCTCATAACTTCCAATGACTAG
This sequence comes from Sebastolobus alascanus, assembly GCA_916701645.2. Lineage (NCBI taxonomy): Eukaryota > Metazoa > Chordata > Actinopteri > Perciformes > Sebastidae > Sebastolobus > Sebastolobus alascanus. Next base: position 85,764 of record CAKAOJ020000075.1, on the reverse strand, counting down.
ATGTGTGTTACTTTCTGCAGGTGTTTCTGCTCTGAGTGCTCAACTTGCCAAACTTCCCATGGGCCTAAATCACCTGAACCTCTCCAAGACCTCCATGTCTCCTAAAGGTGAACACACAGAAACAAACAAAGCTGTACTTCATTATTGTCCTGAATTATTGTTTCAGTATGTTTGTCATTTCTTGCAGGTGTGAACAGCCTCTGTCAGGCTCTCTGTGCCAACCCGACAGTCGCCACCGCCCTCACTCACCTCGACCTGTCGGGAAACTCGCTCCGAGGCGACGACCTGCCGGTAAGCAGCCGCCTCCCCTCCTTCTGTCACATCCAACCCCACAGTTTAACAGTTTTTATTAAAGCTCTTTCAGAAAACGGTGGACAAAATGAAAGTTCTTGAACTTGAACTTTAGCTCGGAGATCTGAGGGTTTCTGATTACAGCAGTGATGTGTTTGTGTAGATGTCTAATGTGTGTTTTATTCTGTTCAGAACCTGCACAGCTTCCTGAGTCACCCAAACTGCCTGGAGACTCTGGATCTGTCCAACAGTGACTGCTCTCTGGAGCAGGTAAAAACAGCTCAACAGCCCCGTTTCGACTGCAAGAATTTCCACCCCGAAATAGGAAACTTTTGAGGAACTCATTGCATTTCGACCGCAGGGATCAGGGTCTAAATTAAGTTTAAATTGATTCCTTGAAAAGTAGTTCCAGGGACTAAAATTACCAGGAACTTCTTGGTGGAAACCCGACTTTATACACAAGATTTTGAGCGGCTGAAGTAAAGACTCGTTTAACAATTAATAAATATACATTTGTCTGCACTACTTCCCTTGTTTGGAATAAATCATAGTAGTAATAGTAAGTACATAATACCGTGTTTGTATTCCTACACTTTCTGTAGGAGGTTAAGTTGAGTTTTAGTTTTGCTAAAGTTGAGTTTTGTGTTTTTTAGGTGTGTGCTTCTCTGCTCAGAGGATCTTTGAAGCATCTCTCCGTCCTCAACATGTCAAAGTCAGTCTTCTCTCACAGGTCAGATATTAAACTCATCCTTCTAACAGCAGATAACTCACGAACATATCTAATATTACAGACTTTGACTCTGGCAGATTACTTCAACATTCAACAAATGCCATCATTAATCATAGCTTAAATGTACATTTAACTTAACAACCAGTTTGAGATGTTCAGTAGTTGTTCTGAATGTATTTCTGTGCTCTACGGCGTCGACTTTAACACGTCTCTCCTCACATCCACACAGGAAGAGTAAAGAAATCCCTTCGTCCTTTAAGCAGTTCTTCAGCAGCGCTCAGGCTCTGAGCTCAGTCAGTCTGTCGGGGACCAGACTCCCTCTCGAGGCTCTCAAGTAAGAAAATACACACTGAAACCACTTCACTTCCTGTTCACTTCCTGTACTCCAGAACAGAATCAGAGAAAGAGTTTCATTTTCCTAATTATGGCTTGTAGCTGTGAGGGAATAACAACAGTTACGCTGTCCTTTGCTGCATTTTCCCATTAATAACTGGCTATATTTATGGCATACAGATAACATAGAGAGAGGTCTTCTTTATGGAGTTGCCATTTTGCATCATTGTTCAAGTCATACAGGGAGAAATCTGATTAAAGTTGAGGAAACGCTGACTTATATCTCTACCAAAGTTGTAGCACAGAGAGATGAACACATTTAGTATTCGAAAACATCAAGCATGAAGGAATACTTCACCCACAGAAGGACGATTTGTTTATCAGTTACTCACCGTGTTACCTTGAATTCTTGAAGAAAACATTTTCTCTCGCATGCCTCCATGAGAGAAAAACAAAGTTTTCTTCAAGAATTCGAGGTCACACGCAGTAATTGATACACAAATGATCATTTTCAGGGTGAAGTATTCCTTGAAGCAATACCACTGTTTCCTGTAAGCTGCTGTTAAACTGACCGCCTGATGACTGAGGTCGCTGTGTTTTCTGTCTGCAGAGCGTTGTTGTTGGGTCTCGGCTGCAACCCAAACCTCAGTGACGTGTCTCTGGATCTCAGCTGCTGTGAGGTAAAACATGAACCTCAACACACTGTTTAGTAAATGTGCTGAATCATAAAGTATAAGTAAAGTATACTGAGTGAGTTTTTGCTCTCAGCTGCGTTCAGGAGGCTCTCAGATCCTGGAGGGTTGTGTGGCTGAGATTCCCAACATCACCAGTCTGGACATTTCTGACAACGGTGAGGACATTTTACATTTAGAACATTTACGAAGGCGCTGTATTGACGACGTTGACCACTTCCTGTTCATGTCTCTGTGCCTTGTTTTCCTCAGGTCTGGACATGGATCTGACCACCCTGCTGGTCTGGCTGGCCAAGAACCGCTCCATCAGACACCTCTCACTGGGCAAAAACTTCAACAACATCAAGTCCAAGTGGGTGACAAACTAACGGCAAACATTAAAGATTTAGTAATACATTGGTTTGTCATTTAATCATAGTTTAATTAATAATACCAATTTTTTTCTCCAGAAATGTGTCTCAGGTCCTGGACAACCTGGTTCACATGATTCAAGAGGAGGAATCAGTGAGTGAAACGTTTCTTCCCTGTCTGTTTCTTTGTGTCTTCTTCCCTCTTTTACCTCTGTTACCCAACATTCAAGCATTTGTTTTATGCTGAAACGTTCATTAGACACAAACAACCTGCCTGTAAACTCGTTTCCCCTGCAGCCGCTGATCTCGCTGTCCCTGGCTGACTCCAAGCTGAAGACCGACCTCTCCATCGTCCTCAACGCTCTGGGCAGCAACACCTCCCTGACCAAGCTGGACATCAGTGGGAACGCCATGGGAGACATGGGGGCCAAGATGCTGGCCAAAGCCCTGCAGATCAACAGCAAACTCAGGTGAGCAAGGAAACGGGGTCGTAACTGTTACAACTTTAATACCCAGAACTCACTCTAGCTTTAAAACTGAGCCCGCTACAACCTCTGAAAGATCGATTGCGTTAATGCGTTAAAGAAATTAGTGGCGTTAAAACGAATTTGAGTTAATTTTGACAGCCCTAATTCTAATGTTTTTTGTGTTTTTTTTTATCTCCTGGGTTTGTGTCTGCAGGACGATAGTGTGGGACAGAAACAACATCAGTCCTCAGGGTCTACAGGACGTCGCTGCTGCTTTGGAGAAGTAAGTATGAAGCAGTGTTCCACGCTATACGCCCCGCCCCGACTCTGTACTCGTATTATGGAGTAAGTCATATTAATGTACTATTTTCTTTCCCCATCAGGAACTACACCATTCGTTTCATGCCCATTCCCATCATGGATGCTGCTCAGGCACTGAAGGCGAGCCCAGAGAAGACAGAGGACGCCTTACTGAAGGTTGTTTTCTCTTCATTATAAAGAGTTCTCTACTAGCTTCTACTGTATTGTATTTAAATCTGATATCACATTAATGACATTCAGTCATTCTGAGAGTTGTTTTGTGCTGCAGATGGAGCAGTACCTGCTGAGGAACCACGAGACGCGTAAATACCTGCAGGAGCAGGCGTACAGGCTGCAGCAGGGAATAGTCACCACCACCACGCAACAGGCACGCACACACACACACACACACACACACACACACACACACACACACACACACACACTAGATTAGCAGGCCTTTCATTTAATTGACATATTCACTGGCTGACCTCTAACCTCTGTGTGATGCAGATGATGGACACGATTTGTGTGAAGGTGCAGGACCACCTGAACTCTCTGAAGTTCACAGAGACCAACTCGGTCCAGGAGGACATGAAGGTGGCGGAGAACTTCATGAAAGACGCCAGGAACTCCAAGACGGTAAGAAGACACGTGTTTAACGCCTCGATCCACCAACGTCCATTAGCCGACTGAATCTCTTGACACATTAAAAACAAACCTTCTGCCCGGCACGCTACAAGCTCCTGTCATGCAACATGCATTTGGTGGTTTAGACAAGATACGCGTATACAAAATATTTTTTCTCTCTTGACTCAGGGTGCACATTATCAACCGCTCATCAGTGATGCACTTTGGCCTGATAGACAAATAAATCAAGCAAAATCAACATCTTAGTACTTCTTTACTTACTACTTTTCTCCTGTTTTGATTATATTTCAACACTAATTTAAAGTTCTTATAACTGTAGTGGCAACAATAATTTTACTTAAAGTTACTATGGGGAACTTTTAACTGGTTATGAAGCAGTCTCAATTTAATACTGATCTCGCAGGAGATGGAAAGCGGCTCCTCTTCCGGCCAGGAGCAGAGCTTTGCCTCGCTGCTCCGATGATTCTCGCTGGGAGCCAACCATATTTGCCTGCCCTCCCCCAGAAAAATTTGAGTTTCCTGCATTCTGGTGACTTTTAAAGAATGAAAATAACAAAAAAAGTACACTATACACTTTTTTTTTGTCTCAACAAGGTGGATGTTTAGCTTTCAGAGCTACAAATGTTACCCAGACTCTGCTGATAAAAAGTTAAAAATGAAAATAAAGAACATTCTTGCAGTCTTTCCCATTATCTCTGTACCTTATTCGTCCCTCCAGCTGCTCCCCAACCTGTACCACCTGAAGAGTGGGGGGTCCAGTGGAGCGTGCATCGGAGCCATTCAGGACAAACTGGAGTCGATGGCTGGAGAGGTTTCCCGGGTGATGGACGAACAGCTGCAGGTACTGAGCCCAACGCACCGAGCTGCTGTTTCTACTTGGGTGCAGTGTGAAGTTTAAACTGTACTAACTCGTCCTCCTCCACAGACAATGCTGGTGTCCATGGTGGACGCTGCTGACGGTCTGTGTCCTCATGTGATGAAGAGGAGCAGCCTTCGCCAGGAGCTGCTGAAGGCCGGAGCAGGGAGGATGACCGTTCCCCGCAGCTTCGTCTCCACCACGCTGCTGGAGCAGTCCGGGGTCGACATCATCAACAAGATCAGGTGTGATCTGTTTACAGGGTTAGGTTAGCTTAAGCTTCACCAGGTCTTTAGTTATGGTCTTATCTAACGGTCATCAGGAAAGAAGGTATTTCCAGGAGAACAATTACGTCTGATTCAGGTCGGGTCTAACAGTTTTCTAGGCAGAGGATCTGTCTGAAGGCCTCTAGTTAACACTTAACACACAGCTGACAGGTAGCCCATTATTTGGACAGTTGTGTAACATGTCATGTTGGTCAGATGATTTTAAAAACTAAATGTGATTTTTTTTTTTGTTCTGTGTTTTGTTTTTTTCTGTGTGAAACAGTGAAGTGAAGCTGAGCATAGCGTCGTTTCTGTCTGATCGTATCGTGGACGAGATCCTGGAGTCTCTGTCCAGATCACAGCACACTCTGGTTAGTGTCCTCTCTGTCTGTCTGTCTGTCTGTCTTTTTGTCCGTTTCTCTGTCCATTAATCCCTCCCTGCGTCCTCCTTCCGTCTCCAGGGCGACCACGTGATCAGGAAGAGTCATCCTCTGCTGCATCACGAGCCCCAGATGGAGACGGAGGTTCTGGACGAGATCGTTCTGCAGCCTGAGAAACACAACCAGGAGCAGAAACCAGACCATGGGCTGGCCCAGAAACATGAGCTGGAGGACACGTACACCTGCATTGTGAGAAAACACAACATTACACAAACTTTTTTACACCAGTCACTGCATATCAGATACTATTATTATATTGTACCACTTCAAAAACTGAGATTAAAAAACCTGTTTTTGCTCTTTAGATGACTCCTAAATCCAAGAGGAAGAGTATTCTGGTCCGGATGCTGCGCCCCGTCTCTGTGGCGTTTGGTGAGTCACAAAAAATCTCAACGTGTTAGAAAGTTACTTCAGATAGCAACTGCTTTAACAACTATAGACAAAATCCATTTTCCCTACCTGTCTCTAAGCATACTGCTCCTGCCCTTCATCATTTCCTGCTCAGATTTTACATTATGGTGTCTATTATAAGTTTGCTCTCTCTCTCTTTCCTCATCAACGTTATGGTTTCCTTATAGCACTGGGTTTAAATCCAAAGTATTGTCAAATAGGCGCTTTACTATTTATCTATGTACAACCAAATACAACCGAAGTTTCCTTTGTTCCGGTGTGTCTTGATTGAACATTGTTAACTGTTAACTTTGTCTTCTGTTTGACCACCAGAGATGGAGTTTGACCTGGACAAGGCTCTGGAGGAGGTTCCCATCCATGTTGTGGATCCCCCTCTTCCTCCTCCTCCTCCTCCTCCTCCTCAGCCATTGGACAGAATGTCAGCGTACTACAGAGACCTCCCCCCTCCCCCGACTCCACTGGACACAAAGCCTGTCTCTTTGGGCGAGCTGCCGCCTGTGGAGCACAAGTTTCTGGAGCATCACACCAAACTCCGGCCAAAACCCAAGAAGAGGACGAGACCCAGTCGACCACCTGTAGGTTTCCCTCAGGGAGCAATCCCCAAATTATCAGTGATAACCATCACATTTTTGGGCTTGTTTTGTCTTTTGTTGTCCTTTTTTTCTGTACTAGCACCAACACAGATTTATCATTTATTCACCATATAATCTAAATCTATTAATAAAAAAAAACTCTGTGACTTAGCTAACATAAATAGTCATGACATATCTAATAGAAACTGGATTATTGTTAATTTATTGTGAAAAGTATGTCAGTGTTTATTAGTCATTAGTTTGTATTGCAGTGCTTTTCATTTTTTCATGTTTGGCCTCTTAACTAGGGCTGGCAAAGTTAACGCAAATTTGTTTTAACGCCACTAATTTCTTCAACGCAACTTGCAAATTTCAAGTTGTAGCGGCTCAGTTTTAAAACTAGAGTGAAGATACTGGTATCATATGAAATTAGAAAACCTAATGAATCCATCGGTACCAACCATGTCATACTAGTTCGTCACGGATGAGGTTAAATAACGCTCAAAAGTTACTCTAAATGTTGGCGAGAAAAAACTGGCATGGCCATTTTCAAATGGTAAATGGACTTGCATTCTGCTGTTGAGGTTGTTAACCCTCTGATATGATTACTGGCTACATATCTAAAATGTAATTGTGTCTAATCTCTCTGTCTCTGCCTGTGTTCAGCGGAGGGCCAACGGCAGCTCGGCGCCACAAGATGCAGAGCAGAACAGCATCATGGGAAAGCTGGACGAGGGCCTGGATGACTTCTTCTCCAAGAAAGTCATTAAACTCAGCTTCAAGTGAGAGTCCAGCTTCAAACTGAAACTAATGTTTTCTGCAGGTTTTTTAAGATGTTGATGTGCACAACAACATCAAAAAAACACTGAATTTCTTCACAGTCTTCTCAGTTTTTATCTTCTCATCCTTTGATAACATTTGTGTTAAAGAAAACTCTGTAAAATAGATAATCTCCCCAAAATCAGTTTGATTAAAAGCGAAGTACAGTTGTGTGTCATCTGCATAAAAAAGTAACCAGACGCTTTCTCACATTGTGAAAACCTGTGAGATTTTGTTGGCTTGTAAGGCTGAATAAAAACATATTGTTTTAACGATAATAATAATTATTTTTAATCGTCTCTAGACTTCCCTCTGTGAGAGGTCCGTCCCCCAGCACACCGGAAGCAGCAGATAAGAAACGCGAATCCAGGAAGAGCGGTTTCTTTAACCTCATCAAATCCCGGACGTCCCGTTCAGAGAAGAGCCACGGAGCCGCCTCCATCACCCCACCCCACCCTGCCTCCTCCACCCCTTCTTCCCCGCCTCCCACTATTTCCCCAGTGACTGAGGAAACGACGCCGACGTTCCCCACCCCGCCCGCGAGGAACCCTGGCGCTGTGGCGGAGCCCCATCAGGAGCTCCACAGGGCTCAGTCCTCGGACCACACGGATTCTGAGATGGAGGCCTCTCCGTCCGCCGCTGATCCTGCTGAGGAGGAGAAGGAGGAGGAGAATGTGGAGAATAAGGGGAACATAGAGCAGAGGGAGAACCCCCACATTCCCCGTCATATCGGGGTCCCTGTGATGGGCATGGACCTGATGGCTGAGATGAAGGCCAGACAGGAGAGAATGGCTGTAAAGAAGGTGGGTGGGTCAACATTTATAACAGCATTTAACATCATCATTCAGCCAATATGTTGGTACCAGTAGTCTGGCTAGTTTATGTTGCTGTTTTTTCCTGACACTGGTTCAGTTCCCATGGCAACCGCTAAAAAACTGGGTGTTAACCAGTGATGAAACGTTCAGATCAACTTTTATATTTCATATAATGACACTGCTGTGATTCATGATGCCTTGTTAGAGTTAGTTAGAGAGCTGGGGTATGGATGCCCAGAGGGGACTTTATTAAAACGATAAAGTTGAAAATGAAAAAGTAATTTCACAATAGCATTATCATTTTCCCCATATGTAAGTTTTATTTTATGTATTGTTTATATTGCATTTTGATTTTTGAAATTTGCATCAACGTTTGAATATTGTCCACTTTACAGCTCGGTGTGAATATGTAAATTGTATTATTGCATTTTTAATTTTTACTCAAATAACACATACTGTACATATGTGGAAATTTATGCTATTGTGGAATTACATTTTCATTTGCAAGTTTACATCTTCATTTTAATAAAGTCCTTTAGTAACTGCTGATAATAACTGAACTCAAGTCAGAAGAATGCATGAAGTCCTACATTCAGTGCCATTGCCTTTATTATAATAAATAATAATAATAATATGTTATTATTATTATTATTGTAAGTAATTGTCTGTCCTTGAATATATGCCATTTTATTTTATATATTATACTTTATCCCTATAGTTTAACTTCTGCACTATTTTATGTCTTAGATTCTCATATTTCTTTTTATACATTTTTAATCTATCATATTTAATTATCTGACAATTTCATTGCCAATGACTGCTTCTCTTTAGTTGTTGTGCAGAAGACAATAATTAACTTGAAACTTGAATAAAAGCTCTTGTTTCTCTGTATTTTCAGTCTGAGTCGTCATCCTTGCTGGACAAGGTGGAGGATGATAAAGGTGAGTTTTGTGTTACATGCGGAGTTATGTTAGATTTTATAGTCATAATCAGAAGATTAAATGTTACAGTTTCATTATATATATCTTGACAATGTGAGATTTGTCTGTAAAATACCACAGTAATTACACCTCAGTAGTGTGATAGTAAATCAGTAGTAGCTCTTCCTCGTCATGTCTCCTAACTGTCATTTTTCCTGTAGCCAAGTCAGACGTCCATCCTGTTATCCCAGCAGACGCCGATGAGTCCAAACCAGAGCCGACTCCCAGGTCAAAACCACCCAGCGTCACCCCCAAACCGCACCCGCCTCAGGCCTTAAAGCCCCCACTGGGGCCTCGCACCTCCGGGCCCCTCCTCGGTCCTGCCAGTCCAACCAGTCCGACCAGTCCGACCAGTCCCAGGCCGAGCAGCACCTCCATCTTTGGTAGGCAATGATTGGGAGAAACGGGGATACAAAACACTGGGTATCAAAGAGAAAGGGTATCTGTGGGGCATCAGACCGACATGGGAAGCTGTTTCAACATGTATTTATTATCACAAGCCATAGTTTAACTCCTATATATATATATATATTTGTACTCTGTTTGTCAGATGACTCTGCTGAGGCTCCAGCAGGCAGCCCGTCCGCTAAAGGACCACTTCCTGCTCCTCGCCTGAAGAGGGCGCCGTCGGAGCAGGAGAGGGAGAGCACCAGCAGCAACCCTTCAGGACCCCTCTCCCCACTGGACGGTTCGTATCTCCTTAGAAACAAACATGGCGTCAGTAGTAGCAACAGTAACAGATGTCGCCATCTTGGTTTTTTGCAGCCAGGTGGAGCTAAGTACAACCAAACACCTAATAAGACATTTTTAGGTGACCAAAATGTTATAATTTATTTGAATGAACTAAGACGAAAACACGGACCACTCCTAGACCGGACAACGCCGTGGTAGCGACCTGTCAATCACAAGATAGCCACGCCCTAAAGCATCCTCTGCTTTATGGTCTATTTGACTCTAAATGGGACAATAACTTACTAAATGAACATCATGCTGTATTGTATGGAGGACGGAACCTGCTAAAATAAAAAATAAATAAATAAATGACTCGATAAATAAATAAATATGTCATTAAATGTAGCAAAAATAATATTAAAAATAAATGTAGCCATTAATTAATTGATAAAATGTGACATAAATTGATATTTCTGTTTTAATTTGCTTCTTTATTTAATTATTTTTGCATTAATTCCCTTATTTATTTACTCTTCTGTTTAATTTTCGCTTTTAATTATTTATGTATGTATTTTTATAAAAAAAAAAAATGATTTATTCATTTATTTATAATTTATTTATTTTATATTAATTTTTAAATGTATGTATTTATTTATGTATTTTTGCATTTATTTATTTCTGCACGATTTTCCCTTTTCATTTCACCCCTTATTTATTTCCCCAAACTTATTGATTTCTGTATACTTTTCTTTATGCATTTCCGTCTCATTATGCAAATGAGGGTGCTGTCGCTCAACATGTGGGGTCAGATATGGTGTCAATATTATTTTTGCTACATTTAATGACATATTTATTTGGGTTTTTTTTATCTACAAGCACCGAAAGGATGAAAACCATTGAGAAAACAGACGACAGACAGCCTTTGGTTGCTGGGATGTTTCCCTCTTATTCGTTCTTTCTTAATGACGAAGGTTGCGTGACTCAGCGCTCCATGTGAGCTGGAGCATCGCTGAAAATATAACACTCAATTTAACAGGTGACAACTTGTTTAATGAATGCTTTCAAGGCCATATTTGACGCCTCCTCCACACACCACACACAGTGCATCTGAAGCAAAGGTCCTAGCCTGTACTTGACATGTCCAAATGTCAGCGTGTGTGTGTGATTTTGTAGTTGAACTTGTGTAATTAACGCTTACAGGAACTCAGTATTTTTCCTTAAAACGGAGTTTCTTCTATGTAATCAAAAAGGCGAGTTGTCTCCTTGCGATTGTCGTGTTTTTAAAATCAAAGAGACAAGAAAAAAAAGGTAATTTACACATACACAAGTGTTTATTACACACTTAACGCTGACTAACTGACCAAGTTATTTCAGTCTGCAGATGTCCTTCACTGAGGCTCTGCAGTTACATGGGCACATCTTCAAAGGAAAAATAAAGTGTTATTGGAAAAAATCTTTTTCAGTAAGTGAACAGTATTTAAACCTACTTCATTATTTTGTATGTATTCACGCAACAAAATAGTTTCAAAATTAAGGATGAACATTCAAATCACACCATAAAAATCATCATTTCATGACTGTAAAAGACAGAAGATCCAGTCCTTAAAACTAAAGACTGTCATCATTTTGTCACCAAGGGACATAACTTGATTTAAGAACAGAATTTATTTATTAACAGAAGGAATCGTCCAACAGAAGGATGTCATCCCTCTCAAATCACCTCCTGTCTCAGTTTGAAATAAGTGTGTGTTGGGTAAAATATTTAAGGATGTAAATCATCAGTTTTTTTGTTTCTTCTTCGCCTGCAGTTGAGCTTCCCGTGGACGGCGATCCGTTCGAGCCGCCCAGTCCATCGGTTGAACCCGGCTTCGGTGGCCGACAGTGGTCGTCCCTGAAGACTTCAGCCTCCCCCCCCGCTGCGAGCGAGGACGACCGAGAGCGAACCAAATCCCTCCCCGCCTACGGTTCGACTAATCACAGTCCTGTCCATCTGATACTTCCTGTTTCAGTCTCTGCATGGTCGTCTAAATGCTGCAAGAATCACATCTCTGACTGTCTGCTCTGTTTACATCATTTACATCAAATAACTATTTTGTAATATTGTTGTAGTTAAAAAAGGGTTAGTCTGGTGTAGTTTAAGGGTCTTGCTTTAGTTTTCTTTAATGATCCTTCTTTAATTTCCTAATTAAGGGTTCAGCAACCTGCGGCTCTTTAGCCCCTCTCCAGTGGCTCCCTGTGGATTTTTAAAAACGGATATGAATAACTGTTTTTTGTTTACATTTTCATTTTCATTTATCATTGTTGTAGGTCTATGGTACGACGGTACGACGGAGTATTAGGGCCACATTGAGGAAAAAAAATAAATCTGAGATTTCAAGAATAAAGTCATAAGTTTACGAGAAAAATAGTCTTAATATTATGATAATAAAGTCATAATATTATAAAGTAGTAATTTTACGTGTTATTTCCTTTTTTTTATTGTAAAGTTATGACTTTATTCTCGTAATATTACGATTTTTTTTCTCTTAGTTATGACTTTATTCGCGTAATATTACGACTTTTTTCTCGTAAACACGACTTTATTCTCGTAATATTACACCTTTTTTTCTCGTTAAGTTATGACTTTATTCTCGTAATATTCCGTCTTTTTTTTCTCGTAAAGTTATGACTTTATTTTCGTAATATTACGACGTTTTTTCTCTTAAATTTATGACTTTATTCTCGAAATATTCCGACTTTTTTCCTGTAAAGTTATGACTTTATTCTGGTAATATTACGTTCTGACCCCTGTCCTAAACAGACAAGAAAACATCTTTCATTGTTTCCTCTCATTCTCTTTCTTCATCTATATATTATCTCTCTTTCTCTCCTCAGTGAGGCCTCCATCTCTGGCAGACACAGATCTCAGTCCAGCCGAGGAGGAGATTCCATCTCCGGCCGCTGACCACAAGTCTGACAAGAAATCAGAGGACGAGTCCGAAGACGCCCCTCCAGCCTGATGCCAACAAGACGTCTCTACGTCCTGCTCGGCTGTCCTCGCTGCACCAGAGAAACTTTAAGGAGGTCAATCACAAACATACACTCAGAAGCAGAGACAGTGGACACTGTAAAGAGTTGACTTAGCGTGTGTCATGCTGTTATCAGTGGAGGTTCCTGACCTTGGATCAGTCCCAGCTGTCCGTCCACATGGACACCAAAACAGCTCCATTACCGTCTCTCTGTCAACAGCTCTAATAGGACCATAAAGAGCAGACCAGATGGGTTTTATCTTGTGCAGAGACAATCTGTAGTTGTTACGATAACCAGGTCCAGCTATAAAAAGGTCAGTTAGTCTGAAGCACTGAGGGGAACGAGTCTGACTGTCTCAGTAGCTCCAGACTGAAGCAGTTTGGTTTTACTGTATTTCTGTTCTGCAGGTGAACTAGTGCTGGTAAGTCAGTGACTTCTACCTGCAAACATTCACTCTTTGTCTTGAAACAAAAACAACTGTCCACAAATTAGAAAATGCCAAAATTAGAAGCAGCTGGAACATCAAGAAAAACCAAAGATAATTTTGCTGCTAGAGCCAAAGTTAAAATATATATATTTTGATATTTCAAATGCTCAAACTAACGTTGAG
>CAKAOJ020000075.1:0-67500 GCA_916701645.2 Sebastolobus alascanus | reverse complement strand
AAAAATGTTTTAAAATGTCTGAAAAATATTTTTAAAATGTCTGAAAAAAAGTCTAGGAAATGTCTGAAAAATTTTCGGAAAAATGTCTGGAAAAAAAGGTCTAAAAAATGTCTTAAAATGTCCAGAAAATGTAAGAAAAAAAGTCAGAAAAATGACTGAAAAAAAGTATAAAAAATGTCAGAAAAAATAAAATTAAAAAAAATACCAAAATTAAAAGTCTGAAAATGTCAAAAGAATGTGTGAAAAATTCTGAAAATTGTCCATGTCATATTATTACTACTAGGAGGTTAAATAATGCTCCCAACTTACGCTAAATTTTGGCGAAGAAAAAGTGGCATGGCCATTTTCAAAGGGGTCCCTTGACCTCTGACCTCCAGATATGTGAATGTAAATGGGTTCTATGGGTACCCACGAGTCTCCCCTTTACAGACATGCCCACTTTATGATAATCACATGCAGTTTGGGGCAAGTCATAGTCAAGTCAGCACACTGACACACTGACAGCTGTTGTTGCCTGTTGGGCTGCAGTTTGCCATGTTATGATCTGATCATATTGTTTTATGCTAAATGCAGAACCTGTGAGGGTTTCTGGACAATAACTGTCATTGTTTTGTGTTGTTAACTGATTAACAATAATAAATATATACATACATTTGCATAAAGCAGCATATTTGTCCACTCCCATTTTGATAAGAGGATTAAATACTTGACAAATCTCCCTTTAAGGTACATTTTGAACAGATAAAAAATGTGTGATTAATTAATTTGTGATTTATCGTGATTAACTATGGACAATCATGAGATTAATCACGTGGTGAGCTGCTGAATCCAGTCGATTTGACTAGATGTCTGCTCGTGTTTTCAGATAACGGTTACATCGAAGGAAAGGAGCTGGACGCCTTCTTTCAACACATGCTGGAAAAATTTGGGATGAAGGTAAAGAGATAAAATATAAGGCTGCATTTCAAGTTGATCTTCCTCTGACCAACTTGTTGCATCTTTTTAGCCTCATGTGATCAGTGAAACTGATTCTCATTGAGCAAGTTTGTATAAAAATAAGTGTTGCTTTCAGTCTTTCATTTTCAGATCTATATGAATGTGCCACAGTGTTTTATTAGATACTACCAGCAGGGGGCACCAAAGTTAGGAAATGTCAAAATGTAACATGGTGGCTTTAAAAAGAAACGTTTTTTTGTGTGCACTATAGTAGTAGACTACGCTGACACATCCATTCATTATTCAGTTTTTAAAATGTTAATAAATGACCAAGAACAGAAGACATTACCATGAAGTCCATGTTGTTTTCAGAGGGAGGAGATAACGGAGGATAAGATCAGAAGACTGAGAGAAAGATTCATGTCTGCTTATGACACCGTCGCTGACGGACGTCTGCAGATACAAGAGGTAACATCACTGTTTCCTCTGAGCTGTTTCTGGCTTTAGAAAAGCCTACGTATATACAGATATCTGAGGTGATGGTTCAGTTGTTGGTGTAGATCAATCTTAGTTAATCTACAAATAAAAGTCGATGCATCATGTGAAAGATGCCTTCAGTTACGATGGATGTAATCATGTTTTGTTTTTTTATCCCCAGCTGGCCAGCATCATGCTGCCAGAGGATGAGAACTTCCTGCTTCTGTTTCGCAGAGAGACGCCGCTGGACAACAGCGTGGAGTTCATGAGGGTGAGGGTCAAAGGTCAACATATAATGAAGGCATGATGTTTAGAACAGCACTTTACAGATTTGGCACCTCTCTTTTATTAAACCCTTCATTTAATTGTACGTCTAATGCCAGATGGATGGTGACTTGGTCGGTCAACCTTCGAAAACTGGTTCGATTCTCACCAAATTCACTGTGAATATTCATCTCCAGAGAAAGAGTCCTGATGTTTTAGGTGACCGTACCTCTAGTTCCTCCATCAGGAGAGCATTTCTACTTGTGCAAAACAAATATCAACAAATTTGACTTAATTTAATACCTTGCATGAGTCTTTTAGCAACATCGTCAGGACAAACATTGTACTTTTAAGAGAACAGAAAAGTAGAAAATCATTAGTGTATTCATGATTTATATATTGAAGGTTGTAATGAACATTGCTGTGGCTAGACTCAAACTTTAGTTGATGTCACATTTATTGCATTTTCAGTGCTTTGTGTCTTGTTTGTACAGATCTGGAGAAGCTATGACGCCGACAGCAGCGGCTACATCTCAGCGATAGAGCTCAAGGTAACGGCTGAGTTAGCAGACGCTGCTCTAATCCTGTGGTCAGTATTGTGTTTCCTTCTGATCCTCAGGTTGATTATAGATCACGGTGGTGATCTGGATCCTGGATTTGTGACTATTGAGTTATAGACAGAGCTTAAAAACAGAAGTGTTGCGGCTAATTTTCCATTTATAGTCAAGAAATCAATTAAAAGTTTGAATGATAATAAGATGTCTTTGGTTTTAAAGCAAGTTATATTTAATGCATAATTTCTACTAGCGCTGGAAAAGAAAAGCTCATATAGCAGATGTAAAAACTGTCCAAGAATATTTCTGTTCTGAACAAAGCAAAGTTTGTGTTAGGACTATTGAAACTTAAGAGTTACAGACATAAGCCTCCAGCCATTCTTGGGCTTTTTAATGTCTTGTTTTGTCCCTTCAGGGCTTCCTCCAGGACCTCTTCCTCCAACACAGGAAGTCCATCAGCCCTGAGAAACTGGACGAGTACACTGACACCATGGTAACGGTCATACTGTTCAGATATTAGTACTGCTCACATCTGTGACAGATTAATTATATTCTGATTTTTATCCTCCTGTAGATGAAGATGTTTGACAAAAACCGTGACGGCAGACTGGACCTAAATGACCTGGCCAGGTACTGTTGATCTGTGTAATGAGAACAGGAAGGTCTTACAATGACATTTTTATTTAAGAATACAGTCAAATTAAAACGAGGATAATTCTGTTTCTGGTTGTCTGAAGGATTTTGGCACTGAAAGAGAACTTCCTGCTGAAGTTTAAGATGGACGTAAGTTTGAAGTTTTTAATTTTATATTTGAAATTTCAATTGAATTTGAGAGAAAATACTTACAAACCCTTTCCTCTCACCTCAATCTCCATATTTATGTCTGAAGTGGATTATATTATTCCTAATATTTTTATATAGAATATTCTCACAGTTTCATTATTGTTTTTTCTGTATTTGTTCTCAGGCCTGCAGTCAGGTGGACAGGAGGAGAGACTTTGAGAAGATATTTGCTCACTACGATGTGGTAAGTTTTAATTTTTTGTTTGTTGTTTACTGTCTGACCAGAGGGAGCAGGGAGAACATACATACGAAATATTTTTAAAAAGTCTAAAAAATATTTTTAAAATGTCTGAATTAATGTCTGAAAATGTCCGAAAAAAAAGTCTGAAAAATGTCCGAAAAAAAGTCTGGAAATAAGGTCTAAAAATGTCGGAACATGACGGAAAAATCACGGAAAATGTCCTGAAAATGTCTGAAAATTGTCCAAATAATAAAAATTTAAAAAATTTAAAAAAAATTTAATTTTTTAAAAAAATCTGAAAAAAAGTCTAAAAAATGTCCGAAAAAAATTAAAATAAAAAACCCCCAAAATGTCCGAAAACAGTCTGAAAATTGTCCAAAAAATGTCCGAAAAATGGCTGAAAAATATTTTAAAAAGTCTAAAAAAAATGTCAGAAAAATTAAAATAAAAAAAAATCCCAAAATGTCCGAAAAAAGTCTGAAAATTGTCAATGTCATACTATTACTACTAGGAGGTTACATACAGTATCCTATAAAATATGTGTTAATACTGAATGATGTTTGAACAACAGTATATTTAAAATGTTAATTTATCAGCTGTGCTTCAAATGTGTTTCATCCATCACTTTTAACTGAATCAGGTCAATGTGTAGTTTTGTTTTTCATCTCTCCTGATAATTATAAAATGTTATTCACTGTGTGTGTGTAGAGTAAGACGGGAGCGTTGGAGGGACCTGAAGTGGACGGATTTGTGAAGGACATGATGGAGCTGGTGAAGGTAAAAACGTTTCAGCCATCACGATGTCACTGCCGTTACAGACTTCTATACCTTTATAAACAGAGCTGATAGAGACTTTTAGTGATCGGATAGACTGATGGAGCCTAAAGAAGCTGCATCTGTGTGTGCTTTAGGTTTTATCACAGGCTGTGAACATCTCACTTCCAGCATGCTGCTGCTAAATAACCATCTCTGTGTGTCTGCAGACTTTTGCATTGGTTGGCTCTTATATATAAGAAGGAACCAGTCCTCTTTGGACTGTTGTATTTGTCTGCTTGTATTGTTTGTGTTTATTGTTGTAATGTTTATGCTGCCCTGTTGGTCAGGCCAGGAGAGCTCTGACCTCTGACCTCTGACCTCTGTGTTAACCCCTCTCTTCCAGCCCAGCATCAGTGGCACAGACCTGGACAAGTTCAGGAAAGCCCTGATGGGTCACTGTGACATCAACGGAGACGGAAAGATCCAGAAGAACGAGCTGGCTCTCTGCCTCGGCCTCAAACTCAGCTAACGAACCCTCACGGCCTCCTCTCTTCCATCTTCCAACTCCTTATTTAACCTTCTCTTTTTCTTTCTCTTTTTCAATTTGAATGTGCATCTTTTATGTTTTCCTCCCATCTGACTCATTCCTTCTCCCATCCTAATTTCTGGAAGTGTATCTCCTCCCTCACTGGCTCTCAGTTTGGTGTTTAAAGTCCAATTTATCTACATATTTTATGCTCATTAATATAAGCACAGTACATTTCCATAATTTATATATTTTTCTGTATTAAAATTCAAGGGAATTTAATGGATAGTTTGGGTGTTTCATCCAAACTATCCCTTTAAATGTGGCTTTATGCCACCATGATTTAAATATGGATTAAAAAAATAGTTAGTTGCTGTTTTCATGATTGCATGGCATGCTGCTTCTTTGTAATGTGGTAATATATGAAACAGTGTTTGCATGACATTATTGTGAAACCAGTAACATGAATGATGATTAATAAAAAGTTATTAAATCTCTGTCAGCTGCGTCTTTCTTCTCTGACACAATAATTCTGCAACAAAAACGTCATCAATATCAATGGCTGCCTGGAGGGAAGGAAATCAATCTAAAGCCTGATTATATGTGTGTGAAAATCATCAGCAGTTATGTAAAATATGTGATTTTCAATGGGTTAAAACATGCAAAACCATGTTTTGAGCCTCTAACATATTTGTGGCTCTTATAGAGTAGAAAGTCCCAAAACACCTGTCAACATCTGTGAGAAAGCCCAAAATGTTATGCAATACTTACTGCAGCTGATGTGTCTAAACATTTAATTTGGCTTATTATTAATGACATTCTTAATTTTATTACTAATTCTGATATTTTTATTATTCTTAATTGTCTCTGTTTTTAATTTCTCTTATATTTATGTTATATTTACATTATATTAAATTAAAAATATTTGTCCTTTTATTTTCTAATTTTATTGTCTATCTGCCTTTGTTTGAATGTGTTGTGTGTTTATTTTATTTTGTAAAGCACCCTGAGCATCTCTGTATTACAGTGTCCTATAAATAAAGTTATAAATATTATTATTAGTATTATTAGATTACATACTAATATAGATACATGATGTACAGCAACATCCCAAAATACTTTCTTTTTTTTTAAACTTTTTTAGCTCACAACTTCAAATTTTAATCATCTGCGAAGTTTATTCATTCATTTATTTGTTTATTTTCTTATTTATTTGTTTATTTATTTTATTTATTTATTCACTTATTCATTTATGTATTTATTTTTTATTTGTTTGTCTGTATAAATGTTTTATGTCTATTGTGATATCTGATCAGCTTTGAGGATGATAACTTTGTTTTTGTAATAATTTTGCCTTCCTATTTATAAATTCATTCATCTTGTGTGTGTATATATATATATAAACAAGGTTCTTCTTCTACTACTTTTTAAGATGTAGTTTCTAGATGTGTTGTAATTTCTGTTTTATTTGTGTTGAGGCAAAAATCCCAGAGGTGGAAACCTCAAAACCTCAACAAATAAAACCAAAAGTACTTCATCTATATATGTAGAAATGTGTGAAATGAGCTGAAGTGCCAACACCTGCTCAGGTTGTGAGAGAGGACTCTAACCTGATTCCCATTACATCATCAGTGTGAGACCTGATTGGTCGACTCAGTAACCAACATTTGAAAAGATCCTCTGTCTGTGCAGCAGTTTCAGGCTGTTTGGCTGCAGCTTCAACACAAAAATGTCTTTTGGATTTTATGTGAGGTGAGATTATTTTTCTTTATTTTGGCAGATATATTAATGTTCTAACCTGGTTTTGTTCACGTTATCTTGTTGTTTTTTTTTCAGAGTGTTTGTTCTCTCACTGTTGACTTTTGGGCAGCATGCGAAGGGTAAGACTTCATGCTACACAAACTGAAGTTCAGTATATTAACTTCTTTACAAGGCTGACCTTTTCAAAATGTTTCTCTTTCTAGCTCTCAGCTACAGAAGTGGAGGCTCCAGTGATGTTAAACCTCTCTTTGATTATCCAAGAAGCCTCAAACCTGGATGGTTTCTGGGTGGTTCTGGATCCAGTTACAGTGGAGGTGTTTCATCTGGCTCTAAAGGTCGGCAGATAGAAGGTGCCGGTCCAGAGGGAAGTGTTCCTGGTTCCAGACAGCAGCCACCTCAGACTGACCCGGATACAGACGGTGTCCTCCAGACCAAAGCTGGCATGTGGGATCTTCTTAAATTACCCCCGACTGGAAACAGCTCGGAGTCGGGTATCTCTTCAAGTTATGGAATTGAGATGCATTCTGGTCCCCAACTTCAGCTAGACTTCGCTTGGTCGGCCAAGCCCCAACAGCCCAGCTTCCAATCCAGGCCCCAGCAATCCGGTTACGAATCCAGGCCCCAGCAGCTGGGCCACCAGGCCGAGCCACAACAGCCCAGTTACCTATCCAGACCCCAACAGCCGGGCCACCAGGCCAAGCCCCAGCAGCCCAGTTACCTATCCAGACCCCAACAGCCGGGCCACCAGGCCAAGCCCCAACAGCCCAGTTATCTATTCAGACCCCAACAGCCGGGTCACCAGGCCAAGCCCCAGCAATCCGGTTACGAATCCAGGCCCCAGCAGCCGGGCCACCAGGCCAAGCCACAACAGCCCAGTTACCTATTCAGACCCCAACAACCGGGCCACCAGGCCAAGCCCCAACAGCCCAGCTACATATCCAGACCCCAACAACCGGGCCACCAGGCCAAGCCCCAACAGCCAGGCCACCAGGCCAAGCCCCAACAGCCCAGCTACATATCCAGACCCCAACAGCCGGGCCACCAGGCCAAGCCCCAGCCCAGCTACATATCCAGACCCCAACAACCGGGCCACCAGGCCAAGCCCCAACAGCCCAGCTACATATCCAGACCCCAACAACCGGGACACCAGGCCAAGCCCCAACAGCCAGGCCACCAGGCCAAGCCCCAACAGCCGGGTCACCAGGCCAAGCCCCAACAGCCCAGCTACATATCCAGACCCCAACAACCGGGACACCAGGCCAAGCCCCAACAGCCGGGCCACCAGGCCAAGCCCCAACAGCCGGGTCACCAGGCCAAGCCCCAACAGCCAGGCCACCAGGCCAAGCCCCAACAGCCGGGTCACCAGGCCAAGCCCCAACAGCCCAGCTACATATCCAGACCCCAACAGCCGGGCCACCAGGCCAAGCCCCAGCCCAGCTACATATCCAGACCCCAACAACCGGGCCACCAGGCCAAGCCCCAACAGCCAGGCCATCAGGCCAAGCCCCAACAGCCAAGCTACCCATTCAAACCTCAACAGCTGGGCCACCAGGCCAAGCCACAACAGCCCAGTTACCTATTCAGATCCCAACAACCGGGCCACCAGGCC
Organism: Sebastolobus alascanus; assembly: GCA_916701645.2. NCBI lineage: Eukaryota > Metazoa > Chordata > Actinopteri > Perciformes > Sebastidae > Sebastolobus > Sebastolobus alascanus. Next base: position 59,593 of record CAKAOJ020000075.1, on the reverse strand, counting down.
AAGCCCCAACAGCCCAGCTACATATCCAGACCCCAACAGCCGGGCCACCAGGCCAAGCCCCAGCCCAGCTACATATCCAGACCCCAACAGCCGGGCCACCAGGCCAAGCCCCAACAGACCAGCTACATATCCAGACCCCAACAACCGGGCCACCAGGCCAAGCCCCAACAGCCGGGTCACCAGGCCAAGCCCCAACAGCCCAGCTACATATCCAGACCCCAACAACCGGGCCACCAGGCCAAGCCCCAGCAGCCCAGCTACGGTCCGACTCACATCAAAGCTGACTCGTGGGACTTTCCTCCCCCTCGGGGAGGTGTTTCCTCTGGCTCTACTGTTCAGCTCACTGACTCAAACCCACAAAAGAACGTTGATCCAGGAAGTTCAAGACCACTTCCTCTGGCATCCCTGTCCCATCCCAGGTGGCAGCAGCAACTGGTGCCGGTCTACAGCAGACGTTATCGACCTTGGGCATCCTAACTGTAAGTTGGTTCAACTTTAAATGTTTTTAATTTAAATACATTGCAAACTTGCTGAATGTTATTTCTGTTCTCAGGTTCCAGACGTCTGTCTGGAAGCAGTCTCTCCTGGCATCAACTGTTGTGAAATTGAATAAAGTACTTGGAACTGCCTCCTCTGACATGGATGTCATTTACAACTTGAAACAGTACAGTTCACAGTATCCCAACAGAATGGTGTTGTAATGTCTTTGAAGAAGATCTACACCAAATCAGAGGTTATATTGGGGGGGGGATCTTAGCGGTTACACTTGGTGACCTTGAGAAACAGTAGCTCACAGTACTGTGTATGCAAAAACAAGAATAGAGCAGTAAGTTTAATGAGAAACAAGAAGTTCAAGGTATTTGCGATGCTGTTCCACCAAGATCTAATGTCCAGTGAGACAAAGAACAAAGCTTGTTGAATGTGTAAACATCTCTTAAACTTTCTACTCTAATAACAGAAACACAGTCAGTTTCATGCTTTCTACCCGGCTGAAGAAATAACAGTCAAACTGGCGCTAAATCCAACTGGAGATGGGGGGGGGGGGGCGGTTGTTTGCCAAGCAGGTGGTTGATCTCAGGAAAATTACAGAGGACGGGCATCAAGAGTCACAGTCCTGCAAACAGCTGCTAGTTATCCCAGCCAGTGACGATGCTTTCTACACTGCTGCTGCTGCTATTGGTATTGTTAGTTTAACATTGAGAGTTGGTAGAGCTACAGTAGGTACCAACACTGTCAGGGTGAGTTTTGACTCCCCCTGTGGCTCATTATAAAGCAGGACATTGTTAAACAGTAAGGGAGCACAAATAGCTTTTTACAGTAACACACGTAGAAGCTGCAAAATATGTACTCGAATTTTGATCCAAAGAAAGCACAATTTCGCATCCTATGTAGGACGGCTTATCCCAAAATAAAAAATAAATGAATAAATAAATAAATGACTCGTTAAATAAATTAATTAATTGATAAAATGTGACATAAATTGATATTTCTTTTAATTTGCTTCTTTATTTATCTTTGTATTAATTCCCTTATTTACTGTTCTGTTTAATTTTCCCTTTTATTTGTGTTATTTTTATTACATTTTAAATGTATTGATTTATTTTTATTTATATTTAAATATGTATGTATTTATTTATTTATTTATGCACAATTTTCCATTCGCATTTCACCCCTTATTTATTTCCCCAAGCTAATTTTTTTCTGTATTCTTTTCTTTACACATTTATTTTAAATTTTTTTATGCTTTTCTGCCTCATTATGCAAATGAGGGGGGTGTCACTCAGTGTGTGTCATCATGGGGTCAAAGTGCATGACTGTATATGCTAGTTAGCTAAACGATGTCTGCTTCTGTTCATCACCTCCAGTCTTCATCCCCGGCTCCCTACAGCGGCTTGTCGGCCGACAAAATAAATAAATAAATAATAAAAATAAATACATAAATAAATTAAAGGGAAAATTAAACAGAAGAGTAAATTAAATAAGGGAATTAATGCAAAGATAAATAAATAAAGAAGCAAATTAAAACAGAAAGTCAGTCTTTAGTCAATCAATTTAAATATTCTCCTCCTGACCAGGCCACGCCTCCACCGGTGATGTCACAGCAGGTATTTTGCCTCTGGCAGCATCAGATGCTCTCTGATCATCACTCTGAAGAAGACTCTTCAAACTACTGCAGCAGGCTGGTGATTAAATGACAGAAAAGTGAGGTACAGATGTGTCTCTACGAGTTTCTTCTGTTTGAAACGTGCATGTTGGTTTCTTTGTCTGGTCACTGGTGTCAATGTAACTGATAAAAAAAAGCATGACTCAGGTAATGCAGAGTCATAATTCTCATGATGAGGCTCATAAAATATTCTTTTGAACTCAATTCAACATGCTGTGAGTCTCCGGCTTCTCGTCGTTTCACTCCCCTCCCCCCCCTCTTCTTCTTCTCCTCTCTGATAGCTGTTATTATTACTGTTATATCCTGTTTGGGGGGGATAATGACACACAGCGCTGCTTCTTGTGCTCTGACTATCAGTGTGTGTGTGTGTGTGTGTGTGTGTGCTCCCTGTCATTAAGCAGCCAGTCTGTGTGGTTAAAACATCACAGCTTTGACTGTTTGAAGCTCTGCCAGCTTCACCATCTGATCCCAGATCTTTCCTCCAGCAAACCGGTCAAAACCCGCTGGCCTCAGATCAGGTACCGACGCTTCCAAAACGTCTGCAGGTTTTCCCTCTCGGCTGCTGTCATGGAAACTCTTTTGCACACATGACCCGGGGGGGGGGGGTGGTCATGCCAGTTTGGAGGGACCAAGTCTAGTATGTCCTCAGTGTTGGAACATGCATGATAATACTGCAGCAATGGAAGCTTTCTATGTGCTATCGCAACTTTTTTGCCATTTTACATAAAGATACAATATAAAAGAGGGTAACCAACACAGAATATCACATATCATTGTAAAGCTTAGACTATAATCTATCCATCGGTCACCTTCTCATGACGCTGAGGTCAAGAGAATTTGACCTTTGACCTCTAATGCTGCGATGGCGCAAATTCTGAATGCCACTGCAAAATGCCCTTATAACTAGCTTCATATTGACCCGATGTGCCCCGTGGATGATTCCAGCGTAAAGAGCACAAAAAAAGCTTTAAAATGATATATTACACGAATAACATTTCTTATCAGAATAAACAAAACTTTGTGCAGTTTGTATCAATATGATACGAGTTATAAGGGCATTTGCAGCGGCAAACCAAACAACCAACAAATCTTAAAAGGTGCATATACCGCCACCTACTGCAGATGAATTTCATTATCGGAATAATACATTATAATGTAAATTTCCAACACAGTAATGTTCGTGTTGTTTTTGGCTACTTGATGGAGAATGAGCTGATTTTACAATCTGTCCAAAATGACCTTAAGTCCTACCTGACTGCAGCTTTCATCAGCTGATGATTTAGTTTAACAGCTCCTATAAAGAATAAAATAAGTGGTTCTACTGTCTTTTTTTCATTGGATTTTAGGCTCTTGAATGTGGACACTCATCTACGCTGTTGCACTGGAAAGAAAACCACACGATGCAGACATCAGACATCAGGCGATGACCTCTGATCACAGGTTTGACCTTTAACACATGTTGTAAAGTGAGTCTGTCTATAGTTTGACAGAGTATCTTCCTCCTCTTTTCTTCTGTTATCTTCTTCCTCCTTCTCCTCACGCCTCATCCTCAACATGATCTTGATCTTTTCCAAACAGTTCAGTGAAACACTCACTAGGTGGCGATGCAGTTTTAAATATCTGAGATATCTAACACACAGTAAAGGTGATTATTTGAAATCACTTTGTGAAGCCCTTTGAGATCAAGCAGTTGTTTTAAAACTATGAAAATATGAGTTTTTTATTTTCTCCATGCACCTTGAAGGAAGTGAAGTTGTGCTTTAATTTTCCCCTTTATTCTTAAAAAAAATTAAATAATTTAGTTAGTGATTCCTACAATACATTTTGCAGTTCAATATTTTAATTTTATTTTTATTTATTTAATTGTATTTATTTTACAATATAATTTTGGTCTTTACTGCGACACGTATATTTATTCTTATTTTATTTTTCTGACTTTTCACATAATATTTTTCATTATTTAATGACATTTTATTTATTCTAAGACATTAGAATGTTTTTCATTCCTTTCCTTTATTCATGCGTATGACTCATATCTTAGTATTATCTTTTCTTATTTTATATTTCCATTTTATATTATTTTTTTATTTTAAGTGCTCTTTTTTATTAGTGTGGATGTATTAATTTTACTTAGGACTCGTCTTATAGATTCATAATCTTATTATAATTTTTTATTATTATATTTTTCTATCTTATATTTTTGATTTTTATTAGTACGGATCTTTTTTCTTTTTTTTTACTGTTTTTATTTGTAGGATTTTCTTGTCGATTTCTAATCTTACTATTATTTTTTCTTATTTTATTTTTTTTATCTTACATTTTTAATTTTAAGTGTTTTTTTTATAAGAATGGATCAATTCTTTTTTTTTAACAGTTTTTATTTTTATGACTTGTCTTGTCGATTACTAATCTTAATATTATTTTTCTTGTTTTATATTTCTATTTTACATAATTTTTTATTTTTTTGTGCTCTTTTTAATTAGTATGGATGAATTATTTTTTTTACTATTTTTATTTTTAGGACTTGTCTTGTAGTTTTCTAATCTTAATACTATTTTTGCTTATTTTGTATTTCTATTTTACATTATTTTTTTTATTTTTGTGCTCTTTTTGATTAGTATGGAAGAATCTTTTATTTTATTTAATATTATTATATATATATATTATACAGTATATTATTTATATTATATATTATATATATTATTTTTTTTACTGTTTTTATTTTTAAGGACCTGTCTTGTCCATTCCTTCTATTTCAATGTCCATAAATTTTATTTTATTTCATTTCATTTCATTTCATTTCATTTCATTTTATTATCTTCCCATTAAGAAAACCCTTCCTCAGCTGAAGGCGGGGCCTTGGAGATGCGCGTCCCCGTCCCCCTTGCAGCGCGCTCCCGTGCCCGGTGTCTCCAGCAGTGTGTGGAGCGCGTCTCTGTGTACAGCTGAGTCTCTCCGGCGGCGGTGCGTCGTGTCTAGCTGTTTCCTGCTGTCAGTTTCCTCTCTTTCACTCCAACATGCTGCAGACATTATGGGATGTACCTGCTCCGAAAGGACACTAACCGACTGCTCGTGTCCGTGTTGTGGTGTCCTTCAGCCGGGGAAACCCTGCAGCGTCTCTCTGAGCTCAGCTGGTTTTATTCCACCGACACCGAGCCGCGTTAATTGAATCGTTTCCCGTCGCTTCATCTATGGACGCGTTGAGCTCCCTGTGAGAGTGTTTGTGTGATTTAACGTGGACGCAGCTTCAGATGGAGACGGTGATGGAGAGGGAGTGCAGCGCGCTGGGGGGGCTTTTCCAGACTGTCATAGGAGACATGAAGGTAACATTATTATTATTATTATTATTATTATATCATCTAAATGTGGGATTAAAATAAAAGAAATATTCAACACTGGCTCATCCTGTTGCATCAGAGCAGGAGAAGCAGACATTTTCTCTCATCATCATTCATTTGCTAATTTTAAGGAGGGAGGAAGGGGGGGGAAGTGGGTGTGTTCAGGGCCTGGTGGTGCCTTCACGTTCAGGATGTGACCGCCTGCAGCTTTCTCTATAAAATAAAGACTACAGCATGTAAACCTGGTAACAATATTTATAGGGAGGGATGACAGAGAGTGTTGCAGTGATATCATCTTCACACTAAAACCACCAGCCTCTCTCTCTCTCTCTCTCTCTCTCTCCAGGAATATTCTAATCAGGAGAGCTGTTAATGACTGATGTGGATTTTCTGATACAGGTGTACATATAATAAATCAGAGAAATCTGGTTTGTAACACTGGCTAATCTCTAAAGAAATGACATGAATTGTGCTGCAATCACTTTTATCACAACAAACATTTCTTCTTCTGAACATAAATGTGATTTTCAGGATTGTAAATGACATTAGAGCTGAAACAGAAAACATGAGCTCGTTCCAGCTTCTAAAATATGAGGATTTGCTGCTTTTCTTTGTCTTGTATGATGATAGTAAACTGAATATTTTGGGATTGTTGTTTGAACAAAACAAGGATTGGAAAGATGAGGCTTAATTAATTGATTAGTTGAGAAGATAATTGGCAGATTAATTGACATGTCAGTGTTTCCTGTGTGTAACTGCTATTAGTTATATGTCTCTAAATCACCAACACACATACATCAGTGGAAGCTGAACATCCAGTGATAGAAACTAGATAATTTGGTGTTTTTATATTTCATTTTATTTAGTTTTATTATGTTTGAGATGTTGGGGTCGGGGGCTGGGATGGGAGCGATATACAGTAGCTATTATAAAGTTATTTCTTTTCTGAGAAGTAACCACTGTAAGGGATTCAACAAATATAGAGTATATTATTTATATCGAAAAATGTTGATCAAAGCTGAAGATGACGTCCTCAAATGTCTTGTTTTGTCCACAACCCAAAGATATTCAGTTTACTGTCACAGAGGAGGAAAGAAACGAAAGAAAAAAAAGTCTAAATCCTCTGATTCCAGCTAGTTGAATGTGAATATTTTCTGGTTTCTTTCCTCCTCTATGACAGTAAACTGAATATCTTTGAGTTGTGGACAAAACAAGACATTTGAGGACGTCAGATCAACATTTTTCACCATTTTCTGACATTTTATAAACCAAACAACTAGTCGATTAATCGCCGAGAAAACAATCAACAATGAAAATAAAGGTTAGTTGCAGCTCTAGTGCAGATTATAGTCGGCTGTGTCCTCTGTAGTAACTCTGTGTGTTGGGGGAGGGACACCAACACCTGTTTCCATGGTGACGTAATAACAGACAGGTGGTTTCTAACAGGTGTGGTGGCTGTTTCACAAAGGGAGGTCTGGGAAATCTGCCACACCCTCTTCCTCCCCTCTTCACCTCTTCTCCTTCCTTCTCTTCCCTTTCCTCTTTTACTTCTTCTTATTCTTCTGTCGTCCTTTTCCCTAAAGCGTTCATCTCCCTTTCCCTCCTCTTCTTCCTCTTCATCATGTCATCTTCTCTTCTCCTCCATCTCCCTCATTTATCTTCTTCTTTTCAGCATTTTCTTTCTTCTTCAGTTTGCTCTCCTTTCCTCTTCTTCCTTTTCTTTCTCTTCCTCCTCTTCTTCATCCTCCTTTGTGTCCTCCACCCTGTTGCCCTTTACCTCCTCCTCCTCCTCTTCCTCATCTTTCTCTCCCCTCTCTTCCATCCTTTCTCTGCTTCTCCTTTTCCACAAGCGAGTCTTCATCTCTCATGCATCTGTTTCAGGTGTATTTTGTTTCATCTCTTCATCTTCTTATGAGGTGAAAAACACTGTAACGAGCGTGTTCTCTTAATGATGCACGTTGATACCAAAATTAAATGAATGCTATCACACTTTCTTTCTAAATATTCATGTAAAGATTCACACCTGCGTTCTAACCTGCTGTGTTCACAAACATGGCTGCTGCAGCATGATTTGAGCTGTGAGTGATTCAGTCTGCATCATGAATGTGAACAGAGAGACTTGTGTTAAAGCCACTCGATGTCTCATTCTCTCTCCACCATTCATTGCCTTCACTTCACAACAAGTCGTTGCCAGACACTTACCGTTACAATCTCAGCCATTTATCTGTTTTTTTCCACACTAACTGACGACACAGAGATACCAACGTGATACCAACCAGCGTGGTTTTACTATCGGCTCACAAGCCTTGTTAGAAAAGGGAACCGAACGTCAGATATCAAAACATTCATTTTGGACCCGCCAACATTTTTAAAATGATTAATTCACAATTTTTATATTTTTTTTCAAGAAAAATCTGCACCTTTCTAAAGGCTCAGTGGATGTATTACTTAAAAAAAAAAAAAAAAAAAATATTTGTCTACATAAATATGTTATCAATAAGACCTCTTAATGTTTTACACATACAGTAAAATTATATCCATTTGAATTAAAAGAGCAATAATTAATGGCTGCTCCAGAACGAGCTAATTTTAATTATTTATACTGTTGTTGGGTAACAATGCTTCATGTTTCGTGAGCTCATCACTGTGTTAAATCTTAATCTACAGAGTAACGAGTGACTTTAGCTGTCAGACAACTATAGTGGAGAGAAAAGTATAAAGTAGTACAATGAATGCTTAAAGAATACCGTTTGTGTTGTTGGTTTGTTTGTCTGCAGGATTACAGAAATCTACAGAAAATCTACCAGCCTGTTTTTCCTGAAACTTGGCTGAAGGGTGTAGCACGGGCCGAGGGAGAACCAATTAAATTTTCAATTTATTTTTATTTTGGCATCAAATCATAACCGGAGTTATCTCGAGATGTTTTATCGCTCTGGACGCTTTAATCTATTTCGGAGCAGATTGGGCAGGTCTGCTGCTCTCCGACTCTTCTAGTTCTTTATATCTCTTATGTCAACAAGTCCCACAGAAAGAGTTGAGTGCGTCTCTCAATACTGTCGGACTTCCTTTCTGAGACTCTCAGCTCCAAGCAAGAAATAGTGCATTAGTTGGGGACTATTTTCAGTGGCGGATTAATCCACATTTGGTGCTCTAGTGAGTGTTTGGGCAGCAGGATGGAATAAACTCCAGTGTGTGTGTTCATGGTGATGAAGGAACATTGGTGTGTTTTTAATGGAGCTCTATGGCTGAGAGGAAGAAGAGATATCAGGCGGTGATACACACAAAACTGACTCAAAAATAACCTTATTTTCACGTTTGACTGCAGACTGTATAATCCAGATTAAATAAGATGCAGCTCACTTTGCAGCAGCCTGATGTTTAATTCATCCAGGTGACTCGCAGACAGCCAGATGCAGGTTTTTGCCTTGTTAGCATGAAGATGTGGGAGGAGAGAGACTCCAGTCTGCTGCTCCTCGTTGTCTTCTACATGCACTACTTCCATCTGTGTGTGTTTGTATAATCAGACTGCAGAGTCAGGTGACGGCTCCTGATCTTTATGTTAAAATACCTGCTCGTCTGTCACTAATAATAAGGTTGTTCTTTTTGACTTCTTACAACGTTTGGTGTTCAGAGATGAGATGTGAGAGGAGATGAATAGTATTTTTCCACTGCAGGAACTTTCAACCCAAAACATGTGGTTCCTTTTGGGTGTATTGTAGACTCGATTTGAGGTCACGTAGCTCCTTTAAGTCTTTTTGTTGAAGGAGTCCATGATCATTTGGACCGAGCCTTTGTTAGGTACTCTCCTGCTGTTGGAGTAAGTCCTTGTAAAAACACTTCTGTTGTTCAAGGAGGTCAAATAGGATAAAATGATTGTTGTTACCCCCAGATTAGCAGTCTAGGGAAGATATTTCCAAGGGTTGTGATGATTTTTGATGGATTGTCTCAAGCCCACGCTCTCAGGAAAGTATGGTGGTAGCCATCTTGGATCCATTTCCGCCAATAGCAACGCAAAAGTTGGACCATCTAAGGCATTTTTACGCCTCTGCGGCATTGTGTTTTCAGATTGTCCGTCCGTCCCGTTCTCGTGAACGCGATATAATTTCTTATATCAAACCTCAAAATTTGGCACAAACGTCCACTTGGAGTCAAGAACGAACTGATTAGATTTTGGTGATGTTTTTGGCCATAACTCCAGAATTCAGATGCTTATTATGACAATTTCACATGAATGTCTAACAGGATAAAATGTTGAAGTGATGACGTTTTGGACAGACGTGGATGTAAACTGACTGGTTGGCGGAGGCGTACAACCACGAGGTGGTAATTCTAGCTACATAAGGTAGGCGAGTAAGTGATTGAGGGACAGTCGACAAATGAAGTGATATAGATTTTGGCTTCTTTCATGTTTATACAAACATATGATCCAAGTTTAGATGTTAGTGGAGAATCCAGGACCTTTCTTGGGCCGATGCAAGATGGTTATTTGCCTAAAACAGCGTCCAGCTCTTCAAACCTCTCTGTAGTTTTGTGGTTTGCTCCACTGTGGACATCATTTTGTTTTAACTTATTCATTTGTTCCTTGCACTGTTAAGCTGCATGTTTTCAAAGTATCTTTCTGAAAGTAACTTGTGACTAGAACTTGTGTTTAGTATCCTATCACCTCCTGCTGATAATATACATGTTCTCTCTGCAGGTCGGTCGCCTACTACTACTACTACTACTACTACTACTACTACTACTACTACTACTACTACTACTACTACTACTACTACTGTGTTGTGTTCATGTGCTGTATAGTGTGAGTGTGTCTGGCTGTTCATCATCCACACATCACTGAGCTGGTTATTACTGTTGATCCGTTTAAGTGGAACTGATCTGCATGTTTCTCCCTGGAGGTGGATCCTCCTCTGACACTGAGAGCTGCTTCACATCTGTCTCCTGTAGAGTTTCCTCTCGTTGAACAAACTCTGAACTGAAAGGTTTAATGTTGCTGCTGTGGATTTGGAACATGCTCATATCAGCATCTTTAACAATGCATAAAGTGACTTTTGGTCAAATATCATCATCATATCGATGTTTTTTAAGATTAATCTGTTAATGTAGTCAGGCTGTTCTTATACTCCGTTGGTAGCTATACCTTCCTTTCTCTTCCTCTACCAGGATGTATAAAGAGAGGCATACGTAGGGAGGAGGTCGGGCTGGATGGGTCAGTCAAAAAACACCAGACTTTCACCCAGGAGACCGTTGTTCATATCCGGTGTGAAACCAGAAGTCAAAGTTGATTTATTTCCGTAGTTATTTTAACCCAAACCACCATCTTTTCTTAACCCTAATTAGTTTTTTTGCCAACACATAAGGAAGTTGTTTCCTGTGAAGACTGAAGTTTATTTTGAAAAGACTGTACGCATGTAACGAGCGGATATTGAAGAAAAAACGCACGAAAAATGAGGTATAACTTTTCTTAATACGAACAAACCGTTGTGTGAGGATACGTTGGAGTAGTGTGTGATTGGACCACAGGAAGAGAATCTGGATGATTGACTAATTGATTAATCCACAAATTGTTTCAGCACTTGGTAGATTAACTGGTGGCTCTAAAACTCAAGTTATACTTCCCACGTACGCACAGCCACGAGGCTCCACCTGTCGCCAATTTTGTCAGTGTTTGTGAGGGTCTGTGCGGATGTCTTGCAAATGTCTGCATGCATCCCAAAATGTATAACCGCCGTGGTTTAGCTACGAGCCTGCAAAGACTGTGTAGGTGTAGATAATGCATGGATGGATGGATAGATGACACATCAATTCACTGCCTGTTAAAATTAATAATTATTCAATCATTTGAGATTCATATTTTTAGTTATACAAATGTCTCAAACCCCGGTTTGAAACGAGCAGCTTCCCAGCTAACAGCGTAGATGAAACGTCCTGGATGATGTGAGGAAGCGCGGGACAATAACCCGAGAACAGACTTCCACTTCTTCCTGTGAGACTCAGACAATTTACAGGAAGCAGAGTGTGTTGTGATGTATTGTGATGAACCACTGTGATGCTAACTTAAAAGAAAACTCTGTCGCAGCTGTTTAACCTTGTTATTGCTGTGTGTGTGTGTGTGTGTGTGTGTGTGTGTGTGTGTTTAAAGTAATGCCTCTGAGCATTTTAGCTGAATGCTAATCACCATTTATCTCGGACTGAGCCGTCGCCTTAATCACCTCTGAGCTAAAATAATCCTGCTCTCTCTCTCTCTCTCTTTTTTTTTTCTTTCGTCTGGCTGCTGTGTATCCGTATCGGGATCGTCATGGAAACATCACGGTCAGAGCTGCTGCGTTGGCTTCGGCGCTCCAGCCAAATGGGTCACTTTGTTTTTGTTTTTTTTGTGGTCCTGTTTATTGGCTCCGACTCGCTCGCTGACATCAGTCTGGTTCTGCTCTGATGTGTTTTACTATCTGATGTCTGGTTTTAAGAGGTGGAATCCACTGTCGGGTCATTTTGATTTGGTAAATGCACCTGCTGCCACCTACTAGTACAATTATTCACTCACACAATCATAGTGAAATGATCCAAACCTTCTCAACACATTCATGTAAAGTTTTGAAAGGAACTGATTATCATTTAAAAGTTATAGACTCTCAAGTCGAGGAGCTCTCTTCGATATCCAGAGCATTAATATATCATCAACAACTATCGTCTATGTAAAGACATAGAGGAGTAATGTCTACCTGAGCAGAGAATGAAGTCTCCCTCCCTCTGTGTGTGTTGTAATCAGAGCTTCTCTGTGCTTTGTTGACATAGCCGGGCCGGCCGGATATTAACTCTTTGTTTCCTGAATGTTTTTTTATCAATTATTTTACAATCTGATCATTGGCATATATTTTCACATGTTAATACAGTTCATATAACCATTAAACTAATTAACTTCTTTAAATTAAATTTTGTTAAATTTTTTTTAGAATATAGTAAATTGTCTAACCAGTGAATTGGGTACATATTTGAACACTTAAATAAATGTTGTAGTCACCAACGATACCACTCTCATGTCTGCAATTTCAATATGAAGCTACACCCAGCTGGTGGTTAGCTTAGCTTAGCATAAAGACTGTAAATGGGTGGAAACAGCTAGCTTGGCTCTGTACAAAACTAACAAAACCCAACTACCAGCAGCTCTAAAGCTCACTGATTAACATGTTATATCTCGGTTGTTAAATCTGTACAAAAAACAAAGTGTAACAACAACAATCGGCTGTTTTATGGGGGGTTATATGCTGGACTGTTTCTTGGTAACCTGGCAACTGCAACAGTCTGGCACATAACCCCCCCGTAAAACCCCAACTTGACGTTTTAACACTTGAGTTTTTGTACACATTAAACAAAGCAGATAGGATGTGTTAATTAGTGAGCTTTAGTGAGCTAAGCTTTACTGTACAGATATGAGCGTGATATCAAGCTTCTCGTCTGACTCTCAGCAAGAAATCAAACAACCGAACAAGTGCCAAATTATGTTTTTATTTTAAGGACACAAAAATCTGTATTCGTTCTGGTTGAATGGCAAAACAAGGCAACGGTTCCCCTTCACCTGTCTGACATTCCTCCAGTGACAAATCCAAAGAGATGTCCACCTTTATGTTCTGGTTCCTGGGGGTTTGATCCACCTGGAGACCTTTAGAGAAAGAAGGTAGCTGTCTGGACTGATAATCACTCATCTCCTCAGGCTTCATTCTTGGCTTTACCGCCACAGAAACACAGCTGAAGTTGGAGGAATCAGATTTGTGTTATTGTCTCACAGGATCAGTGGTAAAGAAGAAGCAAACAGGGATTTCTAGTTGTAAAGCCGGTGCGGTCGCCGAACAGAGCCAAACAAACAGAGCGGAGGATTCCTGAAGGACCGGCAGGCTGCTGCTGCTGCCTCCGGTTGTTGCCACGGTGACAATTTATGTCCTCAGTGACTGATTGATGCAGCGGCCCTGCCCTCGCCATCGACTCGCCTCACTGTGTGTTCAGAGAGAGAGCGAGGATGTAATGAGATGTGGGTATATCGTATATATATATACAGTGTAGTAGAGAGGAAATGATGAATGAGAAATAAAGAGCAGAGGATGATGTGTGTGCATGAAAAGCAAGAGAAGAAGAAGAAGAGATGTACGTGTTGAATGTGAGAGAAACAAAGAAAGCAAAACGTGTGACACAGAAAATAGTGTGTGTGTGTGTGTTTGGGTGAGGATGAATGCACGTGTGACCCTCCCCTCCCTACAAATATCCCTCTCTCTGTCTGAAGCCCCCTCTGCAGCTGCAGCAGCTGCAGCAGCAGCGTTACCATAGCAACGGTAGCCAGGCGATGACGCCGGGCATCACTCTCACAAACAGAACAGAACAAGGCTGAACACACCCAGCGCCGCTCAGCTGGGCCGAGCCGTGTTGGATGATGATGACGCTGACAAAAAGGCAACGCCCACAGAGTGCAGCTTTCTACGGAAGCAGAGGAGAGGGGGGGGGGGGCTTCAAATTGATTTTAATACAGTATAATACCACAGTGTTTAACGGTGGCGTCTGTTGTGTGAGGTTGATCCGACCTTGCAAAGTGAAGCGATGAGGTTCCTTGACGGAAAAAAAACAACACAATTTTTCATTTTTTTTTCTTGTAAATTTGTGAGTTATTACTCATAAAGTTACCACTTTAATCTCAGAGAATATTCAAGTTTTTTCTCGTAAATTTTGCACTTTATAATCTCAGAGAATATTCAAGTTTTTTCTTGTAAATTTTAGATTTTTTTCTTGTAAATTTAGCATTTTAATCTCAGGAAATATTCAAGTTTTTTTTCTCATAAATTTGTGAGTTTTTTTCCGTAAATTTACCACCGTAACACAAGGGAATATTTTCCCATCCAGTGTGGACAGGAAGAATGATTATAACAAGCAGTAACTCTCCCAACGTGCACACGGCACACAAGTAGATTATTTTATTTAAATTGGTGTCTCCGTTCTGAGTCTACACTACAGAATCCACTGTGTGAAGAAGCCTCAGATGTTTCACTGCAGTAAAAAAAAGCCCCACCCTCCCTAAATCCACCAGAGGAATCCCGCTGACATTAGAAGCGTTCCCCACTTTCTTCTGTCTTTGTGTTTTCTGGCTGCAGACACTCAGTGTTTCCCTCCACGCTGCCGACTTTCTGAACACTCGTACCGCACTGCAGCGCTCGGCTCAGTCTCTGTATCGGTGTCATGTTGAACCCAGTCAGTGGACCGGGCATGCCTGGGGGGGGGGGGGCGCTTGTTTGGCTTCCTCTAGACGTGCCGCTGGGGCGGGTGGGGCTTATGGATCGGCGTATTGATCCGTCTCCTTGTTGTCTGTTGGCTCACTGCTGCAGCTGATGCTCAGGATTCATGTGGTTCGGTTGAGCCTGAGGATCTTTATATGGGTCGACTTTATATGAGGAGGAGGAATGTGTTGTTTTAGTTGAGAATATTTAATGTAAATTAATATGAAAAGAAATGGAAAACTGTGTTCCTGTTTGAGTAGAATTACTGCAAGAGCATGATAGAGATTATTGGTAGTTTGAAACTGACGGTTAACACTCGTTGCTTTGTGACGCGGTGCAACTTATTTTAAGCCCAACCGTGATGTTTTTCCTAAATCTAACTATGTGGTTTTTGTTGCCTAAACCTAACTGTTTCACGGTAACAACGTGGCGTATAAATGACACGCAAAAAGCCTAAAATGCGTTCTCATTACACGCAGAACGTCCTTAAAATATGGTGCTATTTACAAGCCTTCCCATGAGATCAGGTTGTGACACGCTGACCTGATTCATTTCTATCAGCACAGATACATACTGACCTTATTAATCTGACAGACAACATCGATCCACATTGAGTACAGTGTTTTGGTCACAGCAGCAATTTTAAATTATAGCAACACTGTTTTTATAAATCTTCCATGATAGTATGATTATTGTACGTTCACTGATGTACAGCTCTGTGTGATTCAAAGGCTGCTCTGATGTTAATTCCTTCATTCTAATATTTTCTCCTCTTCTCTCTTTAGGGAAGTTATCCTGTCTGGGACGACTTCATCAGCAAGGCCAGCAAGCTGCAGTCACAGCTCAGGTAACAAACACAATTCAATTCAATCTATAAGGACACAACTCATGGGGGGGGGTCCATAGCACAATAAAATACAAATACAAAGAAGAAAAGAAAACACATAGTTTTTTTTTTTTTTTTTGTGGTTCTCTTAACTAATGTGGCCGAGAGGGCTCAACACACTTTACCTTGAAAAATCACGTGCAAGTAACAGACGAAACACAAGCAAATTAATAAATCATCAAGAAGTAACATATTTACCAACAACAAACAGAAAACAAAAGTTTTTATAGGACGTGCAAATATTGTTTAGTTTAGTTTAGTTTGTTAGCACTTAACGAAGTGATAAAAAACACAAGTATATAACAACAAACAGCATAGATTGTGCAGGAGAGGTGAGAAATCCCAAAAGGGTTATAGTAAAACATCCTCTCTAGGGTTTACAATTCATAGTACTTGTAATAATAATAAATAAAACAACCATAAGCGTTTACTTTGACAGCCGTGAAATAAATGTATACAAACTTGTCAAAATTACAATCCAAACACACGTCATATTGCATTGACATCTATGGATCTTCTGTTTTCTATCCCCCAAAAAGGGGGCGTTGCCTTGGCGATGAGTCGTTGCTGGTCTAGTCCTCGTGTACAATCATAGACCTGACCACCACACAAAGCATAGAGAATAATACATTTAAATAACACATTTCTATGAGATTAAAATACGCCAGTTGCTCCAAGACGAAGGTCGTAAATGACGAAAAGAAAGGGACAAAAAAAGGAAACAAAACGTCAGTACACACAGAAATACACACATGTTGAGAGTGTGTGTAACCTGAGCTCATGAAAATCCAATCAGTCGGCTTCATTAAGTGTTTAAATGTCAGGTTCACCTCTCCTGTTCTGTCGCCTCGTCCCCGACACACACACACACACACACACACACACACACACACACACACACACACACACACACACACACACACACACACACACACACACACACACACAAACACGTAGAGAAACGTGCACATACAAACTGCAAACATACACTTAATTCATCATGAACAATAACACACATTATACACTAAGCCCTTCCAGCCATTAACCACCCACCAACATCCACACACACACACACACACACACACACACACACACTACACAACTCAATTAACCTTCTGAGGCTGGCAGAGATTAATGATGCCACTATAAAGTCATTATCAGTGAGACGGATCAGCTGCAGCCTCCAGAGATTCTGCACTGGGCCAGAGGTCACCGGAGGTCACAGCTGATTACAAACACTGCTCCTCTTCCTCACCACACACACACACACACACACACACACACACACACACACACACACACACACACACACACACTCACAGCACGGCATCTTACAGGCACCGCTTCTGTGTCTGACATTAAAGTACCACGCTGTTGCTTTCACATATTTTATCCTGTCGACTGCTGTCGATCATCTTCTATAACACAGGGAACATTTTTAGATCGATTTCCTTCCTTTCAGACAGTCATTGATTTCAATTTAGCATAACATGAAAAACGAACCCGAAACTTGCTTATATATATATATCAAGATCGAGGTAAACTCGAGTGAGATATTAAAATAAGACGCGATGATAAGGAGCATTTGGTAGAGCAGATAAAAAATGTTTTATGTTGTGATTATGCGGTGAAGTGCTGCCAAACTAAGAGTTGACGATAGTTTAACTTTTGGCGGCCAGAGAATACCCGCTGCAGCCAATCAGAAAACAGATCGTGTTACGAGGAATTTCACGCCTTTCGGCCGCAGAGAAATTTAATTATTGTGGCGAGCAGGACTTCGCCGCTGCCTGGTGTGTTTTCGGCGTAAAGATATAACATAGAAACATATTTTAAAATACTACACATGCAACAATATCTCTCTCCTCCTCATCCAAACCTTCTTCTGTTGTGTCTCCCAGGACAACGGTCGTCGCGGTAGCAGCCTTCCTGGATGCCTTTCAGAAGGTGGCCGACCTGGCGACCAACAGCCGAGGTAGGCTGGAAACATCTGTCTGTCTGTGTTGGTGTGGATGTCTCCTTCTGGTCAGGGTCTCACAGTGGACGTATTTTTCTTTTGGGGTTTTCTCAAAGCTGCTTTTTATGATCAGATATTTAAAATCAGTGATGGAAGTTGTCAGACTTGTGTTGGTGGTTTTCACCTCCTGTTCTGTAGCCGGAGCGTCTGCAGTCGACTTTTTCACCTGATAAACTGGGATGCTTTTCTCATTGGCTGCTTTGGTTTTTAATCTACTTTTTGTCTGTCTTACATGCACAAACTATTCTGTTTTTTGCCCTTACTATTAAAAAAAAAGACCATAGTCCTACTATAAGCTGTTACCATGGTGAATGAAAAGGAACACTATGACGGACTCGTCAGTCACAGAAACAGCAGTAGTTTGCACGTTTTCTATTGATTTGTACTTTTCCATTATTGGCAAATGATCAGAGGAGGCTGTTCTCCTGATCGCTGCACTGGAACATCAATAGAGGTCACTTCCTTTATTGATTATAGAGGAAGCAGGAAGCCTTGATGGGAGCTCCGTTTGTCTGTTATTCCAGCACAGTGTTTCATCTCTGGGAGCTTTTCTAGGTAACTCCAGCTTTTCATGGATTCTGTGTATTTAGTTTTTGGGGAAAGACTGTATGTGTGTATTTGTGTGTGTGTGTGTGTGTGTGTCCGTAGTGGGATGTAGGCCAGCTTCCTGTCGAGGCGACTCGCCGTCACAATGACAACAGTAGCCGAGGAGACAATCAGTCAACGCTGCGATGATTCTAGGGCTCCGGGTCACAGCCGCTCTGTAATTGACTCTGTCTGGTGTGTGTGTGTGTGTGTGTGTGTCTGTGTGTGTGCGTGTGTGTGTGTGTGTGTGTGTGTATAGCTGTTACACCTGCAGCAGAACAGTGTGTAGAATTATTGGTTTCTTTCAGCAACTGTTGGGACAATTAGAGGTTGTGGAGCCACACCCCGACATCCTCCAACCTGCGTCCTTTCTACTCTATATAACACCACACATACACACATACACACACACATACTACTGTATCAAGCTAATGTTCCCAATTATGTTGCGCTGACAATTTGCTGCCTGGGAATATTTTATTTGGGTCTCGTCTGCGTTCAGGTTTATAGGCAGCAAAAGAAAGACAGTGGTTTCAGCTGAATGTTAAACACGAGACACAAAGTGTTTAAAGTCGCTGCAGAATTTTTTCTGTATTGATCCAAGACCGTGATCAGTTCCTGAACACCACATAACACCACTATTTTTATACTTCCTTCTATTTAAATTGTTCATGTTTTGTTTTCTTTATTACTGTGTTTGGTGATGCTTCTTGTTTTTTTTCCCCCTTTACTGCTGTACACTGCAAATGTCCCCACTGTGGGACTAATAAAGGAATATCTTATCTTATCTTATGAAAGTTAAATACTGCTGTAGTCATTATGAGCTGATATTGTAATGCAAGGTTGGTTATTTTGGCGGAAAACAAATAAAATACGTTGTAAGTCAACATTTTACAGATTCGTTCAGTATCACTAGGGATGCACCGATACCTTTTTTTCAGACCGAGTACAAGTACAAGTACAAGTACAAGTACAAGTACAAGTACAAGTACAAGTACAAGTACTTAAATTTGGGTACTCGCCGATACCGAGTACCGATACAAATACTTCTCTGTGCCAAAAGACCCTCGTTAACAACCAGCTGGAGGGTGTGAGCGACACACGGCAGGCTGGGGACAAACAGCACTTATTACTTATTGCATCTGATTTACAAACAATATTTATTTAATAAAATAATCCCCCAAAACACACAAACAACTATCAGCTCTGGACCCAGTTAGTCGTAGATCGTATCGTAGATATTAAACCATTTGTTTATGCTGTTATATGTAGCGCTCCTTTTTGTATTGACAGGGTTTTTACATCATGATTGATTAGACAGATCTTTTTTTTTTTTTAGGTATTATTATAAGTGCAAACTGTAGATTTAATCTGCGAGAGACATCGGAGGGTGGAGGGGTGAAAAGTGAGAAACAGATGGAGGTGGTGTTGGAGATTTTAGGCCAAAACAGATAAAATGTCAGATCAGAAAGAGAGGAGGATGTGCAGTAGAGGGATGGATGGCAAATGGGAGAGGAGGAAGAGCAGGTAGAGGAGGAAGATAGAGGGCAGATGGTGATGGGGAGAGAGAGAGAGAGAGAGGGATGATGGAAAAGGAGGGATGATGGAGGGGGGAGGGAGGCTGTCATGTCCAGCCGGCTGCTGCTGGTGCTCATGGCAACGAGATGGAAATCACTGCAGGATTCAGGCTCAGCAAAAGAACCGATATCTCATCATCTTATCTTATTTTATCTCATCTAATCTAAATTCTCAGATAGTGACCTGGGCTCTTGTAACTTCTGATGGTCATTTTGTCATTTAATTTTTATCATTCTGCAGATTAAATGATTCAGCAGCTATATGCAGAAAAATGATCAATAGATTTTTATCGTTATCGTGCATTTCAACCGCAATGGAAGTCTGTTTAAAGTTCGAGCGAACCACGACCTTCTCATACTGTCCAACAAACGACCTCCATGTTCATGTTTTTGCTCTTAAACACAAAAGACGAAAAACGCTCCAGGTGGGTTTATTTATATTTATTTTTGGACTACAGGAACCTTCCTCGTTGTTGAGCGTTGACGGTTGAGAAAGGATTCAAACATTGTTTCCTCGATCACTATCTTATCAAACGCTATGGAGATAAGACGCGGTGCAGCCTCCTCTCTCTACCTGTTATTGTGTGTGTGTTGGTCCATGGTTACCATAACAACCTGCTGCCGGGGAGGATTACGGTCCTTAAAGTTGGCAGGGGCCGCGTCAATATGTCAACATATAGGAGGAGGAGGAGGAGGAGGAGGAGGAGGAAGAGGAGGAGGAGGAGGAGGAGGAGGAGGAGGAGGAGGAGGAGGAAGAGGAAGAGGAAGAGGAAGAGGAAGAGGAAGAGGAGGAGGAGGAGGAGGAGGAGGGCTCAAGTAGAAATGAAGTCACGAGTCACTGGTGTTCCAAGTCGAGTTGCAAGTCTTTTTTTATTTTGTCGAGTCTAAAGTTGTCAAGTTTGTGACTCCAGTCCATTCCTCTGATATATATTTTATATATAAAAGCCTCAGCAGCTGTCACCACGTCCACAAAATGCTTGTTTATTCCAAATCTGATCCAAAGTCGACCTCTAACTTCACTCCTTCATTAGTGGTGAGTGGATGCTTCTGACCGCAGTGCTCTCTGGGACTTGTAGTTCACTTCTTTCCTAGAGTTGTCTTGAAGTTTGGACTTTTTTTTTAAATGAACGAGAACTTTTTCAGTGAAGTCGCTCTGATTAGTTTGTTGTTGTTTGATGATTCTGTAAAGATTTCTGTTGAGTTTCATAACTTCACGTTGTTTATTATAGATAACAGATCATCACAGGGTTTTACTGGCGTTTAATCTCATCCTCTGCGGGACAGGAAGTGATTCTGTAAACACAAGGCACACAGCTTGTACCAAGTGTTGTTCACAATGTAAAAAAAAAAGAAGAAAAAAGACGTGAATCCCTGTGGACGCTGCTGCAGTCGGTATCTGCAGAGTGTGTGTGTGTGTGTGTGTGTGTGTGTGTGTGTGTCGGGGCTCACAGATGGCCTCCTTTGGCAGCTTGTCACTTAATGATATCATCTCAGTTGCAGGTGAGTGATGTCATATCTGCAGTGTCCACACGGTTTATTTTTAGGGTTTTCATCAAGGTCAGATAGAGGCTAAAAATATACAAGATCAGCTGTTTCTAATTTACTTGAAGTGAAGATAAACAGTGTTTTTAGTCTTTCTTACACATGTTGATTCCTCTCATATATAAATATTGAAAACACTCACACACTGTCTCTGCTTACAAACTGATAAACCATAGTTTGAAATAAGTTTCTCTATGTGTCGGTGCAGAGAGTTTGTTGGTGTTTTCTGTGCTTTTCAAAATAAATTCTGATATCTGTACATTCGGTACATCAGCTGTTTGTGGCGACTAAACACAGACTTCAGACCGCTCCCATCGACCCCCACGTCCGTCGGGTCAGGAGGACGTTATCAGGCTGATAGACATTATGTTTTTAGATAAGTCAACTTGTTGATCTGAACTACTTCCTGTCTCACTCTCTTCTACTGAGGAATGTGTTTTTCCAGAGATGGTTTCTCTGTTTGCAGCCTGGTTGGTTAATATAGACATTATTTATTCTAAACTCACATACATATTTATATTTTTATTTTATATGAGTTATAAATATGAGATGTAGTGAACATCCCTCCTCCTGTCATCTATTTAGCTCCACATCATGGTTTAATACATTAGAGGCTCTCGTCGCTCTTTTCTCCCTCTTTCATTTTTAAGATGCGTGCTATCTTTGCTATATTATATCTCATGTTAATAATGTTCATGCCCTCACTTCTTTACTGGATACAACCTCTCACTCAGTAGCTATGTGCTCCCATACTTCAGGGTCCAGTAGGAAACCGGAGCTTCGCTGTCAGTTGCTGCTTTACTTAAAACCATCTCACGTTTCCTCCGAGCTTCACGCTGAGCTCTTTACTGAACATACTGATCAGAAACCGTAATAATGTTTTAAATGTTTTTAGAATCTGCAGTAACAGCAGGAATAAGTGGATAAATGAAGAGGTCAGGGGTCAGAGGTCGCAGCAGCAAACTGTTGATATTTCTGTGACCTGCAAATGTTTTTATAAGAGACAAAAGAAAAGAACTAAAAGATAGAAATGAGCGATAAATATATGTCACATTTAATTTTTTATAACCAGAACTTGATCATAGAGGATCAATAATTAACAGAGTTCAGGATCAGATCATGAAATATCTGTGAAATAAAAAATGAATGCATAAAATTAGAGTGAACTTTCACCTAGTTCATATTTTATTTAAGTTGTCGTATATTCACATGTAATGTGACTAACCAGGTCACTGTTAGCGGTGTGTGGGAGTTAATGATATATATGAGTAAATATATATATATATATATATATTGTACTGTTTTGTTTACTACTTTCTTAAGTTTTGTGTATTTGTATGAAGACCCATGGATTTCATTCAATTCATTAATCCTTTAGAATGTTTTTACTTGCTATTTGTGAATTTATGAAATTAGTTGGTGCACATCCTGCATTATTTTCCATTACAAAACTATGCATGCATCACTAAAATATCTATAAATGTTTCCATAAATTATTTTTAGTTTTAAAGAGTTGAGATGCAATGTTGGTATTTTTCCAATGCAAGCCTAGAGATAAATAACTCTTCATTTCACAGGTTATTTCCCACTAATTATCAAATAATATCTTTACAGTTTATTTGAAAGAGCTTCATAATTTGACAATTATATGGAAAATTCAGAAGCATTTTTTTTCACTGTTGCTCTTGTTAATTTAGGTCATTATGTTGAGTTTGAAAGCAGTTATTAATTTCCAGAGGACTTTCCTTAAAATAATTTGAAACTTCGTTCTTCGTATTTGTAGAATTTTATGTTTTCTTGTGGAAAAATATAGATAAAGAATAAAAAAAATATACCAATAAAATACTGTCTTTATTTTATGTTGAATTAGTGCCAAATTACACGGAAATTTCCCAGAAAATTATTAGGAATTTATGGACGTGTGTTACTCAAATTGCAGCAGTTCTTTTTATAAGAAAACAACTCAACCTGAAGCAGAAAAAGAAAACACAAAAATCCCCGAAAATATCAAATAAAAGGTTAAAAGTCTCTGTGTGATCCGCCACCAGTTACCAGCAGTGGGAGGAAAAATCTGTGGTAGAAATTTAGTATTTATTTATTTGCCAACATGTAATTCATGTGATTCATTTCACAGTTCAGTTAAATCAGATCAAAGAGGACAGAAAGTAAAAGTTGTAGCTGGATCAGCTTTAATCAGCAGACATCACAGGAGATATTCTGCAGACTGAGATGATGTCAGAAACTAGAACTGGTCTTCAGTCAGGAGGGTGAAGTTAAAACCAAACCCTCCGTTCTTCTGTTCCAGCTCCAAACTCCTCGTCCCAACAGGCTCATATATCCTCCGCTCCACCGAGGTCAAACATCACAAACACAGGTCACGACATGTTTATAACAAGAATAGCTATTTTCATAGACTAGTGTTGCTGCCTGCTGACTGTGGGGTTATTTAAAGGAACTCAGAAGGCTCAATTAACTCGGAAACATCCACCTCGGAGTGCTTGAACACTTCTGGTCTGAGACATCAATCATTTCCTAAACCTAACCAAGTTGTTTCCTGTGAAGTTTATTTTGAAAAGACTGCATGCATGTAACGAGCAGAAACGTGTTGCTGGACATTCGTAGGAAAACGCACGAAATGTGGGGACTGACTTTTTGTAAGATATCATACGAACCCTTTTATGAGGATACGTTGACGTGTCTTTACTGAGGATGATTGGCTGTTACATGGCAAAGACACTCAGGACTATGACGTCACTGCAGACGTAATGGTTCTCCTGGTTCTCCTGGTCCACGTGGATCTCTAACTGGGTCTCTCAAACCGGTCGCAGAGATAAAAACAGTTGATTTTAGGTTTCTGCTGCAGATAGAACGATCAGTTTTATAAATGAGGCTCCAGGTGTTTCTCTTCTCTTCACATGTGCTGTTTTATGTGAGAGCAGAACTGAACTGACTGCCTGCAGCAGCAGCAGCAGCAGTGTGTGGTCTTAAAGGGCCTCATTATGGTATGGCATCGCCACGGCAACGGCAGCAGCTGCCTGGTTTGACGTCACAGAGAATGTGATCCTCTGCGACACACACACACACATATACAGCATACGGAGTGAGTGCACACAACCGTGTAGACTTACTGTACGTCACATTTATGTAAATGAATGGAGACGTTCTGCAGTAGATAACAACATCTACTGGGACGGTTTATCCACCAGTTACACAGCTGGACCGACTGTTTCTCTTCACTGTCAGGTGAAAACCAAGCATCACGTTTCACGCTGGTCTCATACACCGTTCGTAGCTATACCTACGAAAAGTAATGCACTGTAATTAATTCCATGAAATCATCATCAATCGTGAACCAGGAAATATAAATAGCAGCGAACGCTGCGTAGGAAGGAGGTCGGGGTGGATTGGTGTGTCAAAAAACACCAGACTTTTGCCCGGGAGATTGCTGTTCGTGTCCCGTGTGAAACCAGAAGTCAACATTGATTTATTTCTCACGTAACTTACGTACTTAAGCTACGCCACTTCCTCTAGTTATTTTAAGCCAAACCACAATCTTTTCCTAAACCTAATTTTAAGAAAAATCTTTCTTGCCTAAATTTGAGGAAGATATTTCCTGTGAAGACGTAAGTTTATTTTGAAAAGACTGTATGCATGTAACAAGCGGAAATTGACACGTGTTGCTGGACATTCGTATGAAAACGTAAAAGTATATTGGAAAAAAAAAAAGTGGAAAAGAACAGATCGGCTTAATGTTGGATAAGAAAATAAAAAAAAAACCTTGTTTTCTAAAAGTGGATTTCTTTCTGCCAGATAGATTATAAATCAAACTTTCAAATCCAAGTTCTTCCCTTAAATTTGTCAAGTAAGGAAACAAAATAAAAAAACAAGAAATAAGGAAAAAATGAAATATTTTAACCTGGAAATTGCAACAAAAAAAAAATAGAATTCTTTATTGCCTGAAAAATAATCCTTTAATTAATTGATAATCATGTATTACTATATCAGACCAGATAATCTTTTATTTCTCATAATATTGTGTCTCTATGCCCCCTCCATCTTAGAGTAGTAATATACCTGCTGTATGTCTGTGAGACGGCCTGAGGGTGTGTTTGAATTATTAACCAGGACGCCCAGCAGGTGAGGCCGTGTGTGTTCTTTTCATCCTCTGCACAAACGGCACCTAATTAGTTATGAGGCTCCACCCGTCTGAGGGAGCATGAGAAGGAATAATGAAGCGCTCCCTCTGCAGGCTGTGTGCACGTCTCTGTGGAGAAAGACCAGGAGGGAAGGGGGGGCGGGTTTCCCTTCAGCTGCTGGCTGCACGGTCGTAATACAAGCTTTATAATTCAGTTTTATTTTATCATCCAAAGAAGCATTTTAGTCTTTATTTTCATGCTTCGTTTGAGGAAATCGGTTGAGGAATAAGGAACTAAAACATGAGTAGAAATATTAAAGAGAAACTGTTGATTACTCTGAAAAAGAGAGAGGTCGTCTGTCCCTCCTGAGAGCGGCGGTGTTGTGGTGGTAGTTGTGGTGGAGGTTACCACCAGGAGGTCAGAGCCATTTGTAAAGGTTGAGCGGCTGTTAAATAATTCACCGCTATACTATCACACTGCAGAGATGAACTCTCTGCTTCATACGCTGTTAGTTTCAGACGACTTCACGTCTTCCTTCAGCTCAATTTGTGTTGTTACATTGACATATTAACTCCTATTATCTCAGCTCCACTAATTCATATTTTTTACATTTTATATTACAGTGTACAATGTGAAAGACAGACATACAGACAGACTGTAGCAGCCAGCTAACTGAAGAACATCTAGAGACAGATCTGCTTCTCAGTTGTTGGAGGAGACCAAACCAGAGCTAAAAGAGAGTAAATATTAGTCTCCTAAGTAAGTTCTTGCGAACACGTCGTTCACCGTAACAACTTTATAAGGTGACAACATGTGAGAGTCTGTGTTATGGAGTTCTCAAGTGGACAGAAAATTGATTAAGGCAGCTTTAAAAGCCTGTGACTAGTTTTGGAGGTATTTCTTAGATATGGAGAGAGAAAGAGTCTCTTTGTTTGGTTTGTTTGGGTTTAAAATGAGTATAATCATTTGGTATCAGACTCATATTTGGGGCCGTTATCAGTAGCTTTGATACCAAAACAGCACTTAAAGGAAAAAAACCTTTTGCTACTTTTTTCATTTTCGTAATTCCCGTTTGAGTCCTGGTGGATTACTGGTAGAGAAATAGTGTTTGTGTCTCATCACCAGGCAGCGAAGGGAGGATCAAAGTGTGTCTGAGAGAGCTGCCCCAACAGGCTTTAGGTAGTGAACACACACACACACACACACACACACACACACACACACACACACACACACACACCTGAGTACACTACTGTCAACATAGACCTCCCACTCAGTTCATTACTGACACATCACACACATGAAGCTACAGTATCATCATTAGATCTCCATGTCAGATCTGCTGTTTCTTCAAATCTTTGCATTCATTTTTAACTTTTCATTTCAACACAGTTGTTTTCTTTGACTTTTTCGTGACCTTAAGTCTATGTTTCGACATTAGTCTGCAGCCTCTGTGGACAGAATTCCTTCACTTGTTAACACAAGGCTTTTTATTCTGAAATATTATGCGCAGGACAGTGTTGTAGAACATGCAGTGACTTGCAGAGCTCCATGAATGAATATAGTACGGGTTTTAGTTGTGTATTATTACTATTATTTGCAAATTATCACACGTTTCTTAACATTTTTCTGTCTAAAATAAATATAACTGACATCTATAATGAAATGAAATGGCCATTATGAAAGGCAAACTCTATGTAGAAAGAAAGAGCTGGTAGCAGCAGCTGAAACGCAGCAGAAACACTGCAGAAAAGCAGCAGAAAAGCAGCAGAAACGCTGAAGAAACGCAACAGAAACGCAGTAGAAACGCAGCAGAAATGCAGTAGAAACTCAGCAGGAACGCAACAGAAACGTTGCAGAAACGCAGCAGAAACGCTGCAGAAACGCAGCAGGTGTGAACACCCGACGCGTGAAATACGCACAAGTTCAGCGAGGCAGCTGTCGGGCGCTGTTCATGCAGCCGGTGTGGACACACAGTAAGACATCTTATAGGTTATTCTACAGAACTTTACCTCCTTCATGATCGGTTTGTTAAAAACTGAAGAGAGCCCCTCTGTTGCTTTTCTCCACGGAGTCTTTAATCGGATCTAGTAGTAATGTGTGTATGGAGATAAGTTACAAAGAGACACTTCACCTCCTCCCAACACTCTGTTATTATCTCTGTCTGTTTGAATCTCTTCTCTTTCTAGTAGCTGCTGTTTACTGTCAACATGTTGTCTGGTTTCACTGCTGCTTTTGAGAATTAGAGACTTTTAAACAGTGAAACCTTTTGTTTTCTATGAATTACTGCACGATGATTTAATGATGAAATACACAGGATCTCATGATCTGGAGGAGCTGGAAGTTTGGACGTTTTAAATACTGAATAAGATTTTCAAACATGCTTCTTTCTTCATTTTTTTCTTTTAGTCTTTGATTTCATTTTAGTTTTAGTGTGTTTTCGTTTGCTAGTTTTAGTTTTTCAGAAAGGTTTAGTTTCAGATTTTATATATTAAGTTTTTGTTGGGGCCAGCTCTAATATCTCAGAAGTATGTAGCTACACATACATACAAAATACACGGTTGGAGAACTGTGTAGGAATGGTTATATTATTTAATGTTTAATCTTTGTGCTATTTTAGTGCAGCATTGCATCACAGCGCCGTCTCCTGGGTTGTAAAGTCTGTTCAGTTTCTGTGGTTCAACGTCACGAGAGTTGACAGAAATTCATGCGGCCGCCCTTTTTCGGTTGTGATATATAAAAAAACTAAAACTGAAATGAATTCATGTTCATTTTTATTCGTTTTTTAACCAGGAAATATAGCGATAAGTGTCAGTTTTTACACTTTATTTATTGCAGTGATTGTCGTGTGTCCTCTTTCTCAGACAGAAATTGAGACTACAGCAACCCAAGCAGCATCTCTACAGGAGAAGTTGAACTCTGATGTGACACGAGCTGTTAGCATTCAGATACAGCTCTCTGACACACACACACACACACACACACACACACATACACAC
The DNA here is from genome assembly GCA_916701645.2 of Sebastolobus alascanus. NCBI lineage: Eukaryota > Metazoa > Chordata > Actinopteri > Perciformes > Sebastidae > Sebastolobus > Sebastolobus alascanus. The sequence goes on along the minus strand of CAKAOJ020000075.1, from coordinate 31,098 downwards.
ACGCACACGCACGCACACACACACACACACACACACACACACACACACACAGTGAGAGAGCAGGGGATGTACACAGTCGGCCTGCCAACGTTTTCAGACTCCAGATTAGCGGTGAAATAAGAGCTCTAGTTTCGCTCGGGGGGGGGCGCTGGCAGCAGCTCGGGTCGAACAAATCAAACGCTCCCTTCACTTTGTTTTAGTCTCCGTTCAGAGTGTGTGTGTGTGTGTGTGTGTGTTGGCTGAAACTCGTCACGATACCGCTGGACGTTGTTTTAAAGTGTCGGGATTAAAGAGCGTCTGATATCAGCGGGATCTTGTTTCTGCATTCCAGTTTCTCTGTAGATCGAAACGTGTTTCCACCCGTCCGTCCGTGTTAGTGTGTGTGTGTGTGTGTGTGTTAGTGTGTGTTAGTGTGTGTGAGGGAGTGAGTGAAGAGTGTGTGTGATGGCTGGGAGGTCGGTTCGTCTCCTCGTCCTCCTCCGAGCTCTTCAGACGTTGGTTCTGTTTTCTCAGCTGCCAGAGGAGGAGAAATAACTCGACTGTTCATCTCAATCCATGAACTTCTCCCCAAATGTTCCTCCTGAGCTCCTCAGAGGCAGATAAATGTGTTAAAGTTCAAGGATCATGGCAGAGATAACAAGAGAAGTGTGTACAGTACAGTATGTGTGCAAATACAGTTTACAACACATGAAGGAACAACTCGTGCAAAACTTTTATTTTCACTCAAGTTAAATGTTTTTCTTGGCACTTTGCTGACACCTGATTTGCTGCTTTTCTCTGTTTTATATCGTTGTAAATCGAATATATTTTGGTTTTGGATTCTGGACAAAATAAGACATTTGAAGACGTTACCTTGGGCTCTAAGGAAATTATAGGCATTTTTCTTCATCTTATCTGATCTTTTATCGGCTTAACAATGGATTAATTAACTCAGAAAATAAGCTGTAGATTAGTTGGTAGTAAAATGAATTGTTAGTTGGAGTAGTTGGAGATAAACTGTACTGTTGTGTTTCGGGGAAAAAAGTAATGATATTTGTGTTTCATCACTGTGTGAACAATGTCAGAATGTTAAGAAAAAAATTACAGTGATCATCACAGTAATATGAGTGATTAATCTTAATAAGTCTTAATAAGTGATACGACTTTATGTGATGATACAACATTTTGGTTTTTATATTTTTCAAAATAAAACAACCTTTTTTCTTATAATATAATATAACTAGGGCTGCCAAAGTTAACGCGATAATAACGCTTTAACGCAAATTCGTTTCAACGCCACTAATTTCATTAATGCAACTTGTGATTTTTAGGTTGTAGCGGGTAGAGTGAAGGTACTGGTATCATATGAAACTAGAAAACCCGATGAATCCATTTGTACCAACCATGTTAGACTAGCTTGTCAGGAAGGAGGTTAAATAACCAAACTTAAGCGAAATTTTGGCGAGGAAAAACTGTCATGGCCATTTAATATGAGTTAACGCAGCAATAGTTCATATTAAAAAAAAAAAAAATCCCCACTATGACCTTTCTGGGAGTCTGAACCGACGCACAGATGAACCTGGTCAGATATTTTTCTAACATTTTAAATTAATTTTATTTCAAATCTATCTTTACGGTCACTAAAATATACAATATGTTATGTTTGCATATTTGTTTCCTAGTTGTAAAAATGGCAGTGATTATAACTTATATCTTAAACTGTCTGTTGATGCACTCATCCTATCATATGTTTTTATGAAATAATGGATTTAGAGACCAAAACTCTTACAGTATGACATGTGACCCAATTCAGGCTGAGGAGCGGTTGTAATGATGTAACCTGATATTTTTTATATCAGTCAGAGTCATTCTTAATTTAATCTGTTGGAGATTATATAGTGAAAAATGTTTAAAATCCCCCGGAATATTGTTATGCAGCCACTACATACAGAAGAAGATCTAATCTGTGTCTTCTACCTGCAAGTATGGGGTCGATGTCTCAGCAGCTGACAGGACAGCAGCTGTCTCACTGCTGCTGATTGACAGTTATCACTGTCCATAACAACCTCACCGCGCCCACCGGACACCAGCTATAACAGTAACAGCTCAACGGAGACGAGGACAAAATGTACCGAACGAGTCCGCTGAAAACACTCTGAGTTATTAGAGATTACTGGATCCAGAGGCTCTGAGATCAAACTTTAATTCAGACCAGTAGAACCAGTAATCCTGAAACGTTGCAGCTCATCGAGGATTGTCTGTCTGATCACATGAGAGAAACATAGATAGATAGATAGATAGATAGATAGATAGATAGATAGTAACTTTATTGATCCCGAGGGAAATTCAAGTATCCAGCATCACAGTTCCATAGTGCAAACATATTAGTAAAAACGTCACAGGTAAGTAGTACACATGTTAGTAAAAACGTCACAGGTAAGTAGTACACATATTAGTAGAATGACACAAGTAGTAACAAGACACATGTAAGTAATACAGAGTATAAAACAAAATATGCAATGTGCAGAAGAACTGTTAAAAATGAATATAGTGCAGGGTAAACAGCTGAGATACAGGACTATTTAAAGAAAAAGTGAATGTAGTGCAGAAAGTGATATAGTGCTGGATAATAAAATATAGGAGAAACAGATATTAAGAAATGTCAGATATGGAATATAATGCAGGATATGAACTGAGGTAGAGAAGATTTTGTAGTGGAACATCCCAACAAACCGATCCATCCGTCTAACTGCAGGACGTAATCAGAGAGGGGAGATATTCCCAGGACGCCTATTTAAAGAATCCTAAGACTCTAACTGTAAACCGCCCCCCCCCCACACACACACACACACACACACACACACTCCTGCAGAAGGCATCCTAAGACTCTCCGGCCCGCTCCCCTCCCCGGTCCGGTGTGTGGTATTCCAGGACCGTACGACCCCGTCAACCTCGGAGGAGCTGCGAGGAATTCTGTTTACTCCTCTAACGGGAGCTCGCCAAAAAACTCCCACCTCAAATGTACCGTAACCCACTTAGAGGAGGATGCCAACAAAGACAGCTAAAAGCTGCAGGACTGACCCTGTTCAGACCCGGCATTGACCTGCATCCTGGGTGATCCCATCACAAGTGGACAGCTCGAAGTACGCATTGAGGATGCATTGAGATCTGACCACATTCAGAGGTCCAGAACGACGCTTCGCCACTGTTTTCTCCTTTCTTCTGAGGGGGCAGCATGAGATCACTACTAAAGATTGTCCAGATTTCAATTCAGTTTTTGAATATGTGAAAGATGAGACAGAACTTTATTTATACCGAGGGAAACTGTTTTTAAAAGTTGGTTTGATGCAACACGTTCTCAGTAGTCGGTGTTACCGGTGTTACACGGTGGTCGGACACACACCGATTACATTACGTACCCACCGTCGTAAACCCATTTAGTTCATTTTGGCGTATCAGCGGCGTGTTATCAATAGATAGTCGTACGATGGACGCTACAAACTGAAAGTGAAAGGTTCATTGGTGTCAGATTTCACACACGGGATGAGGCGGAGTTGACAGACAAGACGATGGCGGAGGATTTGGTGTCGAAGTGAAAAAAAAAAAGCGCCTTTTTGGCAGTATTTCAGATTTAAATCCAGTGCTATAAGAGAACCGTAACGTTCATGAGGTAATCGCTGTGCGGAGGACAGAGCGGTCACAGCCGGTGTACATGGCGGAGCAGCGCCGGGTGGAAACCTGCGGCCCGGCAGCGAAAAGCTCAACCGGAGATCAAAGTAAGCGCTCTACAGATGTTGAGCATCATATTTTCTTGTAAAATATCCGGTGTAAGCGGTAACACTGGTGTTGTCACGAGTTTATTAATCGGTGGGAAAATTTCCTCACCGTGACGTCCCTATAGTTCTCTTCCCAACTCGTCAAATTCTGACGCTTTGTCAGACACTTTTCAGTCGCAGTAAACACGTTTAATGTTGTGAATGAAACAAAAAAACACTTGCTTAGTATTAGGCAACAAAAACACTTAGTTAAGTTTAGGAAAAAACAACATGATTGGGCTTAAAACTAGTACGTTTACAGTGAAAATGACACTGAACGTTGTGAATATGGGACACGAACAGCGGTCTCCTTGATGAAATCCTTTCCCTTTCCTGATGCGTCTCATAGTGGCGCTAAAGGGTGCCTCGTGTGGCGGTATCTAACCCCGATGGCCGGGACAAAGCGTCGGTATTTGACGCCCTGGGAATGAGGACGGACTGTTTGATGAGAACAAAAAATCCGCCTGCTGCATGTCTGCAGTACAGAGAGAAGCTGTAAATACATTGAACCTGATGGATAAAAGGTTGTAAAGATGCCTAAATGAACTATTTCTGTGTGAAGTAGCTGATGTGAAATAGAAGTCGGCGTGCAGCTGAGCTCAATGTGACCTCTGTGACGTGTCGCTAATGAGCTGTAACTTTGGCATTAAAGAGACGGACGGCAGCGACACTTCTGCTGCTTGTTGACATGTGAGACGTACCGAGGTGGTAAAGTGACCTTGTGGTTGTATGCACACAGAGAGAGAGAGAGAGAGAGAGATGCTGACTGATGCAACCAGCAGGCAACACTATGCAGCTGTTTGACCATTAACCTGATTGGTTACTTCTGCCTGCAGGTCGGCCAATCAGACCGCAGCAAACTGTGACATCAAAACTCTGAGTTTTTTGTGGGTTTTGTGCTGCTTTTTGATTGGGTTATGGCGACGATGATGTCACAGTGTAATCATATCAGACATTAGAGCTCACAGTGATGATGCAAGAGAAAAGACATTATAAATATCAGGATAATAAGACTGCATTGTTTTGTCAGATTTGAAGCTTGAAGTGAACATAAAAAACGAAATAAATCTAAGTTTCCTACCATCACTGAGAACTCGAACACTGGACGAATGCAAATATATATGTTCTTTGCTCGTGGGTTGCTGCTCCAAGCTTTCAAACGGGAACCAAAAACTCTCGCGAGACTCGCTGCCCGACTACCTATCCTAACCTTAACTATCTCGTGAGTTTCTCCAACTCGGCGGTTTCCTTCTAGACACCACAACATTCAGGAATGTTTGGAGATATCAGGATTTTCATTCTCCAGATTAATTACATCTAAATAAAATCCAGTATTGACATCGATATAATCAATATAGGTGATTAAAACAGAGCTATACGCTGCTTGTTTTTAGCGGATTCACCTGTTAACGAGTGACGGCTGCTGTTAAGAACACGAAGAAAAGAGCGTAACCTTTGACTCCTATGTCCCGCCCACACTGTGTGAGTGACAGCTAATGTAAGGGACATGCAGTGACCACTAAACTGGAAAAAAAATGGCTTATGCTTCACCATCTCCTTCATCCTTCCTGTCTTCTTCTTCTTCCTAACTATGATTCCCTCCCTCTGCCCTCTGAGCCTCCTTCGTCTCCTTCTTCTTCCCTCCTCTTCCTCATGCTCCACTTCTCAAAAATAGCTCTCCAGTCGTAACCTCCCTGTAGCAACAAGGCAAGAAATATAGTCTCCTACTACAGGACAGTGATTTACTGCCCGTCCTGCTGGGCCGCAGTGTGTGTGTGTGTGTGTGTGTGTGTGTGTGTGTGTGTGTGTGTCTTCAGCTGCTCCGGTTCCTCAGCCCAGTTCCACCAGTGAGCTCCTGTTGGGATGTGACGGCTGAGTTCACATCCCAGTCGGTCGGTTGGACGGATGGACGGATGGATGGATGGAGGGAGACGGGTTTAAATTCCAGTCTTAGATTCCAGGTCACGACTGTTCTCTGTAAAGCTCGACACTCTCCGCCGGTTATAGCGTCGGAAGCTGTGAGATCAGCGCCGCGGTGAGGCTCTCGGTTGGTGTTAAATTAAGGTTACGTTCAGTCTCTGTTTCTTTACTGTAGTTTAACCTTTAACCTACTGATGCACTTTTAATAATTACATGAATCTGATGCATCTTATTCTCAAGGTCATTCAGGATAGTGGAGTTCTACTGCGTGTAGTGACTTTTTAACAAACAAATACCATAATCTATAAGCCACTGAGGGGCGGACGGGAGAACTTGTTCGGACGCGTGCTCTAAAACAAACCAATGTCCAGTGCGCTGTGTAACGTTTGATCACATACATTTATTTACAGATTAACTTCTCACCATCATGTTCTTCCCCTGTTTCCATTCAGCGGAATCTAATTCAACAATATTTCATAAGGCAAGGCTTGGCACGGCACGGCACGGCACGGCACGGTTCGGCACGGTCAAAAACTATTTGGCTCTCCGTCTCACACACACCTTATCCTAATCAGGAGAGCTTACCTATATGCACTTTCATGTCCATGTTAAACCCTGTGGTCAGTGTTAGAACTGCAGGCATACATTAAATGTGTTATCCACAGATAAAAGTAAAACAAACAAAAAACTACATTAAGGCTCCAACACTGCGTATGTTTAAAGTAGTATAAAGCCTTTAGTGTGAAGCCTCAGGTGATGTCACTTGAGTCAGCGTCTTTGAGGTTGAAGGCTACAAGTTTGAAAAGTAAAAAAAATCTGGAGGTGTGGAGTTAGAAAGAAGTGAAACTCATCTCTGCTCATTAGCTGCTAACAGCATAACACACCTGAGTATCTGATCAAACTGTTGTTGGTTGGGTTGCATTGTGGGTAATGTAGTATGCCAGGTTCTGACGAGGAAGAAGAATGTACGGCATTAAAAAAAAGCACCGATTTTCAACAGGTTTTACAGCAGAGTGCTTCACCAAAGCATAAAGACGTACCGTATATGTGGAAATAAAACAAGTTTAAAATGGAAACAGGTTTAAACACAATTTAAAACGCAGGGAATCCGTTAAAAACAGAAAAACAGCCAGAGAATATGTAACATGTTGCGTCTAAAACACGTGGAAAACGCCAGCCGTTCGGCTTTCATCTTTTTATCCAAGGTGCTTGAGAGGTTACGCTCCTGTCGCGTCTGCTGTTACTAAGCAACCAAAACTGCACACTGCAATGACGATGATGATGAAGTTGCGGTAATTTAGCAGTCAAAGCCTCTCTGACTAAACTAAACACAGTCAAAACAAAATGGAAATGGGTTTCAAGCACCGTAAAACCCTCACAATAGCTTTACTGCTTGATTTCTCTGAGTCAGTCTGGCTTACCTTTCAGCCGGATGTTGTGACGTCCTCCGACAGAAAGGGTGAAGCCAGTAATAGTCTGTGGGACAGATTAACTTCTCCTCCATACTGTATATTTACCGTAGACTGATATATGCAGAAGAAAGAAAAGATATCTGCCGGCTGTGATTATTTGTTCCTCGTCACATGACATGCGATGCACGCTGCAGCGTTCCCAAAGTTTAACTATTATGTTGTTAAATCAGTGGAATACTCCTTTAAAGAGTGTACAGACTGAGCTCCAAGTGAATTACAAAGGCACTGCAGTTGGATATAAGTCAATGCAAACATGTGAGCTGCCACAGATTTGAGACAAAGACGTCCTTTAGGGGAAAATGTGTCCTTCTCCCAAAGTTTAATGAACATGTAGACAAGACGAGAAGGAACGTTTATATCACAGAGATGTCACAAATACATCCAGACGCTTCTTCCGATTTGACTAATCACTCGTTCCTTCGCGGTGCCGCGATCCGGACTTCCTGTGAAACGGGTCGAGTTTGGTCTCACATGCAGATGAGCTGCTGCGGAGCCTCGAGGCCGTTCAGGCTCTGCAGCTGCAGGTCAGACAGAGACGCTGCTCTGTCCCACTGAATTGGGTCAACCTGGTCTCAGTGCCAGTCACTAACACTCACACACACACACACACACACACACACAGACACACACACACACACAGACAGCGTGAGAAGTCCTCAGTCGGGTCAATCAGCTGAATTGAGCAGGGACTAATTGAGTGCCTGAGCCTGCAGGAACAGAACTAGTCTGTAACACCAGGACGGGAATCAACCTATTTTAATGTCCCTTCTCTATATGTTGATTTAAAAGCATCCATACAGAGAATGAACACTTCAACATCTTTGTTTTTTTGCATTTACTCACTGCACACAGTCTGTCCCGTCATACTGACACCAAATGATTTAAACCAATCTCGACGTCTCGCTCCTCCTCGCGCCACATTTTGTGATTCAGACTGAAACCTGCAGCTTCGTGTGTTAGTAAAAGACGCGTCCAGGCAGCTTCTTGGCAGAGGGAGGAATACTGTCCCATCATGTTGAATCAGATCAGATTACTTTTACTCTTTACTCAGCAGCTTTTGTTGAAGTTATTATCATCCTTTTGTTCCTCCCTGCGTTTCTGCTCAGTTTAAAGCTCAAGTTTCTGACTGGGACCCGACGTGGAGTCATCACATAGACACAAACTGTCCTAACATTGTGTAATGAACTTTTAAAGGTTCTCTATACGATATTCAGAGTATTATTATAGCAGCAAACAACTATTGTCTATGTAAAGATATAGAGGAGTAATGTCTACCTGAGCAGAGAATCAAGTCTCTCTCTCTCTCTGTGTGTGTTGTAATCAGAGCTTCTCTGTGCTTTGTTGACATCGCATGTGCATGTGAGCGTGCACCACTGGTTAGCTCACGGCCGCCGCTCTGCACTGCTCTCATACGGCGGTCACAGCTGATAACACCGTCCCAACCCACAATCTTGCATTTAGCACCTTTTAGGTAGGATCTGGCGGTATCTAGCGTTGAGGTTGCTGATTACAAGTCTTCCCGTGTGCCAAGCGTGTAGGAGAGCTACGGTGGCCGACGCGGAAAATGAATGTGAATGTCCCTCTCTAGAGCCAGTTGTTGTAAGAGTAGAGTGCTTATAGTGTGTGTGTACGTGGGAAGTGAGTGGTGAAGCAAGAGAGAGAGAGAGAGCGGCGGCGACGGGAGCGAGTAACGTTATCGACTCCGGTCCAAGCAGGAAAAGACCAATCTATAATAAGAATACAAAACAGACCCTTTTTTTTTTAGTTAATATAACTTCATTTGAAGTTATATCAAAAAAACGAACGCATTTGCTCAACACGTGTACGACCGGCCGCCACTGATACAAACCGAAGTATCTGGACTTGGTCGAGTAGTGCCACATTTGAAAGAAGCTGGAAATATTCATATATAGCCTCAGATTTTAACTGCAACTCTTGGCCGAAATATGACATGTAACACTTAATATTAGTGGCACTGCAGAGTTATTCACGCTCTCTCTAACTGCTGTGGTCCTGGAAATAGCAAAAAAAAAGTCTAAAAAAGGAACCCAGGCAACACGGGGGCCAAACTGTTTGAATCATGCAGATCTGGGAAATTAATTTTCCTCTTGAGAGCTACAAGTGCGCATTTTTTCCTGCACGGTGTCTTAAAACGTTGTAGAAACCATGCCAGGGTGCAGCTTCGGAGCATCTTGGACTCCATTTGGATGTCTGCTGTTCAGCTTTCACCATATTTTTGTAGAAACATCTTCTCCAGAGAGCAGCTTCTTGCCACTAGCAACATAAACACGGCCGTTGTGAATAATATCAGCCTTTAAAAGCACACCGGAGCTCTGCGGCGCCTCATTTCGTCTGAAGTGTGTTTCACGTTGCCCTGCTGGACTGATACAGAAGTATAGCACCTTGTTTCTCAAAGGAGCGCAGCAGAGAGGAGGAGACGAGGTGAGAAGAGAGGATGTAACACCTCGTCTGGAGGTGAGAAGAGACTAGGAAGAGGGAGGAAGAGGACGAGGTTCGGAGAGAGGAGGGTCGGCGGTGTGAGAACTAGAGAAGAGGATGATGTGTGAAGAGAGAGAAGTGGGGATGATGGAGAGAGATGGTGTGAAGGAGAAGTGGAGGAAGAGGAGATGGTGCTTAGACTAAGAACAGATTACGCCCAGATGTTCAACTGAAAAACAGGCTGAAGTATTGATGCATTACTGAGCGTTACAGAGAGTACCGATCACACAGATCAGGGATCAGAAACCTCAGTATATGAGCTCCAAAATGTCCTTCTGAAAGCCACCATGATGCCTTCAGAAGACGTAGACGTTTGTGCTCTATGACCCTGAATCTGCTGGAAGAAAGCAAACAAGTCGACATCTTCACTTTACAGATGATCGACAATAAGACTGGAAGAAAGATTTTCTTGTGGCCTCCATCGATGAGAAGAAGAAAGACCTTCAACGTCATCACCTGAAGACAGATCTATGGTGGACACAAGGGGTTAACACGAGCACAATTTATGTTTGCGCCTCGTTTCCACACAGCTCTGTGTACGTATGCGAGTTAACCGAAAGTTCACCCATTCCTGTGGGAACCTCCGTGCTCTCCGATGTGTGTTTTTGTTTGCTTTATCAGCCCGGAATTTATGTTGAAAAATTTGAACTTTTGCAGCAGACAGACCGAATTAGTAACTGATTGATGAATATAATGCTACGACGGCGTATTAGGGCCAAAACCTTACTATTCACAAACTATTTCATTACCACGGTTTTGCGATTTAAATAAATTTCCCACCTTACTCTCAGAGAATATCCAAGTTTTTTCTCGTAAATTTACAAATTTAATCTCGTAAATTCTGAGTTTTATTCTTGGAATACCCTCCTCCCCCGGCTCCATATTTACGGTGTACTCCGTGTACTATACGGAATTATAGACTCAAAACAAAACTGTGTGGAAGAGACGCGTTAACGGATGTATCGTACGTGATCCGGTCGTTTTAAGAGTTTAAACCATACGTTTAAACAGGAATGTCCAACAAGGAAGTAAAATATCGACACGATGGCGACTAGAATAATACAACTGATTGTGGTGATTTTAGCTGAAGCATTTTAGCATTTTTACGTGAATTGTTTTGAGACACTGGTCACACAAACTTCTAACTTTTTATACATTTTTGTCATTAATCAACATGCTTATAAACCACTCATCCTGACTACATACACAGTTTTATTATATCACTCTTATATTATAGTGTTTTTGTGCTGTGAGGGAGGGTTACTCTTAGTTGCTGCACCTTTTTTAAGGCTTTAAGGAGGCTGAAGAGAAGAGAGGAAAGGAGAGATCGGGAGAGAGGAAGATGTGTAGGAGAGAGAGAGAGATGAAGAGGAGGAGGACATTTGGAGAGAGGGAAGAGCAGAGGAGAGAAAGAGGTGTCAGTGGTGCAATGCAGTGCTCACTACCGCACCCCAGACACATACACTCACTTCTATACTATACTCATGGGGACCAGTCATTGACGTAACACACTCCCTAGCCCAACTATTATTAAAAAAGAAACCTGAACGAGTAACTTAGTAGTAGTTATGACCACGTGGATCTTTGGAATTTATCGCAGATGTCTAAATTTACAATGTATTTATAGTCAGGTTTTTTTTATTATTTATTTGAGTAAATAAAAAATTTAATAAAATTAAATATTTTAATTTAATTATTTTTATTTTTATTTGAATATTTATTTAATAGCTTTTATTTTAATATATTGGATAAATATATTAAAATAAATTTAAATAAAATAAGTAAATTAAAAGAAAAGTGTACTAAAAAATAATTAAATATTTCAATTATATTTTTTTATTATATTTTTTTCTTGTAATTTACTTATTTTATTTTATTTATTTTAATATATTTATTCAATATTCTATTAATTTAGATTTAGATAATTTTATTTATTTATTCATTTATTTCTCTTTTGATTGTGGTGGATCTTTGCAATTTATTGCAGATGTCTACATTTACAATGTAGTTATGGTCAGTTGTTTATTTTTTAATTATGTATTTAAAAAAATAATTAAATAAAATATTATATTATACATTTAAAATAATTTTTTTTATATATATTTTTCTTTAATTCACGTATTTAAATGTATTTATTTTAATATATTTATTTATTTATTTATATATTTATTCATTCCTTTATTTCCACTATTGATTGTGTTGCCCTCTTTGCATTTTTCACGCAAGTATTGAAACTCAAGAGTAACTGAGTATACGTTTATTAATATTAGATATTGAGAAAATAATAATACCGTCAGATATTAATTAGAGAATGTACAAAGTCAAAAATATAACATAATAACTAGTGAAGTATTTTAAGGTGTATTTTTTCTTCAAAACTTAAGTATTTTATATAAACCTTGTGGTTATCGAAGGTCTTCATACGTGCACTAACACAGTACAGTAGCATGTGTGAGTGTGTTGGAGGTGTCGTTGGATCTCCAGGCTGACAGGCTGAGGTCTGGTGAACTCTTCCCCAGGAGGGAGTGCTCTGTCTGGGGGAGAGAGAAGACGACCATCTGGCCCCTCGGGGTGCCCGTGGAGCTTCTGCTGCTCTGACAATTAGCTCTAGAAACCGGCTCGTCTCCGCCCTGCTGGAGTGTCCTTCAGCGAGGGACACGCTCCGAACGAGACCGTCCCTATACGACGACCTCTGACCTCTGTCTTCTTTACTTATCAAACCTCTTTTTTTCTCGTCTTTCCCTCCTCTGTCGTCTTGTTATCCTGCAGCGAAAGTCTCAGATTGAACAATCTGTCATCAAACTGAAAAAGTGTCTCATTTACTGTATTTTGTGTTCTTTCAGACTGAAGAGTGCAAACTAAAATGTATTTTGAGGTGTATTTTCAGAGAGCCTGCAGCCTCGGTTTGACACGTTTTGACTGACAGATTGTGTCTCTGTGTTTGTCTTCAGGAGGGACCAGAGACATCGGTTCAGCACTCACCAGGATGTGCATGAGGCACCGCAGCATCGAGGCCAAGCTCCGACAGTTCTCCATGTGAGTAGATCTGAAACAGGTGTAGCATCTCCTCCCAGCTCTCCATGGCAACCTGCTCCTCCTCTTCCTCCTGCTTCAAAACGGTTCAGTTTGCGTCGGGGGTTTAGGGATGTCAGCGTGGTACGACGTAGAGTGATTCTTGCATTAGACACAGAAGCATGGGAAAATAGGGTCCAGGTTAAAAAATACTGAAGTTTCCCTTTAACCCTTAAACCAAGGGTTAACCCTAACATTCATTCAAGATGTTTATTGTCACGCAGGTTATACAGATACAATCGTATGTAATACTTTTTGCTTGGAAGCTCCATTAAGAAAGAAACAGTTAAGTAGCAAAGAATAACATAATAAAATAAAGTAAAAGTAAAATAAAATAATAGTGTATTTACAATAATATACAGTATAATAATAAGGAAATATGGTGTATGGTAAGTATATACAAGTATTGCACAGGCATTTTTGTTTTTATATTGCACAGAGGTATGTATTGAGTATTGCACTTTTTAATTGTAGTTACATGTTCTGCTCTGATGGTGTGTGTGTGTGTGTTTGTGCGTGTGTGTGTGTGTTGGCAGGGTGTTTCTGGACTGTCTGATCAACCCTGTACAGGAGCAGATGGAGGACTGGAAGAGAGTCGCCAACACTCTGGACAAAGACCACGCCAAAGGTACACAAACAATCGCAGAAACACACACTGAAGCATAGACAACAAGTGAAGGCACACACAATATGGGGTTATGTGTGTGTGTGTGGTGTTCATGGAACTCTCTGTTTGCATATGCATGCGTGCATGTCTCACATTAACATAACTTGCGATTTTTAGGTTGTGGTGGGCTCAGTTTTAAAGCTAGAGTGAAGATACTGGTATCATATGAAACTAGAAAGCCTAATGAATCCATCGGTACCAACCAAGTTATACTAGCTTGTCAGGAAGGAGGTTAAATAACGCTCCAAACTTGTGCAAAATTTTGGCGAGGAAAAACTGTAATGACCATTTTCAAAGGGGTCCCTTGACCTCTGACCTCCAGATATGTGAACATAAATGGGTTCTATGGGTACCCACGAGTCTCCCCTTTACAGACATGCCCACTTTATGATAATGATGTTCACATGCCATGTTATGATTTGAGCATATTGTTTTATGCTAAATGCAGTACCTGTGAGGGTTTCTGGACAATATCTGTCATTGTTTTGTGTTGTCAATTGATTTCCAATAATAAATATATACATACATTTTCATAAAGCAGCATATTTGTCCCCTCCCATGTTGATAAGAGTATTAAATACTTGACAAATCTCCCTTTAAGATGCATAAATATTTTAATTGATTGACAGTGTGTGTGTGTGTGTTTGTCTTCAGAGTACAAGAAGGCCCGTCAGGAGATCAAGAAGAGATCTTCAGACACTCTGAAGCTGCAGAAGAAAGCAAAGAAAGGTTCGAGACGCCTCAACATCACGTTGTAATAACACACTGATTTATAAGAGATGGAACAGTTTGGTTTGAGTCGCTCATATTTAAATGATTAGTGGTACTCATGTGGTGCATTGTGTTGTGGTTTAATTAAATCAGTAGTGGTATTTAAGTGATGTAACATTATGAAGAGATGCAGTGGTGGAATTTACTTTATGCTACTTTATACTTCTCCTCCACTACATCTCAGTGGTGCATTTTGTACTTTTTACTACACTACATGTATCTGACAGCTTCAGTTACTTTGCAGATTCTTATTATTAATACAACATAAGTTCTGATAATAAATTATGATAGATTAGCTACCCAGCAGCAGATATAGTAGTTGAAAGTAGCTCCACCTTTACCAGCTGCAACATTAATGAACACATTAATGCATGAATAATTATAATGCAATAATATTATATATGATATTCTGCATAACGCGTACTTCTACTTTTGGTATTTTAAGTACGTTATAATGTTAATACTTGCACACTTTTACTTGAGTACGATTTTGAATGCGTAAAAAAAAGATCTGAGTACTTCTTCCACCTCTAAAGAGATTTAAAAGTTAATATCATGTTATTTTTTTCTGTTTTCCAACAACCTGCGTCCTTCCCTTCCTGTGATTTCCCATCATGCTCTGCTCTCTCCAGCTGATGTATTTGGTAAGTCGCATTCTTACTTCCTCACTCATGTCTATTGTGCACGATTATTCTGGAGAGAGACGGGGACACTTTATGACCCCTCTGACCTTTCACTACTCGTTTTCTTTGGAGAGAGAAAGTATAGCATACATATGTACAGTAGGGTAATATAACATCAGAACAATGTGTTAAACCAGTCTTTAATTTATGCATCACATTAAGAGTGACTGATAGCTGGTAGGGGGGGATGAGGGTGGATACAGTATGTCAGTGTTATTAGTTTGTTCTCCCCACTGAGCTGCAAAGAACCACAAGTAAACACCAAAACAAGCCGTCTGCTTTTAGAACAAGCGGTTCCAGTCTGATTCATCGATCTAAAACCAGATTTACTATGGGTGGAAACATTATTATGAGCGGAAACAAGAGCTCGTTGTTCCGGCCGACAAAGAGCTCGATGTGCTTCCAGCTTTGAATTGAGCCTTCGAGACAAAGTCAACAGGACCCGGGGTTGACCCCAGAGGAACCTCAGATGTGGCGGAGCTGCTCCGGTTCGTCGGGATCTTCCAGCCTGTTATTACTACATGAGAGGAAACTCCCTCCGCGGCGGGACGGACGATTCAAAGAGGGACGAATAGAAGCTGTGATTGAACTCGTGCTGGAATGAAATGAATGTAATGAGAGAGGGAGGAAGTTAGGACGAAGGGGGAAACCTCTGCTGAGCTGGAAGGGATGTAGAGGGAGAGTGATGGAGGGAAGAGTTCCCTTTGCTTCACTCTGGATGTGATTAAAGATGGAGGGAGAGATTAAAGAAGAGCTACTGTTATTATGCCTCTGCGTGGCTGGAAGCATGCTTTCTGGTTTTAAGTCCGTCCGGTCCATTCTCGTGATATCTCAGGAACGCCTAGAGGGAATTTCTTCAAATTTTGGCACAAACGTCCACTTGGACTCAAGGATGAGCTGATTAGATTTTGGTGGTCAAAGGTCACTGTGACCTCACGTCCGTCCCATTCTCGTGAACGCAATATCTCAGGAACAGCCATAACATTATGACCACCTGCCTAATATTGAGTAGGTCCTCCTGACCCGTTGAGGCATGGACTCCACTAGACCTCTGAAGGTCTGCCGTCAGTAGCAGATCCTTTAAGTCCTGTAAGTTGCGAGGTGGGGACTCCGTGGATCGGACTTGTTTGTCCAGAACATCCCACAGATGCTCCATTGGATTGAGATCTGGAGGAGGCCGATTCAACACCTCAAACTCGTTGCCGTCCACATGATGTAAAAGAAAACGTGATTCATCAGACCGGGCCACCTTCTTCCATCGCTCCGTGGTCCAGTTCTGATGCTCACGTGCCCATTGTAGGTGGACACGGGTCGGCACGGGCACCCTGACCGGTCCCCATACGCAACAAACTGAGATGCTCTGTGTGTTCTGACACCTTTCTATCAGAACCAGCATTAACTTTTTCAGCAGTTTGAGCTCCAGTAGCTCTTCTATTGGATCGGACAACACGGGCCAGCCTTCGCTCCCCACGTGCATCAATGAGCCTCGGGCTGTTTTCCTTCCTTGGACCCCTTTTGGTCGGTCCTGACCACTGCAGACCGGGAACATCCCACAAGAGCTGCAGTTCTGGAGATGCTCTGACCCAGTCGTCTAGCCAGCACTATTTGACCAATGTCAAAGTCGCTCACATCCTTACGCTGGCCCATTTTTTCTGCTTCAAACACAAAGTTCAAAGTTCAAAATGTTCTAATATATCCCCCCCACTGCCAGGTGCCTAATCTATAATCAATGCTATTCACTTCACCTGTCAGTGGTCATAATGTTATTGCTATTAATGTTATAAAAACCTAACAAATAACCAAAATAATGGACCTGCCCTTAAAAAGATAAAAATACTAAGTTTCTGCTCAGCTTAAATGTGAAATAAGTCTGTGTTTTCACAGTCAAACACTTCAGTATTGTAAAATTTAAAAAAGAGGAAGCAGCTTCTTGTATCACTAATAAATAAGTAAGTTCCAAAATACGATTGCAGGCCGTCTTCCTGCATGTCTACATGGATTTTTATAATCTGAATTTGTCTGTGCATGTAAAGGTTGTGATCGAGGACAGAAAGAGGAGGATTTTGTTGTGAGAGTGTGAGACGAATCTTCTGCTCTCGGGCATCGTGTTGCTTGAATTCTGTGGGAAACCAGAAATGACATTCCCGTCCTCTGAAGCAACTCTCAGCTCGTCTCTGTCGTCTCTGAGCGATCCAGTCGGAGAGTTTTCTCATCCCGTCTATCAGGCCGACCGCAGAGAACCGGCCTCGCATCTCACTGGAGGAATGAAGAACTTTAATTACATGTTTGTGTCCGTCTTGAAAAACAGACGATGAGATTACCAAATGATCGACTCAAAGAAGGGAAAACTTCTCCCCCCCCAAATACACTGTTGAGAACAATAAAGAAGCTTCTCAACTGTGATGTGGTCAAGTGTCACTTTTGGCTCTGTGGAATTAATTTCTCACTCTTTCATGATATTTTGGGACCAACTTTTGATGTATTTTTTTACCACAAAAAGTCCAATGGAGAGAAAAGGAGTTAAAACATTAGATCACAGTTAAAAATCCAACAGAATCCTCTTAATTAACATCTCTATAACTTAATACTGTGAGTGTTTTGTAATCAAATGTCCTCAGATAATTAATGACCCCACTAATAATAATAATAATGTGTTAGTTGGATGCCAGCGGTTGTTTGTTTTGGAGAGAAAACTCTTTTAATTCTTTAATGTGGGTTGAAGGTTGGTGGGAGGTTCTCTAACTGTTGTTTTGAAACCGTCTCAGAACAGGCTGTTCTCTCTCCGGAGCTGAAGTGAATATAAGATTTCACAGCTAATAATCTGAAACCTGAAGCTCTTTATTTCTCCTCCTGTCTGGATTATGATGTACTGCACTAGATTACATTTCTTTAAATATCACACATAAAGTCTCTTTACTCACTTTAAGGTCAAGTTTTTGTCAATGCAGAAGATATGAAATAACTCTGATATTTAATCTGTTGTTGGCTGTTTTATTTTAAATGAGCACATTTTGCTTTTTTAGCTTCTTTTTTTTTATTATTTTCCAATAATTTTTTTGTGTCTCAGCACTTTTTCCTGAACTTTTTAATGCAACTAGACAGTTTTGTTCAATTTTTTTTATGCTTTCTTTCTCTGATGTTCTCTGAAAGGCATTAAATAAGTTAAATGATCATTTAAGAGACGATGGCAAACTTTATTTTTGAAACCTTAAATTATAATGCATTTTATTTGACTTGAATACGTGCAAGATTCTTGTGAGTAGAGCTGAAACTTAGTTGGTTAATCGATTAGTTGTTTGACAGAAAATTACTTAACATATTTTTTAATTGAATAATTGTCATTTTTCAAGCAAAAAGAGCCAAACGTTCTCTGGTTTTAACTTTTTGAATTTGAGGATTTGTAGTAAACTGAATATATTTTTTGGTTTCGGTCAAAGAAAACAAGGGATTTGACTTTGCCTTTGGCTCTGGGACATTATGGTAGATATTATTCACTTTTCTTAAAGAATTTTCTTTGAGTTAAATGATAAAATAATCTTGTAATTAATGGCTGATGAAGATATTTGTTAGTTGCAACAACATCAGAGCTTCTTCTTTCACTTCTATATGAATCTTGCATCTGTTTTTTGTGTCAACTTTCCATTTACCCAGCGTGGTTTCTTAGATTTTATGTAATTATAAGTGTGTGTTTTGTGTGTGCAGGCCGCGGGGACCTCCAGCCACAGCTGGACAGCGCCATGCAGGACGTCAGTGATAAATACCTGCTGCTGGAGGAGACGGAGAAGCAGGCGGTGAGGAAGGCGCTGGTGGAGGAGAGGAGTCGCTTCTGCTGCTTCGTCTCCATGCTGAAGCCCGTCGTGGTCAGTCACACATCCAGACGTTACATTCTCCTTTATTTCTATTTTCTTACATTTCTTTGGTTTATACAAGAGCAACTGTAACACCCCAGTTTTCCCCGGGGATCAATAAAGTATGTCTGATTCTGAAACATTCAAACCTCTGATTACAAAAATACATTAAAGCTGCAAACAGCGATGGCCTAACATCTTCCCGCATTTTGGGGGTACTGGCGGGACGCTGGTTGATGCGGCTCTGCACTTCATTGACCATCGGAAACTGCACGCATGAGTTAGACGTTATTTCCTGCATGGAGTGTGTGGCACTGGAAATGACATCTTATAAGGCCTACATCCTGTTGTGAAATGGTAATGTGGGGGGTTTTGTTTTGAAAATTCTTAAGGGGGCGCTATTGAGCCAATTTGCCGCAGCCAAGCCCGACACCACAATGTCTTACGTAAAATTGCGCCACTTCCGAGCTTGAGTTTTCGAGCACCTCTAGCTCCTCAAAAATACGTTCTAAAAATATTATAATAATCCTTTAATAATCCTAATAAAACAGCAGCTGTGTGAAATGGACTGTGACTCTTTAACGTAACGCTCCAACAACAATTTACCAATCAATTAATCGAATAATTGTTTCAGCTCTAAACTTAACTCATAGAGCACTTTTCAGAACAAAAGTTGCAAAGTGCTTTACTGCAAGTGCAAAAAGTACAAAATAAAACCAAAAAAAATGCAGAATGAAATAAGAATAAAACACAACAGGTTTAAAACACGATGGTTTAGTCCACAAAATGTCCTCACATCCGTGGTCCCTGCAGGAGGGATTGTCAAAGGATTCATCTTAATAAGCTTATTAGCAAATGTTAGCAATATACCGTGCTAAATTGAGACATTACACCTATAAAAACATGAGCGTGTTAACTTGTTAGCATTTATATTAGTAAAAAAATATATCTAAAACACAGTAAAAGACCTTTAAAGGGGACATATCCTGCTCATTTTCATGTTCATACTTGTATTTTGTTTTTTCTACTAGAACATGTTTACATGCTTTAATGTTGTGCTGCAGCACCTCCATCACCTTCTGTCTGAAACGCTCTGTTTGTAGCTTAAATCTCCTGTGGAAGTAGCGCTGAAGTAGTTTTATTGTAGAGTTTTGAGCCTGTTGATGTGTTTGTGTGTCGTCAGGAGGAGGAGATGTCCATGCTGGGGGAGATCACTCACCTCCAGACTCTGACAGACGACTTGAAGGCTCTGACTATGGACCCACACAAGCTGCCGGCCTCCAGCGAGCAGGTACTGAACCTGAACAGATCTCCTAACCTGTAAATCTAAACTCTCATTACATTATTTTTTTAAGCCTCCTCTCTCTCCGTCCCTCTGCAGGTCATCGATGACCTAAAGGGCTCCGATTGCACCTGGACGTACCAAACTCCGCCCTCGTCACCGAGCACCACCGTATCCAGGAAGTCCAGCATGTGCAGGTTGGTTGCCATGGCCACAGAAACCGGCCCATTATCTCAGCAAAACCTCCCCAACAAGCTGAAACATGTACTGTTTCCTCCTCTTTTCTCTACTGCCTCCCCGTGGTCCACAGGAGGAACTGCAGCGTTAGTTCTGATTAGTTTAATACATATTTCTGATAGATATTAGAGGAAGAATTATTGTTGTACAGTGAACTGTTCTTTACTGTTGTTTTAATATAAAAAGGGAAGGAAGAGTTGTTTGGATTGTTCTGGTAGTTTCTTCATGGCAGCAGAGAGTTTCAGCTGCAGCGGGATCACAGTGGGTCAGATTGTTGGTCTAGTTCCCAAAAAACGGTCTTATAAAGTTCTCTGTGGTCTGGCAGGACTCAGTAAACATCTGCTTCAGTTACAGACGTCCCTCTGATGATGGCTGTTTTTAAACATCTGTCAAGTTTCTCTTAAATTAGTTTCTCAATAAATCGGATCTTTATTTACATCTATAAAGATCAGTCTTAAAAGTATAATATGTAATTTTTCCACGCTAAATTGTCTAGAAATGACTATACATATATTAGTTATATATTTTGGCAAGTTGTGTACATTATCCCAAATGTTTTCTAACAGGGATGTCAATCGATTAAAATATTAAATCCTTCCTCATAATCCTAACCCTCATGAACAGATAAAAAATTGATATTAATATGCGATTAATCGCGATTAAATATTTTAATTGATTTACCATTGTTTGACTACTGATTCCTCTACCTTGAATTGACTCTCCTCTCCTCTCCTCTCTCCTCCTCTCCTCTCCTCTCCTCTCCTCTCCTCTCCTCTCCTCTCCTCTCCTCTCCTCTCCTCTCCTCTCCTCTCCTCTCTCCTCTCTCCTCTCCTCTCCTCTCCTCTCCTCTCCTCTCCTCTCCTCTCCTCTCTCCTCCTCTCCTCTCCTCTCCTCTCCTCTCCTCTCCTCTCCTCTCCTCTCCTCTCCTCTCCTCTCCTCTCCTCTCCTCTCCTCTCCTCTCTCCTCTCTCCTCTCCTCTCCTCTCCTCTCCTCTCCTCTCCTCTTCTCCTCCCTCTCCTCTCCTCTCCTCTCCTCTCCTCTCCTCTCCTCTCTCCTCTCCTCTCCTCTCCTCTCTCCTCTCCTTTCTTCTCTCTCTCTCCTCTCCTCTCCTTTCTTCTCTCTCTCTCCTCTCCTCTCATCTCCTCTCCTCTCCTCTCCTCTCCTCTCCTCTCCTCTCCTCTCCTCTCCTCTCCTCTCCATCCTACAGCAGCCTGAACAGTGTGAACAGCAGTGACTCTCGCTCCAGCGGCTCACACTGCCACTCCCCCACCTCCCACTTCCGCTACCGCGCCTCCTCTTCCTCCTCCTCCTCGGTTCTCCCCCAGCAGGCGCCGGCCCGCCTCTCCTCGGTCTCCTCCCACGACTCTGGCTTCATCTCCCAGGATGCCTTCCAGTCCAAATCCCCTTCACCCATGCCCCCGGAGACCTCACAGGTAAGAAAAGAGGAAAATGTACACTCACTCTGTCCGCTCTTCATCCTCCAGTGAGGTCAGACGAGCCCTCCAGGTTGCTAGGATACCGTACGCTCATTAGCTCGAAGCTGCAGCTCATCTGTGTGTGTGTGTGTGTGTGTGTGTGTGTGTGTGTGTGTGTGTGTGTGTGTGTGTGTGTTTGTGTGTGTGTGTGTGTGTGCTGAGTCACCCCAGCAGCCAGACAGCATGTTCACTTTTCCCTGCAGGGTTTCTTAAGCTGTGGTTCACGGACTGAGTGGGGACACCCAAATTAGGGCTGCAACTAACAATTATTTACAATATTGATAATCTGTCCTTTAAAAAAATGTATTGAGTCTTAGAGTCCTTGGTGACGTCTTCAAATGTCTCATTTTGTCCGACCAGCAGTCCAAAACCCAAAGATATTCAGTTTACAGTGATATAAAACAAAGAAAAGCAGCCAATCCTCACATTGGAGAAGTTGGAACCACAAAACGTTTCATTATTTTTTTTAAGCAAATGATTAATTCTATTAATTTTCTGGCATATTGGCTAATTGTTGCAGCTCCAACCAAAATTAAAAAAGAGTTTGCCACTCTAAAAAGGCAAGGGAAATAAAAGTTACAAGTAATTAAGACATTTATTATTTATACTAATTATTTCATACATCATGAAAAATCAACCATACATAGGTGAGGTGTAACATACAGGGGGAATTCAAGAGCTCTCACATGTTCAAAGTGATTTTTTTTCGGACATTTTTTCGGACTTTTTTAATTTTTTAAAACTTTTTTTTGTACACATTTTTCAGACATTTTCAAAACTTTTTTTTTCGGACATTTGTCGGACAGCTTTCTGAGATTTTTTCGGACATTTTTCATTTTTTTAAACTTTTTTTCAGACACTTTTGACGGACATTTTTTCGGACATTTGTCGGACATTTTTCTGAGATTTTTTCTGACGTTTTTCTGACATTTTTTGGGAAATTTTTACTGACATTTTTTCTGACATTGGTCGGACATTTTTCAGACATTTTTCAAATATTTTTTGGGATATTTTTTGGACAATTTTTCTGATATTTTTAATTTTTTTAACCTTTTTTTCAGACACATTTGTCAGACATTTTTCGGAGATTTTTTCTGATGTTTTTGTGACATTTTTTTGCACATTTTTTTGCACATTTTTTATTTTTTTAAACTTTTTTTCTGACACATTTGTCAGACATTTTTCAAACTTTTTGTTTTTTAACATTTGTCGGACATTTTTTACCTCATCCCTGAAACAGAGCTGAGTTTTATCTGCCAACTATTACAAAGACATCTCATTAAATACATTGTGTGAGCTTGTACATCTACATAACCGTGGACAAAGGTCCAAGGACAACTCATTGTTTTCAGGACTTTTGGGCTAAATTTCTAATTTTGCATCACATAACTGTAAAGCTGGATTAAAGAAATTCAGTGTCCAGGACTTACTTTTGTTGCTTCTGCTTCTTCCTCTTCTTTGTGCTGCAGCAGCTGCTTCTTCTGTTGTTTGTATTTCATGCTTCCTCTTTCTAATTCTCCTGTTTGTGCTGAACGTATTAACACTGACAGATTCTGTTTTTATTACTAACCTGTTTCATGCTTCTGTTCTTTCTCTGTCTGTTTATCTCTGTGCTGCTGCTGCTGCTGCTGCTGCTGCTGCTGGCTCTCTGTGTGTGTTGCTTTGCATGGCTCTGCTGCAGTCCTGTGTCTCTCCTCTATCTGAGGAGCCTTCCTCTACCTCTTCCTCCTCTTCCTCACCCTCACACAGCGAGCCCCACTCTGGGCTACAACAGGTGAACATCTGCACATGAAACACACAAACACACAAACACACACACGTCTGTAAGGTTGAGCCAGAGTAAAGGTACGAAGAAACACAAATCGATAGAGAAACACTTGGATAAATCACCAAATTCAAAGTGGAACCACCTAAAGGAACCCAAGCCTAGCAGAGGCTGACATAAAATCACAAATAAATATTGAAAACGATCACTGAGCTCCATCCTCAGCAGTCATCATTTTTAATTTTTGTTTTTCTCCCTCATCCACTCACCTTCAGTTGTCAAATGGTTTTGACCATCACGCTGCCCTCTGTCTGCACGGAGTGGTACTGCAGGCCCTGGACACACACCTCCACCCTCCATACTTCACCTACTCCACCTCCACCACCACCACCTCTCCCATCTCCTCGCCCTCCTATTCGTCCGTTTCTCCCACCTGGCCGTGGTCTCGTTCAGGCTCCGGCCAATCAGGAGAGTTCCCGCCTCTCAGCCCCTCAGGGATCGGATCGGTCCCGTCATCCAGAATCCCGTCCTGGAAGGTTTGATCCCCATTCTCCCCGATGTCCTCCTCCTTCACCTCTGTTTATCCATCTTCTATCTTCCACTCTTTTTTACCCCCCCTTTCTTTTGATTTGTTTGTCTTTTCATCTTATTCTTTCTTTCTTCTTCTTCTGAAATCAAACACTACAAGGATGCATTTAATCTATCTGCTGGTTTGTTTAATCGTATTCCCTCATCAGTCTGTCAGATTAATAATTTACGAGCAGAATTTAAAACAACACTAACAACTCTTTACGGAAAGCTTTGCTCTCTTCTAAAGTAACACTGGTCTTAATTTTTGTGGTCAGATTTCGGCTGCAGTTCAGATTCAAGTCTCGGATCATGTGTTTCTGTGCAGGACTGGGCCAAACCGGGCCCTTATGACCAGTCGGTGGTCAACACCCTGAAGAGGAGCCGAGACAGGAGAGAGACTACAGATCCCAGCAGCCACCACGGCGCTGACATCACCACACCGGGGGAGGAACCACAGGGGGTTAAAGGAAGCCACTCTGTGACATTGCCCAAGGTCAGATGGTGTTTAAAAAAAAAAAAGATTTTGGTCATGTTAACTCAGGTCACATGATGTACTGGGAGCTTTGTGATTGGACAGAAATTTGTGTAAATTCTGATGGGATGAGATTAAATCCAAAGGAGTAGTGGAGTAACATTTCAGGTGTCTTTCTGCTGTTAAATTAGTGAATCAAAGAAAAACACAACAAACTACTAGGTGTGTGTGTGTGTGTGTGTGCAGGAGGACAGGGAGGCCCACGAGGAGCTGGCCCGAGCGCTGGCCCGAGGCCTCCAGCTGGACATCCACGGCTCCAGCAGAGACTCCCTGCAGGGCTCCAGCGGCTACAGCAGCCAGACCAACACACCCTGCTGCTCCGAGGACACCATCCCCTCACAAGGTACACACACACACACACACACACACACACACACACACACACACACACACACACACACACGCACACACGCACACACACACACACACACACACACACACACACACACACACACACACACGTCATGCTTATATTAAATGTTTTATTTCGATATCATAGAACTTTTTGTAAAGGTACATAGAGCAGTGGGCTAAATGCATTAAGTCCATCGAAATCCGAAAAAGGTACCCATAAAACAGATTTTGATCCACATACTCTTAAGGTCAGAGGTCAAGGGACCCCTTTGAAAAATGGCCATGCCAGTTTTTCCTCGCCAAAATGTAGCATGAGTTTGGAGCGTTGTTTAACCTCCTTCTACTATACTATGACTTCTTCCATGATTTTATAATGGCAAACTGTACTCTGGCTTTTTTAAATTACTTTTTTAGGCATACTATATGATGACTTTTTTATGACATATGTAAACTGACTTTTTTTTTTTTACATTTTTTATAATGTACTATGCAATACTTTTTTCATGCCTTGATTACTATACAGTGACTTTTTTATATTTTCAACATACTGTACTATGACTTTTTTTCGACATACTATACTATAACTATTTTGTTTTTCGACCTACCATTCTATGACTTTTTTTAAAAATCTTTTGGTCATACTATACTATGACTTTTTTTCGACATACTATACTATAACTTTTTAAATTTTTTTAGAAATACTATACAATGACTTTTTTTCGACATACTATACTATGATATTTTTTTTTTCAACATACTATCCTATGACTTTTTTTATTTTTTTTCGACATACTATACTATGGCGTTTTTTCGACGTACTATATCATGACTTTTTTTCAACATACTATACTATGGCGTTTTTCGACAAAAAATATAAAAAAAGATAAAAAGTCCTAGTATGTTAGGTCTTTTTTTATATTTTTTTCGTCATACTATACTATGACTATCTCTTTCGACAATGACTTTTATTTCATAAAATTTTCGACATCCTTTACTATGACTTTTTTTCATGAAAATTTTCGACACACTATACTATGATTTTTTTCATGAAAATTTTTTGACATACTATACTATGACTTTTTTTTCATAGACATTTTTGACATACTATACTATGACTTTTTTTCATAAAAATTTTCGACATACTATACTATGACTTTCTTTCATAGAACTTTGACATAATATACTATGACTTTTTTTCATAGAAATTTTCGGCATACTATACTATGACTTATTTTTCATAAAATTTTCGACATACTGTACTTTTTGTGTAGAAAATTTCCATGAAAAAAAAGTCATAGTGTAGTATGTCGAGAATTTCATGAAAAAAAGTCATAGTATAGTATGTCGAAAATTTAATGATAAAAAGTCACAGTATAGTATGTCGAAAATTTTATGAAAAAATGTCACAGTATAGTATGTCGAAAATTTTAATGATAAAAAGTCACAGTATAGTATGTCGAAAATTTTATGAAAAAAAGTCATAGTATAGTATGTCAAATTTTAATGATAAAAAGTCACAGTATAGTATGTCGAAAATTTTATGAAAAAAAGTCACAGTATAGTATGTCGAAAATTTTAATGATAAAAAGTCACAGTATAGTATGTCGAGGACTTTATGAAAAAAGTCATAGTATAGTATGTCGAAATTTTATGAAAAAAAATCATAGTAAAGTCTGTCAAGAATTTTATGAAAAAAAAGTCAGTATAGTATGTCAAAAATTTCCATGAAAAAAAGTCATAGTATAGTATGTCGAAAATTTCCATAACAAAAAGTCATAGTATAGTCTGTCGAAAATTTTATGAAAAAAAAGTCATAGTATAGTATGTCAAAAATTTTCATGAAAAATAAGTCAAAGTATAGAATGTTGAAAATTTTATGAAAAAAAAGTCATAGTATAGTATGTCGGAAATTTTCATGAAAAAAAGTCACAGTATAGTATATTGAAAATGTTATGAAAAAAAGTCATAGTATAGTATGTCGAAAATTTTATGAAAAAAAAGTCATAGTATAGTATGTTGAAAATTTCATGAAAAAAAAGTCATAGTATAGTATGTCAAATTTTCATGAAAAAAAAGTCATTGTAAGAAATGTCGAAATTTTTATGAAAAAAAGTCATAGTATAGTATGTTGAAAAATTTGCATGAAAAAAGTCATAGTATAGAATGTTGAAAATTTTATGAAAAAAAGTCATAGTATAGTATGTCGAAAATTTTATGAAAAAAAAAAGTCATAGTATAGTACGTCAAAATTTTGTGAAAAAAGTCATAGTATAGTATGTCGAACATTTTATGAAAAAAAAGTCATAGTATAGTATGTCGAAAATTTTATGAAAAAAAAGTCATAGTATAGTATGTCGAAAATTTTATGAAAAAAAAGTCATAGTATAATATGTCGAAAATTTTATGAAAAAAAGTCATAGTATAGTATGTCGAAAATTTAATGAAGAAAAGTCATAGTATAGTATGTCGAAAATTTTATGAAAAAAAAGTCATAGTATAGTATGTCGAACATTTTATGAAGAAAAAGTCATCGTATAGTATGTTGAAAATTTTATGAAAAAAAAGTTATAGTATAGTGAGTCGAAAATTCTATGAAAAAAGTTATAGTATAGTATGTCGAAAATTATATTAAAAAAAGTCATAGTATAGTATGTCGAAAATTTTATGAAAAAAGTCATAGTATAGTATGTCGACAATTTTCATTAAAAAAAGTCAGTGAAGTATGTCGAACATTTTATGAAAAAAAAAATAGTATAGTATGTCCAAAACATTTTATGAAAAAAGTCTTAGTATAGTATGTCGAAAATATTATGAAAAAAAAGTCATTGTATAGTATTTCGAAAATTTTCATGAAAAAAAAGTCATAGTATAGTATGTCGAAAATTTTCAGGAAAAAGAAGTCAGTATAGTATGTCGAAAATTTTATGAAAAAAAAGTCATAGTATAGTATGTTGAAAATTTTATGAAAAAAAGGTCATAGTATAGTATGTCGAAAATGTTATGAAAAAAAGTTATAGTAGAGGACGTCGAAAATTTGCATGAAAAAAAAAGTCATAGTATAGTATGTCGAAAATTTTATGAAAAAAAAGTCATAGTATAGTATGTCGAAAATTTTATGAAAAAAAAGTCATAGTATAGTATGTCGAACATTTTATGAAAAAAAGTCATAGTATAGTATGTCGAAAATTTTATGAAAAAAAAATCATAGTATAGTATGTCGAAAATTTTTGAAAAAAGTCATAGTATAGTATGTCGAAAATTTATGAAAAAAAATAAAGTATTCAAAATTTTATGAAAAAAGTTTAGTATAAGTCGAAATTTATGTAAAAATGTCAAGTATAGTATATCAAATTTTATGAAAAAAAGTCATAGTATAGTATGTCGAAATTTTATGAAAAAATTTAGTAAAGTCAAATATTGTGAAAAATATAGTATAATGTCGAAAATTGATGAAAAAAAATCAAAGTATAGTATGTTGAAAATTTTATAAAAAAAAAGTCATAGTATAGTATGTCGAAATTTTCATGAAAAAAAGTCACAGTATAGTATATTGAAAATGTTATGAAAAAAAGTCATAGTATAGTATGTCGAAAATTTTATGAAAAAAAAGTCATAGTATAGTATGTTGAAAATTTCATGAAAAAAAAGTCATAGTATAGTATGTCAAATTTTCATGAAAAAAAAGTCATTGTAAGAAATGTCGAAATTTTTATGAAAAAAAGTCATAGTATAGTATGTCGAAAAATTTGCATGAAAAAAGTCATAGTATAGAATGTTGAAAATTTTATGAAAAAAAGTCATAGTATAGTATGTCGAAAATTTTATGAAAAAAAAAAGTCATAGTATAGTACGTCAAAAAATTTTGTGAAAAAAGTCATAGTATAGTATGTCGAAAATTTGATGAAAAAAAATCAAAGTATAGTATGTTGAAAATTTTATGAAAAAAAAGTCATAGTATAGTATGTCGAACATTTTATGAAAAAAAAGTCATAGTATAGTATGTCGAAAATGTTATGAAAAAAAAGTCATAGTATAGTATGTCGAAAATTTTATGAAAAAAAAGTCATAGTATAGTATGTCGAAAATTTTATGAAAAAAAAGTCATAGTATAGTATGTCAAATTTTCATGAAAAAAAAGTCATTGTAAGAAATGTCGAAATTTTTATGAAAAAAAGTCATAGTATAGTATGTCGAAAAATTTGCATGAAAAAAAAGTCATAGTATAGAATGTTGAAAATTTTATGAAAAAAAGTCATAGTATAGTATGTCGAAAATTTTATGAAAAAAAAAAGTCATAGTATAGTACGTCAAAAAATTTTGTGAAAAAAGTCATAGTATAGTATGTCGAAAATTTGATGAAAAAAAATCAAAGTATACCATGTTGAAAATTTTATGAAAAAAAAGTCATAGTATAGTATGTCGAACATTTTATGAAAAAAAAGTCATAGTATAGTATGTCGAAAATGTTATGAAAAAAAAGTCATAGTATAGTATGTCGAAAATTTTATGAAAAAAAAGTCATAGTATAGTATGTCGAAAATTTTATGAAAAAAAAGTCATAGTATAGTATGTCAAATTTTCATGAAAAAAAAGTCATAGTATAGAATGTCGAAAATTTTATGAAAAAAAGTCATAGTATAGTATGTCGAAAATTTTATGAAAAAAAAGTCATAGTATAGAATGTCGAAAATTTTATGAAAAAAAGTCATAGTATAGTATGTCGAAAATTTTATGAAAAAAAAAGTCATAGTATAGTATGTCGAAAATTTTATGAAAAAAAAGTCATAGTATAGTATGTCGAAAATTTTATGAAAAAAAAGTCATAGTATAGTATGTCGAAAATTTTATGAAAAAAAAGTCATAGTATAGTATGTCGAACATTTTATGAAAAAAAAGTCATAGTATAGTATGTCGAAAATTTTATGAAAAAAAAGTCATAGTATAGTATGTCGAAAATTTTATTAAAAAGTCATTGTATAGTATTTCGAAAATTTTCATGAAAAAAAAGTCATAGTATAGTATGTCGAAAATTTTCAGGAAAAAAAAGTCATAGTATAGTATGTCGAAAATTTTATGAAAAAAAAGTCATAGTATAGTATGTTGACAATTTTATGAAAAAAAAGTCATAGTATAGTATGTTGAAAATTTTATGAAAAAAAAGACATAGTATAGTATGTCGAAAATTTTATGAAAAAAAGTCATAGTATAGTATGTCGAAAATTTTATGAAAAAAAGTCATAGTATAGTATGTCGAAAATTTTATGAAAAAAAAGTCATAGTATAGTATGTCGAAAATTTTATGAAAAAAAAGTCATAGTATAGTATGTCGGAAATTTTCATGAAAAAAAGTCACAGTATAGTATATTGAAAGTTTTATGAAAAAAAGTCATAGTATAGTATGTCGAAAATTTTATGAAAAAAAAAAGTCATAGTATAGTACGTCAAAAAATTTTGTGAAAAAAGTCATAGTATAGTATGTCGAAAATTTGATGAAAAAAAATCAAAGTATAGTATGTTGAAAATTTTATGAAAAAAAAGTCATAGTATAGTATGTCGGAAATTTTCATGAAAAAAAGTCACAGTATAGTATATTGAAAATGTTATGAAAAAAAGTCATAGTATAGTATGTCGAAAATTTTATGAAAAAAAAGTCATAGTATAGTATGTTGAAAATTTCATGAAAAAAAAGTCATAGTATAGTATGTCAAATTTTCATGAAAAAAAAGTCATTGTAAGAAATGTCGAAATTTTTATGAAAAAAAGTCATAGTATAGTATGTCGAAAAATTTGCATGAAAAAAGTCATAGTATAGAATGTTGAAAATTTTATGAAAAAAAGTCATAGTATAGTATGTCGAAAATTTTATGAAAAAAAAAAGTCATAGTATAGTACGTCAAAAAATTTTGTGAAAAAAGTCATAGTATAGTATGTCGAAAATTTGATGAAAAAAAATCAAAGTATAGTATGTTGAAAATTTTATGAAAAAAAAGTCATAGTATAGTATGTCGAAAATTTTATGAAAAAAAAGTCATAGTATAGTATGTCGAAATTTTTATGAAAAAAAAGTCATAGTATAGTATGTCGAAAATTTTATGAAAAAAAAGTCATAGTATAGTATGTCGAAAATTTTATGAAAAAAAAGTCATAGTATAGTATG